>CM060090.1:4773199-5188667 GCA_030522485.1 Stenchaetothrips biformis | reverse complement strand
CTCTCTCTCTCTCTCTCTCTCTCTCTCTCTCTCTCTCTCTCTCTCTCTCTCTCTCTGAAATTGCCCGCGGCACTAGCACTGCGAAGTGAGCAGCGCGGGGTCGCGGCGTGCTCGGGGCCGCGCGGAAAGTCTCTGACATCTGCCGGCTTATAAGCAGCAGGTGAGTCCCCGCGGCCGCGGGCACATCGTGGCTTTGATCATCCGCTCTGCACACAGCCGCAGCCAGGCGACGTGACGCGAGCAGCAGCCAGCCGCACTTAGTCATTGCTTCCAAAGGGGAGTGGCGGCGCGGCGCGAGGCTGAGGCCGCACCGTGGGCCAGAAGACCGCTCATCATCATCGTCTCTTCAGTCGCTCAATGGGACTCGAACCGAACGTGTGACCCCACCAATGGACTTCTCTCCGAACGAGGAATCCATTGGTGGGGTCACGCGTTCGGGTCGAGTTCCATCTAGCGACTCAAGAGCTCAAAACGCGTCTTGAAGTGGGACCGCCTCCACCGGTCTTCTGGCCCACTGTGGGCCGAGGCGGATGGCAATGCGAGATCAAAGAGGGCCACAATGCACTGCGAGGCGCGGCGCCGAGGCCGGGATGAATAATCACGACGCATTGCAGGCCGCGCGGTGGCGCCGCGGAGGCCGTCAAGTTGATGGGCCGTGGTCGCTGACGCGCCGCTACGATGTCGCGCTCGCGGCCGCGGGTGAGGCGAGGGGAAGGGGGGGGAATGATCGCCCGCGATAGGTTAAGGAGTCGGCCGCGGCTGCACCACGCCCTACGTGGCCCGCCTGCCGATATCCCCGGCGCCAGATCGACACGCGGCCCACCGATATATCTCTGGTAGAATAATTGACGGCGGAAGCTCCGACGGGCAGCTCGTGCTGGCCGAGGAGGAGGAGAAGGAGAAGAAGGAGGAGGAGGAGGAGGAGGAGGAGGAGGAGGAGGAGGAGGAGGAGGCCGCTATGTCGGCCGCGGCATTGTGCACAGCAGGAAGAATCACCCGCCGGGGGCGGCCAGCCGGCAGAGACAGGCATCGATAAGATTGCGGTCACGGAGGGAGAGATGGCTGATGCGCTGCCAGCAGGCCGATCGCTGATCAGCTGATCGCGGGCCTCTCTCTCTCTCTCTCTCTCTCTCTCTCTCTCTCTCTCTCTCTCTCTCTCTCTCTCTCTCTCTCTCTCTCTCTCTCTCTCTCTCACACACACACACACACACACACACACACGCAGAGGGCACGCGCGCGGGCGAAAAGTTTCTGACGCGCGGAAACGACGTGGAATAAACGACAAAGTGCCGCGAGGCTGACTGGCGGTGGTAAGGCAGACTCCACCCGCCCAGCGCCGCGCAGGCAGCAGGCTCGCTTGTACTTACAAAGCGGCACCGGCGTGCTCTCCAAGTAGTTGCGTAATTAAATCGTAGTGTGGGTGGTGAGCGAGCGACAAGTGCGGGCGCGGAGCGAACGCCTGTGGAGTTTGCGTTAGGCCGGCCGGCCGACACGCCCGCCCCGTCGTTGCCTATCCCGCAGCCCGCAGGCTGACGCTCCGCGGCCGCCGCTCCGCCGCTTCGCTTAGTTCGACAGCCAGACGGCGCGTCATTCTAGTTGGCCGCTGCATTTCCGGATTGCCGCTTCCGGGCTTCACTACTCGACCGGGTAATTGTAACTTCTTCAGTGCGATGTGTGCGCTCATATTGGCCGGGGGACGACGACGGTCGCGGGGTGGGGTGGGGCGGGGTGGGGCGGCGCGGGGCGGGGCGGCGCGGGGTGGGGTGTCTAATGAACGGGTCGGCGCGACGGCGGGATTTACTTGCGGCTGGCCGCGTCCGGGTACGGAGGGCTGCCGCGGGAGTTCTCGAGTGGTTAGACACGGGGTGCGGCGGGCGGTCCGGCGCGGCGGCCACGTCGAGCAGGCCCTCGAGGAGGCCCCCTGCCGCCACTGCAGCGCCGGTTTCAAGCGGCCGGCGAGCTGTCGACTGTCGTTCCGGACCGAAGTCTCTAACCCAATCAGGACAGCCGGGTTCCCCTCTGTCCTTCCACGCCCCCCGGGGCGTTCAAAACACACGGCCGGGCGGAACGCTGCGCGATTCAAGTGTTTCCCTTTCCCTTCCTTTCATTGGCCTCGGCACACACACGTCTTCAAACACCCCCACCCCCGCCGCGGCTCCAACTCGGCACTCTCCTCTCCTTGGCGACGGCCCGAGGGCCACGTCGCCGCCTCCACCTCGTCGTGATGATGGCGGCGCAGGCCGAGCCACCTGTTCGGCTGAGTGATGCGCCTCGCGAGCGTGGCATTAACGCTCTTCATCAACATGCAATGAGCAGCCTGCCAGCCCTGCCAGCCCCGCGGCGCCCGTTCCCGCCGCCGGTGCGAGCCCGCAGGAGCGGTAGTGGCCCCAAGGAGGGTCGTAACAAGGACTATTGCCAGCATATTGAAATGTTCCCGAGGTCATCCCATCCATTCGCATGGGTGGAGAATCAAGCCCCTCTCAGAGTGGAGTGTTTGTGTGTGTGTGTGTGTGGGGTGGGGGGAGGAGTGTGTGTGTGTGTGTGTGTGTGTGTGTGTGAGTGCGCGGCCGCGTGAGTATGTGTCCATGTGTGCTTACGCTGATGGAGAGGAACAAAAGACTTTGTGGTCCTGTTTGAGGGAGTTGGAATGGAAGAGAGCCTATCGGCGCATGGCGCGAGGCTGCAGCCTGTGACAATGCCTGTCTTTTTCTCTCTCCCTCTGGGAGTATAACTGTCTTTGTTCCGCGCTCGGCCCGCCCGAGCCTGCACGGTGAACTCCTGGAACGGCCGGGCCCGGCCCAAATCCAAGCATGGGTCCCCAAGGACGCGAGCTGGCTTGTTCCTGCTGGGAATCTCCGGGCCCGCTCGTTTTATTTTATTTTGGGCGCGCCATCCGACAGCACCTCCCCGATTCGCAGCCTGTCGTGCTGCCGCCGTGCGACATGTACCTGCAGGCCGTCACCGTGTTATCCATTGTCCCCCGCCAATTAACAGTCAATTAAACTGGGGCGCCGTCGCCGCCACCATCACCACCACCATCACCACCACCACCACCACCACCAGCACCACCGCCGTGACCATCGTGATGCGGTGCGCCGGCCGCCCTAATCGGCTTGACCCAGTTCCGCCGCGGGTTCGGCCGTTTGGCGCCGAGCGGATGTCATTTTGTCGATGTCAAAACGTTTGTCTCGCGCGCATCTTTTTCATTGTGCAGTATGACGTCATCCGCAGCGCGGCCACGCCGACGCGTCGCCAGCACGGCATACTGATGGCACTCTTCTTTGTTTCGTCTGTTGCAGAACCTCAAGAACCAAATCATGACCACCAACCTGTGGGTCGAGCAGGTGAGTCAAGCCTCAACGTCTAACTCTGTGTATTTTTTTTTTTAAGAACTAAAAGAAAAGAAAAACCAGCAATTTGAAAACCGACGGGTGTGGGCGCTTGGAAGCAGGTGGTCGATGGTCGTGTCCCCGCGACGCCGCCTTCCTTGCCCGCCTCCGAGACACAGCCTCATTAATTATCCGCCGCTTCTGACCTCGCCGCGACTCTCTCTCTCTTTCTCTCCCTTCCGGATCGCTTGTCGATGCCGCCTCGGCCTTATTCGTCGGAACGCTTTCTTCCGTTCGTCCTTCCTTTCTTTCCCGCTGCCTTGTATTAATTTCCCCCTCGTTACCGCGGACGCATTAAAAATAAAAGCCGCGCCAAAGTGGAGGATCAAAAGACCTCTTGTGTCTTTGCTTCTTTTGGTGTGCGTGTGTCGTTGTTGTTTCCTCCTGTTTATTTATCACGCATCGACGCACCCCAGTGAGCGCACTAAATGTTTTTGAACAAATTTTGTACGAGACATCACAGCTTTTTGAGCGGATAAACTTTTCGTACAAATTTGTCCGAAATTTTGTACAAAATGAGGGAATTTGTGCAGATTTTCTTACAAAAAATTTATCTGCAAAAAAAAACTTTGATGTCCCGTACAAAATTGTACATAAAATTTAGTGTGAGCATCGACGGGAGGCACCAAGCTTGACCCTCGGCTCCCGAATGCATTTCCTCAGGCTGCCGTCTGTCTGTCTGCCTGTCTGTCTGTCCGCCTTTCCGCCCGCTGGCGTTCTGATCCGCTTATACACCAGCCGCATTGACCGCGGGAAATATGAATATTAATTAGTTGTCAAATCCAACGGTCAGTATGCGAGTGAGTGTAATGTTTGTGTGTGTGTGTGAGAGAGAGAGAGAGAACGTGCGTGAGTGTGAGCGTGTGGTCGGGGCGTTGCGGCTTTGCATTTCCGTGCGCGGGAAAATAAGGCGAGCTAAAAATAAAAACAGCTTTGTAGAACACTTGTGCGCGAAAACGAGCAAAACAAGTGGGAAAGTCTTCAATACCGCATGCGGTGTGGCAAGGCGGGGGATTGCGCTTTGGCGCGCGCGCCATCGGCCGAGCCGTTCGCTTCCGTCTCCACCCCTCAGCCCGCCTCAGCCCGCCTCAGCCCGCCTCAGCCCCCCGACGCTGCTCCTTTTTGCCGCCTTGATGTCCCACCCGTAATGACCCACCCCGCCCCGCCCCGCCCCGCTCCGATACGCGGGGCGCTGTCGGTATCGCGAACCAAAGTCGACGGAAAATCACATTCCCTCCTCCGTCTCTCTACTTTCCTTTTCGTGATGGAATCCCCGCCCCGCCTTGCCCCCAGCGGGGCCTCTCGCCGTGCGTCCAGCTGCATGTAACAACATCGGGGCACGCTGTGTTACGCTGTGCTACGCTGTGTTACGCTGTGCTACGCTGTGTTTCGCTGTGTTACGCTGTGCTACGCTGTGTCACGCTGTGCTACGCTGTGTCACGCTGTGCTACGCTGTGTTACGCTGTGCTACGCTGTGTCACGCTGTGCTACGCTGTGTTACGCTGTGTTACGCTCTGCCACGCTGTGTTACGCTGTGTTACGCTATGTTACGGTGTGCTACGCTATGCTACGCTGTGTTACGCTGTGCTACGCTGCGCGAGGCACGGCTACACCTGGCCCACCCACCGCGCTGGAGAGAGGCACAGGAGAGCCGTGCCCGGCCCAAAGGGCGACTGCTTGACTCTGCGTGACTCTGTGTCTGTTCCAGTCCTGGGACGACTACAAGCTCAAGTGGGACCCGAGAGAGTACGGCGGCGTGGAGATGCTGCACGTTCCGTCCGACCACATCTGGCGTCCGGACATCGTCCTCTACAACAAGTAAGTACATGCCCTTCACGGTGGGACCGAGTCCTGGTTTTCCCAGGACTGAAACGTCTCGGTTTGGGTCAGCGGACCCGGTTGCAGGACCGTCCTGGGACTTTGGTGATTTTATCCCAGGATGATGGTCCTGGAACTAGGTCCATTTTCGCGCCCGAGTGCTTGTTTCCAGGACCGACCTCGGTGAACGGTGTGGTTGCACCCTCGGCTCAACAACACATGGTACAAATAACGGAATCATATACGCCACTTTCGTTAAAATTTGGTAAAAACAATGAATAAAAAATGGAATTGCACGACCCTCTCTCCTCGCAATAGATTCGAGAAATGGAGCCCCGCTTGCAGGGCGAGCAGCACTTTTATGAAATATATAAAGGTGTTGATGCATTTTGGGGCCCGGAAATGAATAGCGCCCTCGGCCACCAGAGGTGTAACGGCGCCACGATGGCGGCGCGTTAAGACGAGAGGCGGGTGGGAGGCCCCCGGGGCACTGAGGGGCTGCAGGCCTCGAGCCCCAACAAGTGCACGAGCAGAATGTTCTGTTGTGAAATATGGGCCATCCATCCCATCCATTTAGGGTGGTGTAGCGAGGTGTAGCATTGCGGGCCGCGCCGCACAGTGGGTCAGAAGACCGTTACGGCGGCCAAAATTCTAGACGCGTTTTGAGCTCCAGAGTCGCTACATGGGACTCTGGAGCATAAAACCCGTCTAGAATTTTGGCCGCCTCAACGGTCTTCTGACCCACTGTGCGCCGCGCCACCGCCTCACCATCTCACAGGGCGGCAACTGTTGCGCCTTCTGTCTGTCTCGCTCATCCACGCATGATGTGTCCGGCAGCGCCGACGGCAACTTCGAGGTGACGCTGGCCACCAAGGCCACGCTCAACTACACCGGGCGCGTCGAGTGGAAGCCGCCCGCCATCTACAAGTCGTCGTGCGAGATCGACGTCGAGTACTTCCCCTTCGACGAGCAGACCTGCGTCATGAAGTTCGGCTCCTGGACCTACGACGGCTTCCAGGTATGTCGCGGGGCTGAATTAGAAAGCATCTCGTCCGCCGTGGATCTCACCTCACTGGTGACTGGTCTTCCAGGTGGACCTGCGCCACATCGACGAGGTCCGGGGCACCAGCGTGGTGGACATCGGCGTCGACCTCAGCGAGTTCTACACGTCCGTGGAGTGGGACATCCTGGAGGTGCCCGCGGTCAGGTGAGTCTCAGACTGGCCCGAGGCGGCCGCCGGACAGTGGGCCAGAAGGACGGCGCAGGCGGACAAAATTCTAGACGCGCTTTGAGTTCCAGAGTCTCTGAACAGGACATACGAACCGAACGTGTGACCCTACTAATGGATTGCTCTTCGAACGTGGAATCCGTGGGTGGGGTCACACGTTCGAGTCCCATTTGGCGACCCTGGAGGTCAAAACGCGTCTAGAATGCGCCGCCCCGCCAATGCAATCTGTCTGATCGCCGTGCTCTGCACCCAGGAACGAGAAGTTCTACACGTGCTGCGACGAGCCGTACCTGGACATCACGTTCAACATCACGATGCGGCGGAAGACGCTGTTCTACACCGTGAACCTCATCATCCCCTGCATGGGCATCTCCTTCCTCACGGTGCTCGTCTTCTACCTGCCCTCGGACAGCGGCGAGAAGGTGAGAGAGAACCCAACCAACGGGAAATGTTTTTTTTCGCTTTTGCTTCCTTTTTCCGATCCGTCGGGAAAAGCCCGCGCTTCCCACTGGAACGCCCGTTAAACGCGTGGCACGCCTCCAAAAGGTTTCCTGGAAAATATTGGGGCGGGAAAACGAAAACAAACCAGTTAAATACAAAGGCTTTTTTGTTTTGCCGTTTCACTTTATGTCCGCATGATTAAAACCTCGAGCCCTGCTTCGGCAGGTGCGGCCCTCGACGGGGTGCTTTGCGAGGCGAGGCCCTCGATGGAGGAGCGTGGGGTCGCGAGCGCGGCCGACCCGGTCCTCCATGCGTGCCTCTTGGCTCTTTGGCGCGCGGTGTCGGCGTGCCGGGGGACAAGGTCGAAAGCCAAGAGCGCTCTCCACCGCGGCAATGCTGGCCGCTGACGTGACGAGTTATGCCCGCGGCGCCTGGCTTTCGGCTTTCAGCCATTTGCGGGGGGAGGGGGAAGCCCGCGGCGGCACGCTGTGGACGTCCATTATGCAAATCCGTGTCAAGCCGTTAATGACGAATACTCCCGCGCGGCCGCGATTGTTGTTGTTGTTCTCGTTGCCGTTGTGATGGTGTTGACGTTGTTGTCCTGCCAACAGGTGTCCCTGTCCATCAGCATCCTGCTGTCGCTCACTGTGTTCTTCCTGCTGCTCGCCGAGATCATTCCGCCCACGTCGCTGGTCGTGCCGCTGCTGGGCAAATTCGTGCTCTTCACCATGATCCTGGACACGTTCAGGTCAGCTAAAACAAAGAAGAAAAAAAAGAAAAAATGTAAAACATTGTCTGTGACGGCGTGTTTGACCGGTCCGCTTGGCTTGCAGCATCTGCGTGACGGTGGTGGTGCTCAACGTGCACTTCCGGTCGCCGCAGACGCACACGATGGCGCCGTGGGTGCGGCGCGTGTTCATCCACGTGCTGCCCCGGCTGCTGGTGATGCGGCGGCCGCACTACAACCCGGACCGGCGCCGCTGGGAGGGCGGGCTGCCGGCCTCGGCGTCCAGCGCCTCCGGCCAGCGCGTCATGGTCCGCACGTGCAACGGCCTGGAGATGCGCGACTCGGGCCACAGCGGCGAGAGGGAGACCTCGGCCTCCGACCTCGTCGACTCGTATCCGCAGGGCTACTCGCAGGGCTACGGCCACGACGACGAGTTCAGGTGGGTCCGCATAGCTCACGGGCGCACAGTGAGAAGACCGTTGAGGCGGCCAAAATCCCGGACACGTTTTGAGCTCCAGAGTCGCTAAATGGGACTCGAATCGAACGTGTGATCCCACCAATGGGTTCCTCGTGTGGGGAGAAATCCATTGGTGGGGTCACACGTTCGATTCGAGACCCATTTAGGGACTCAGGAGCTCAAAACGCGTCTAGAATTTTGGCCGCCTGAACGCTCTTCTGACAGGCGTTCGGCTAACCGGCTTGTGCTGTGCCGCAGAGAGCTCGGCGCGTCGGGCACCTTGGCCGGCAGCGCGTGCCGCATCCACGGCACCCCGCCGCCGCCGCTGCTGCTCGGCGACCTGGCGGGGCTGGCGGGGCTGGCGGGGCTGGACTCCCCCGGAGTGCACGGCGTGCCCGACCCCCTGATGCCCGCCTCGCCGCTCAACGCCTCGCCGCCGCCGCGGCCCTCCAGCCGGCCGCCCCCGGACATGCCCCACCTGCGGGGCTCCAGCCGGCACTGGCACCACTGTCCAGAGCTGCACAAGGCCATGGACGGCGTGTGCTTCATAGCGGACCACACCAAGCGGGAGGAGGACTCCACCAGGGTGAGAGAGACGGTCCGGTCGCCCTGTTACTGCCTCAGTGGTTGGAAACTAAAACGCTTTGCGCGGCCCGCAGGTGAAAGAAGACTGGAAGTACGTGGCGATGGTGCTGGACCGGCTGTTCCTGTGGATCTTCACGCTGGCGGTGCTGGTGGGCACGGCGGGCATCATCCTGCAGGCGCCCACCCTGTACGACGACAGGATGCCCATCGACGTCCGCCTGTCCGAGATCGCGCAGACCACGGCCAAGCCGCACATCGCCTCCGGCCTCTAGGTCCGGCGTCCTCGCCTTCCTGGCCTCTGCCGCCTGCGCAGGACGGCCCGGCCGACGACGACACCGCGTGCACAGGCGTGCTCTCGCTGGCGTCTGACGGCAGAGCGCCAGCCGAACTGCTCCGGACACGTCGACCAGTGTGGCGTTTATTCTTCCGGAGCCCGAGCCCGAGACTCCCGCCGTGATTTACTCCTTCTTTGGCAGTGTCGGCCCTTCCAGCAGCGCGCTCGACGCGACACTCAAAAGCACAAAGTAACGATAAGCCACGCCCACATTGCGTTCGAGACGATGGCGCTCGGAAGGTTAATGAGTATTATTCCTTAGTTTTGCCCGTTACTCCTTTAGGCAAGCTGTTTCGTTTCTTTAACATAATGTGGAAAAAGTTGCAAGTCTTTCTCATGGTGTTCATTTGTGATAGCCGCGGATCATTAGAATGTAAGTAGACAATTCGTTAAAGGATTTACCATCTCATTGCTCAGAAGTGATATAATTTATAAATGAAATGGCGAGAGTGTATGAAAATAAATGGTGTGCCTCATCAATGTTAACATTATGAATAAATATCTGGAGTGGGGTGGGGAAATTGTGTAAATATTTGAGACACATTAATGTGAAACTAGAGACCAAATCACAGAACATGTAAAAAGTTATTATTACTATTATTATTAGTAGTATTATTAATATTATTATTTAAAGTGACTATTCTACTTAATTGTATGTCTTCTCTGAAACCATTAAGATTAAGGTCAGTATTGTTAGATTGTTGGGCTGTGTGCAGCGGGCCTGGCACTGCTCAATAGCGTGTTCCACTGCCATCATTTATAGAGCTGCCATTATTTCTATTAAAAGAAAACAGAGGCTGTTTGGCGGGGAAATGAATGTAAACTTGTTCTCTATTTTGCTTTGAAGAAAGTAAAAAGTGTATAATTGTGGCATATTTCATATTTCTCATGGGGAGAAAACCACAGCTTACATGTTTCAGTTTGAGATGTGCTTCTTCTGTACTAGTTTGCAATTGTTTTCCCAGTGCATCCAATCTGTGAGACACCTACCCGTGCATTTCTTCCGTAACAGGTTCGCCTCAAAGTCTTACCATTGCATTTTGTGTTCCTTTGATCCGTTTGCGGTCGTTGGAACCACGCGTTAAGCTGTTATGGCCTCATTGAGCTGAGCAGGATGTCAACACCAGAAATTTACTAGAACTTCGCTTATTTTATGAAATTTATCAAGATTGAAACAAGCCACTTTTGGCTAGATTCATCCACAGCCACAGGAGAAGAAATAACTTCTATTCAATTTTAATCTGTGAGGAGTATTGGATGTATCTGACCGGCTATCTCTGAAGTAAAAAATATATAGCTCTATCAAAGGAATTGTGTACTGTCTTTATTTCTTGGCTCTTGGAGCGACTCCCGCGCGCTGAGCGCCCGAGCAACCGTGGGTAGGCAACACGGCGGCACAGGTGTGGTGCGGGCTGCGGTTTCCCGGATGGCGGGCGCTAGAGGCATCACAGCAGGGCGGGGCGGGAGGGCGAACAGAAGAGATGCGCTCTGGATGCCAACCAAACAAATATGACATTTATTTTCCAGTGGCATGTCAACACCCATATCACTTACATGACTAGACTGGTAATCACATACTGTACATACCAACTCTAAGACCTGTAGAGATATGTACAGACACATGTTAGCTTTATCAAATGTTCTGCAGCACACATAGAAGCTAAGAAGCACTTATAAAAAACCGGTCGGTATTTTTACACAGGCAGAATTTTACCTTACTGGTTATCAGTTATATGAGTATATTGAAAACTGCAGGGCTTGTTTCACATCACATTATTTTCAACAGATACAAAAATAGAAGTGTGAAGAAATAAAACACCAGTGTATGTACCTTTGGGAGATGATTTAGAAAATACTTGAAAAAAATGACCATATTTGGGTGATGAGAAAATCTGCCACCTAGCACTAACAAGTGTGGTCCAGTAAATTCATTTAAAATCATCATTGTTTGCAAAAATTGGTTACACTAAAATAGAATAACATCAGACAGCATCACAGAGAGATCAAAATTCAGAGCTAGGCAAATAAAAATATCACAGTGCAGAGTATTGAAGATGAGAAGCAGGCAATGGCAATTTTGATTATGAAGTTACAATTACTTCAAATCAATTTCTTCAGAATTGTCATCAATCTCATGTGTCTGCTCCTCATCTGGTGTTTGTCATCCTGTAGTCCACACAAATGGCTCTAATCGGTCGTCCATAGGCAGAGCATTATTTAGAGTTTCAATATTTTCTAATGTTTGGTTAAGGAGAATATGAAATTTGTTTAACTGATTTGAGACATCCCTAACTTTCTGAAGTTTTTCTGCAAACTTTGAAAATCTCTTCTGACGCTCAGTGAGTGATGTTACAAGCCTTTGTGTTTCAAAATCAATCTGCAACAAAAAGTATTTTAACTGCAAGGCAGAAGATGAATAGTAATAACAATTTTCAAAGCATCTTGGCGAAGCAATTCACACACTTACCTCTCTCACTTTCGAAATAATTTGGTTTTGATCTGCTGCGACAGCATTGGCACACAATGCGAGGTGCTGCTGATACCGCAGACATAAATTCAATGTTCCGCTGGGATCAAGCCTTTCCAGTACCTCAGGATCCCGAGCAGCAGGTAGATTAAGAGTACCACGCATGATGGGTAAGAACATAGGAACATTCTGTCCAGATGAGTGTAGATAAAATTAGATATAATAGTTTCTACAAAGCCAAATCTCGGTAATCAAAGTGTAGAAAATGTTACCTGTAGACGAACAAGATCTGGATCCTTCTCCAGTGTTACAGGGTCAGCTGCCGCTTTCACTACGACTATGCTGTGGGGTCTTTGTGCTTGTTGATTCCATTTCTGGGAGCTGCCTGAGATCATTCCCCCTGTTGAATGACGGTTCTTATTGGCACTCCCAGACTGGAGTTGTAAGCTAGGCAATGCGCCCCCAAGAGACCTGCCACGCTGAAGCTGCTGCTTGTTGGACAGCTTTGGTGAATCTGTAGACAAGAAGCATAAAAGTACTATTGGTCTCCAGACAACTGCCCGTATTGTACCCGGTTATCAAAGAACAAACACCATTCTCACCCTCACCTCCTATTGGACGACTAACAGTATATGAAATATACGGTAAGTCAGAATCAGAGCAAATACTGGGACCGGGAGATGTGTTGCCAGGGCGATTGCCAGGAGCATCATCGTGTTCCTCTGTGGAGCTACCAGACCGTTCCGCCAAGGATTTCCCTCGACGAAACTGGTTGACTCTGCTGTCAGCTGCAGCTGACACGGAACGCTGGGGCCACTGGCCAGCACCACCACCAGCAGATGAACTCTGCTCTGAACCCATAGTATTTTGACCGAGCACAAAGTGTCACTATCAAATAACCTACGGGTTAGGTTTTATGTCACCACACTATTTGAATGATTGCGGAAATAGCCTTTTAATAAATAAATTAATAAAATATTCAAAAAGTGTAAAGTAACTTTTGGACACAATATAGAGACTATAGATTAAACAAGCTGACAAAATACATTGGCGCAAAAGTTACAGCAGAGGAGATGGCAGCAGAAATCCACGTTTGTTTTTGTTTTTGTTCTGCTGCACTTTACGTTGGTCAACCGTCAACCTCGAACAAAACAAAAAATTATGTTGCAAAAAGTCGCAGTTTCTTTGCTCGGACATCTGAAAAGGACGGTTGGGCTGGACTGCCAACAGACAAAATCTATTTTATCTTTGCATTAATTTCTGAAAATGAAACACGATGCAAATTTTACGTTTAGCGTAGTGTCTGTCTGAAGAGACGGCTGCTAGCGGGATAGAGGGCAGCACCGGGATACGCGCGGGGAGCCCTCAGGAGACTATCAATTACGCCCATATCTTCTTTGCCATGCAAGATAGACCCGTAATGTAAGCGACCCGATTGTAGGCACACTATTAGCGTCCCAATGAGCTAATTTTCATGTATGTGCGATAATTGCAGTGAGAGCTATAGGTCCAAAACTGCATGTCCCTGGCGTATATCCCAGTGGCGCGCCTAGCGGCCAAAGTAGGCACTAGGCTGCAGCGCGCGGCGGCGGGCGGCGGGCGGCGGGGCGGCGGCGGCGGCAGTAGCGTCCCGCAAGGCGGTGGACGCGGATGAGTGTTGGTGCGGTCGCTGTCCCTGTCTGCGGGATTGGCGTTGTGTTGTGTCCATTTCCCCCTGTTTGGTGCGATTTACCTTGGATACCTACCTGCTCGCCGATGGCCGCGCAGCGCCGGTCCTTGTGACGCCCCCGCCGAGACTCCGCCCGCCCCCCCGCCGCCATGAATCACGACACATAGGTGAGAACAGCAGCCAGCCTCGGGACGCGACGTCCACCGAGTCCAGGTCCTTCGCCTCCGGGCCCAGTGAACCAGGGATGTCCCACTGTGTCCTCCGCAGCCTGTGTCCGCGCCGCCGCCGATGTCCTCGAAGCGGCTGCGCCGCACTTAGTTATTTTCTCAGGTTTCTGCTCGGCGTTCGTCTCCAAATTACCGGTTCCAAGATTTCCTTCTGCTTATTTGTTTATCATTTGGCACCGTTTGTCCGCACAAACAAAGGCTACAGATCTGAGTTTTCTTGTTATTTTGGCTCCTATCCGAACTTACTTGGGCTAGAGTACCCATCGCCGATCTTACCTCTTATTTTCTGGTGTAATTGTAATGTTTGGGGACCTTAAATTGACCCAAAGTATTTGTGTTTTAGGTTATGTGTGGTATCTTGTGGAAGCATCAAGGTTCACATCTGCTGTCACACTGCAGTGCTCACATAATTCAATTTATTTCAACATAAGGAAAATTCTTTCCGTTTTGTTCAACATTAGAGTCACAAGCTTCATTTTACCTCAAAATAGTATAAACATAGTGTACAGGTGATAAATCATTTTCAGGCTGTGTCTATGATAAATGTCAAGTCAATGTAATGCATTTTGACTTATTAATCGTGAATGTTTCAAAATGTTTCCCTTAGTACAGTTTCATGTCTCAAAAGTTTCTGAAGTGATAACGTCAGTTATTTAATTCTGATCCATGCGTAATTTTGTACCTTTTTATTTGATGGACAGTCTGCTTTCCTACACACTTGGATTCGGTTTTTAAATTTCCATGTGTCAATGTATGACACATGTGATAACTTTTTATTTTCTAATGACAGCTGAAAGCAACTCCCTCCTCTCCGCCCCAAAAGAAAAAAGCATATAAAAAGAGCTAGCTTTAAAAAATCCAAATTTTTTTAAAATATTTTTTGGTTAGGACAGTGATGGATAGAGATACCTTACTACTCTGGAAAAGCTATACACGGAAACAAGTACTGTACTGCAGAATGCTGACGCGTGTTGAGGGAAGGACCCGCCTGCCGGCGTCCCCCAAACCATGTGAGGCACTTGCCAGGGGGGTCAAGAGTTCGCCCCTTTATCTCGACCGACTGGTCACTCTTTTGTTTTGTCTCTTCAAGCTCTCGGCGCGAGGCTTTTGTCGCCTTATTCTATTTCATTCTCCCCCCCTCCCCCTTTTGCTTCTTCTTTATAGTACTATAGTCTGATTCCGAGCATGAGTGTCTGTCTGTCTGGCACTCGTGGGGCGTTCCTTGGGGCGCGAGGGAGACGGAGTGAGGGGTCCGCGCCGCTGTGCAGCACAGGAAGCGGCAGAGGCGAGCCGCCGCGCCGCGCCGCGGGGACAGGGTTCCGGACAGGGTCCCGCAGGAGACATGGCACGCAGTGCGCGCAGTGCGCGGTGCAGGCAGGCATGGGAGTGGGACGGGGACGGGGGGGGGGGCGACGGCAAAGAAGTGAATTGGAGGAGGAGCCTGCATTGCGGCCTCACCGCCACCGCCGGCCACCGCCCGCGGCTTCGGGCCTTGCCGGGCCTCGCCGCCTCGCGAGTAGTGACCAGTGGGCTGGAAAAAGAGGAGCGGCCGTCTTGCAGTCCGGCCGGGCCGGCCGGCATCGCATGCCTTATTGTTTTGCGTTCTTTTTCCTTGACATCCCTGCAGACTGATTCCGAGAGTCGTTTCCATCGCTCCGTCTCTCTTGCACTCGCGGGGCGTCGCGTGTTGGTGCGAGAGAGACGGAGCGGCGACAGCGACTCTCAGTCTGCAGCGAGCCCGGAGAGGAGTGCGCGTTCGCGGCCATTCATTCCTGAAACACACACGCGACGGGAAGACTGCATGCACCGAGGAGCCTGCATCAGCCTGCCCGCTTTTGTTTTTTTCTTTTTTTTTAGCAGTGTGTCGCGCTGTGCTTTCTTGTGAATTTAATATGTCTGTCCGCAGGGGGGCAAGGGGAGGGGGCAGGGAGTAGCAGGGCGGGTGTGGCACACTGTGCGACACGCTCCGCGTCCTTGGCGAGGAGGACGGCCGCTCTAGCCGGAATGCGAAGGGCATTATGCAGATTAGAAAATAACGCCCGTTTCGGGTAGGGTCGCGTCCCCCCTCCCCCTCTCCTTGACTGCGTTATCACCGCCTGCAGGATCGCGCGCGGGGAAACTATATCCCCGCTCCACCCTCCGCGGTACGCCTCCCCATTTTTCTTTGTGTTGTTGATTTTTTTTCAGCGAGCAGAAATGCATGTTTTTGTTTGCAGTTTTCTTTCCCTCCGCGGGGAGTCGAATTGTTATGGATTGTTTGCTTCTGGTGCGAGCGCGCGCGTGTCTGCGAGTGTCAGGTCAAGAAGCAATAAACTTGGGAGAGGTCCCCCTCCCTCCTCTCCCCCTCTCTGCCTCTCTCTCCAACTCGTCCGCGCGACGCTACGCGGCGCGTGGTGGTGGTGGTGGTGGTGGTGGTGGTGTGTGCCTCGCAGGTGGCACTGAGTCGCATCCCATCCGCTTTCTATGCCAACCGGTCGCCAAGCTGCGCCAAGCCTGGCATTGCCTCCCTAAAGTAGCAACGCACTCGAGCGGCTCAGACCTGCCTACACGCCTCTGCCACGAGAAATCATCTGGACCCTGGGAAAACGTCAAAAGTTACCTTCGGAAAGCAGGAAATCCCCAGGAACTTGAACGTTTGTTTCCTAGTGTGTGTGCGTGTTGGTGTGTTAGTGTGTGTGTGTGTGTGTGTGTGTGTGTGAGAGAGAGAGAGAGAGAGAGGGAGAGGGGGGGGGGGAGAGCAACCCCCGCGGGGTGGTTTGGCAGGGCGTGGCTGTTCGCTGGCTGCTGGTCAGCGCGGCGGAGGGTCCCCCCCGTCCGGTCCGCGCGTGCCCAAACTGCCTGTGGAGGCACTCAGAGGGGCACAAGTGTAGGGCCCTACAGCGCCGCGCGTCCTTGTGTGTGTGTGTGTGTGTGTGCGTGGCGCCCGGTCACGCCTCGCCCCGACGGGGCGCGGCGCCGGCGCGTCGCGGGCGGAGGGCTAGAGGCGGCGGGTCGAGGCGCATCGGGGGAGAGGCGCTTCGGAGGCACGGCCGCCCTTTTTGCCGTGCCCCGCGCGGCCCCGCCCCGCGGTGCGTCGGGTCGTCGCTGTGCGTGGTCGTGCTGGCGGACGGCCTCGCCGAGCTGCACGCGGTGCGCGGCGGTGCGCGAAATGCGTCCCCCGAGGACGTCGATTCACAGTGGGCCAGAAGACCCGCGTTTTTAGCTCCAGAGTCGCTAAATGGAACTCGACCACTCTACCGAGCGTGTGACCCCCACCAGTAGATTCCTCGTTTGGAGAGGAACCCATTGGTGGGGTGGGGTCACACGTTAGGTTCGACTCTGGAGCTCAAGACGCGTCTGGAATTTCGGTCGCCTGGGCCTGTCTTCTGGCCCTCTGCGCTATTGCGCCGAGCTGACTCACGGGGTCATGAGGTGACTCAGGTACGGGCAGCCCGCGCCGCGGCCGCGGCGGCCCTGAGTCATGTCCCATGCCGCCTGCGGTCCTCCAGAAGCAGTCCGACTCCCAACAGCGCTTTGCTCTCCCTGTTTTTGTTTTCTTCTTTTCTCTCCGGCTGTTCTCGCAATCAGTTTTCGCGCGTCGACCACCCCAACCCCCGCCGCCGCGCGGTGCGTTGGTCATCCTCAACCACGGCGGAGAACGAACGCTCTGGGAAACTTGGCTGCGCGCTGCGCGAGTCCAATCGCGGCTGGAAATGAAGCAGCCGCCGTCTCTCTCTCTCTCTCCCTCCCCCTCTCTCTCTCCCCCTCTCTCTCCCCCTCCCCCCTCTCTCTCGCTCTCTTACCGGTTGATCCATAAAAACCCGGAGACGACTTGTCGGCGCAAGGAGCGGCTTGTCGTGCCCGCCTGGCGAACACGCCGCGAGGTGATTACGCCGCTAAGGGCTGCCCTGCCCGGCCCTGCCCTTGTCGGACCGTCTTATTAGCGGAGGGCGGACTAACGGACTAACGCTGATGATGACGCGATGCGCCCTTCATCATTGTCGGCGCGTTTTCCGCTCTGTTGCTCCGTCGCGAAGGGAGTGGCCCATTCGGCAGGTCCTCCCCGCCGGAGGCCCCCCCCCCCACATTCCCCACTAATCACCCGCCACCCCCTGCCTGGTGCCATCCCGCGGCAAGGCGGGGTGGGGGCCTAACTTTTTGGAGGGCGTGCCGCACTGCCGCGATGCTGGAGCAGGGGAGGAAGACACGCAGGAAGCGCACGTCAGGCTGGAGTGGCTTTATCTCAGCCTTTATTGGTGACGGGGCCTCGAGGGGTGGCGGCCCCCCTTTGCCGCCGCGGCAGGACAACACGAGGGGGCTCGGGGCCGCATCGCACCGCCTCGACGGCAGCAACAACATTGCTTTGACACAATGCACTTTGCCTTGTTTGACCCAAAAAGCCGGACTGGAGGGGTCGGATTTTTGTGGTGTGCTCCAGTCGGTGGCCGGCCGGGCTGCCTGTCAGGCCCTGCTGGGTGGCGCTGCGTCCTCAGCATCCCAGCTGGCCAGGCGGGCCCGCCCACCCCGTGTAGCCGCAGCCCCCCGCCGCCGGGCCCACCCCCACCCCCACCCCGGCCCGGTCCGCGCCCTCTCGGTGCGCCAGCGGCCGGGCCCTGCCGCCCTGCCGCCCTGGGCCCAGTAGCTGCAGTTCGATAACGCGGGCAGGACGCCGCACCGCCGCGCCGCCGCGCCTCCACGAAGGGAGACGCCTCTGCGGTGCGCGGGAAGACGCTGCTCGAGTCGCGGCCGGCGACGTCAAAGCGCGTTCAAATTCAAATAACTCGCACCGCCGCTTTTGCGGACCGTGGCGACGCGTCAACGCGCCGCATCAGTGTGGAGAGCGGCGCGGCCGGGCGCGCCGTCGTGGCTGTCGCGCGGGGGCGTGTGTGTCCCACTGGGTGAGGTGAGTAGCGCGCGCTGCGCCCCGCCGGCCGGCCGCGGCAAGTAACGCAGTGCAGTGGTCTGGGCATCTCCCCCCCCCCCCTTTTGTCCTCCCGGGAGGCGTTTTGTAGGTTACTGGGGAGGGCCGCGACGTTGGCGCAGCGCGCACCCGGCGCTGCGGGGGGCGGGCCGGGCTGGCGGGGCTGGCCAGAGACACAGTGGGACAGAAGGCCGGGAGGCGGTCAAAATCCCGGACGCGTTTTGAGCTCACACGTTCGATTTGAGTCCCATTAAGCGACTCCTGTAGCTCAACTCGCGTCCAGAGTTTAGGCCGCCTGAGCCGGTCCTCTAGCCCACTGTGCGGGGCTGACCGGAAGGAAGGAAGGAAGTCGCAGGGCATGCCGGCCCGGAAAAAGTGGAGGCAGAAAACGGCGTCGGCGTGGCTGAGCTCCCAACGCGTTAACGAACGCGCGTCGGCCGCGGCCGCGCCGCCTGGCCGGCCCGGTTTGCCCTCACCGCGGTGTGGCCGCGCTTCCTGCTGCCGGCGACGCCTTTCGCTGGCGGCCGTCCACATGTTCCTGGCCTTCCCCGGGTTTCCCTGGCCCACTGTGCGCGGCTCCGCGGCGTGGAGTGATCCCGCCTAATTGTTTTACATTGAAATGAGCAGCAGCCGCGGCGTAGCCACGGGCGAGGGAAGCGCATCACGCGCGTGCGAGCAGCAGCGCAGTGGGCAGGCGTGCGTGCGGACACGTGTCGCGGAGCACGCCAGCTGTCTGCCCGACTTGATGTTGATGTTGTAGGCGTCGGCGGTTCAAGATGGGCCAGAAGACCGGCGCAAGCGACTAAAATTCTAGACGCGTTTTGAGCTTTAGAGTCGCTGAATGGGACTCGAATCGAGCGTGTGACCCTACCAGTGGATTCCTCGTTCGGAGAGCAATCCATTGGTGGGGTCACACGTTCGGTTTGAGTCCGATTTAGCGACTCTGGAGCTCAAAACGCGTCCGGGATTTTGACCGCCTCAACGGTCTTCTGGCCCAGTGTGCGGCGGTTACCGCGATGCCGCGATGAAGACGCGCCGCTCGGGGCGGGGCGGGGCGTGGTACCCGGTGCCCGCGGAGCACCGCCAAGCCCACACCTTCCCAGGACACGAGCGGGCTGTGTGTGTGTGTGTGCGTTCGCTCATTCCAGGCTCATACATGCGCGCCGACGCGTCCGTGTCTGTCTGTCCGTCTTTCAAACCGACTGTCTGCATGAGTGTGAGTGTGTGAGTGTCTGTAGACATCTCCGTGTGAACACACTTAGGCACACACACGCACGCACACACGCATGCGCAGCACTTTTTAATTGAAAGGAAAACTGTCAAGTCGAGTGCTGTGCCCTCCTCGTCGGAGCCAAACCGCTCCAATTTGTAAGCAAGCAGCTCTAGGTGTTTGTATACATGCGTAAGCGTGAGTTCACGTGACTCGATAGCTGGACGAAGAAAGCAGCCTTATACATTGATCGATGGAAAACTGAATTTTTTTCTGCACTCTTGCGCTTATTGGCCCATCATAACAAGATGGACTGGTCCACACGGGTCACGCCATGCGCTGGCCAAGGCCGCGAGGCTAGGCACGACCAGACTCTTCCTTGCATGGCTCTCCTATTGGGGCCTCGTTGCTTCGTCTCTTTGGCCGGGCGGGGTGGGGCGGGGCGGCCTTAATGGCATGTCCACTGTGTGAATGGCGGCCGCCTTGACGCCGCCGACACTAGGCGTACGATGACGGGGTGGTGCGTGCGACCGCGCAAGCGCGCTCTGACTCATGCATTTCTTTTCTTTCGCGAAGAAAGAGAGATAAAAAGTGCGACGGAGAAATTGGTGACGAATGGAGAGAAAAAGGGCCAAGGCTGCGCTTAGCTGGCGGCGCGCAGCCCGGTGCACTTAGCGCGTCGTGACGGAATGGGCTTCCAGCAGCCTGAAGCCAGGTGGCGCTGCAGGCCCGTCTGCCTGTCCGTCCGTCTCCCGTCTGTCTGTCCGTCTGCCTGCCGTTTGGGCCGAGTCGATTATTAGAACGAGCACTCGTGCATGTGGCCGCAGTGCTGTGGAACCGCGGGGGGCCGCGACGTGGCGGGGCGTGGCGGGGCGGGGCGGGCGGCAGGTGCCGCGAGGCGATATGATGTCTGCTCCGGTTGTTGATTGGCTTGCTGACGGCGGGCGCTGCGCTGCGCTGCGCGTGCCGTCTCACCGCGCGCCCCCCAGCCTCAAGGCAGGCGCACAGTGGGCCAGAAGACGGCCGAAGACGACCAAAACCCTGAACGCTTTTTAAACGCCAGAGTCGCTAAACTGGTGCGAACCGAACGTGTGACCCCACCAATGGACTGCTCTCCGAACGAGGAATTCTTCGGTGGGTTCACTCGTTCGGTTCGAGTCCAGTTTAGCGGCGCTGGTGCTCAAAACGCGTGTAGAGTTTTGGCGCCTGCCTCCGCCAGTCCTCTGTCCTACTGTGACGCGGCTCCAGGAGGCCCAAGACTGCAGCGCCGGATTACCTCCGCAGACCCCCAGCCCGACGGGGACGGGCGCATCGATTTTCCGAACCGTGGATCGTGCAGCACCTGACTCCACCTCTTCCCCGGCCTGCCGGGCCCTGGCCGGGGCGCTAGAGGAACGAGAGGAGCCCCCTTGCGTGGCAGGGCGATCGGAGGGGCCTATCGCGCAGGCTGCTCCACCATGATTAGAAGTCGGCCGGGGTTTGGGGGCTCGCCGGCAGGGAGGCGGCAATTGGATTTTTGGCAGGGCGGGGCGGCGGCGGGGCCCGGGGATGCGTGCCGACTAACAAGGTTAGGGTCGCCCTGGAGACCGGGCGGCGCCCTGTCGCGCCCCTGGAGTGCCTGGTGAACCTGCTGGAGAGGGGCCGAGTCGGACTCCGGATGGCTTGCTGGAAACACTGGTGCTGTCGCCCCATATCGCGCTGTCTCGCGTGTCGCGGACATGACGCGTGCTTTCACGCCTCCGCGGTGCCGCGTGCGCCGAGGCTCTATTGGCGGCCGGCGAGGTGAAGCGCGCCAGGGCGGCGCCAGGGCCACAGGCCTGTCCCGCAACGCGGTGCTTTCCTTCCACCCCCGCCCACGTCTTTGCGGGCTTCCGCCTCGCCAACACCTTCGGTGCGGGCCGAGGGCCGAGCCCAACAACCTATGGGCACGGCGTCGGCAGGTAAAAGGCACGGCACACGGTGGGCCAGAAGACCGGTAGAGGCGGTCAAAACTCCAGACGCGTTCTGAGCTCTAAGAGTCGCTAAATGGAGCTCAAAGCGACCCTGCGCACCGATAGATTGCTCTCCGAACGAGGAAACCATCGGTGGGGTCACACTTTCGGTTCCAGTCCTGTTCAGCGACTCCAGCTCCAAACACGTCTCGAGTGTTGGACACCTGCGCCGGTCCTCTGGCCCGCTGTGCGGCAGCCCCACCCCCCCGGCCGACCGCCTAGGCGGCCCCGCCCCGGGCCACGTGCTGGCTGCGGGCGCTGGGCGTGGCTCTCCAAGGGTAGCCAGCCGTCGACGGGCCGGGCGGGCGTGACGTCCCGGCCCGGCGACGCCGGCCTCGACGACCGCGGCGCCGCCCCTGGCGCGGCGCCGGCGGCGGTGGCGGCCGCTTTGCGCCGCAGTCACGGCCTCCTTGTTGGCGGCAGCGGCACTCGGCCCCCGCGTGATCGACGGACTGTCGGGTCGGCCCGCCGCCCGGAATGCGTTCGTCGGGGCGTCGCGGTGCGGTGGCGGGCGACGCCGCGCAGTGGGTCTCAAGACGCGTCCATAGCGCTAGCTACACGGGACTCGAACCGAATGTGTGACCCCCACCAACGGATTCGGAGAGCAATTCTTAGCTGGGGTCACACGCACCGGCGGATCCAGCCCGGCTGCGTCAGAGCGGCGACTGCGACAGAATCCCACCTGGCTGTGCGAGCGCAAGCGAGACGCAAAGGGGGGGCGAGGCTGCGTCAGAAACAGCAGATCGCCCCCCCCCCCTTGTGTCTCGCTTGCGCTCGCACAGCCAGGTGGGATTCTGTCGCAGTCGCACGATTTGCTAGATCCGCCGGTGGCACACGTTCGGTTCGAGTCCCATTTCGCGACTCGGGAGCTCAGAACGCGTCCGGGACTCTGACACCGCCTCCACAGCGCGGTCTTCGGGCCCACTGTGCGGTGGTGACGGCGGCCGTCGGGACGGCGCAGGGAAACTGGATCAAAAGTAACGACCCGGAACGGACCGCGCGGAGCGGAGGCTGGGCCGGAACAGAGTACTGGAACAGAGCAGCGCGACGAGACGGGACGCGGCGGGTCGACGGCCTGCCGGGGCAGCGCAGCACCGCGACGCCGCCGCCGCGTCCTGGCCGGCCGTCGCCGCCGCCGCCGTGGTCGTTGATAAAAAACGGCAAGCGAGGCGAGATGACGAGCAGAGGCCGCGGCGATAGCGACGCCATCCGGTCATCGCCATTGTCTTGCGCCGCGGTGTAGTGGCGCGGCCAGTAGGCGTGCATTTCTCCGGCGTGTCCTGGAAAGCAAAGCGCCTCTGCGTCCGCCGGCCTGTCTGTCTGTGTGTCCGTCCGTCCGTCCGTCCGTCCGTCCGTCCGTGTGTTTGCTTTGGTGCGCGGCGGCGTGCTGGAAGCCGGTCGGCCGAGGCGCCTTGCTTGGAAGGCAACCTGCGTGCACGCCTGCGCGACGGGACTGCCTGCCGCCGCCGCGTTCTCGCCGGGCGTCTTACTCGCGTCTTGCCCGCGTCTCTCTCGGCCCGCGAAACCGCAGAAATAGACGCCGCGGTGCTGGCCGGCGGGCCGCAGCTCGCTCCGCAGTTGTCAACCCCGATGACACGCAAAGCGTGCCCCGCCCCGCCCCGCCCCGCCCCGCCCCCCACTCGCTAATTGCTTAATGGCGAGCGCGAACACACAATGGCGGGGTGGGGACGCTGATTTTAATTTCATGTTTACCAGGCGATGCCACGTTGAGTTAAATAATTATTTTCCTTTTTGATGGTGTCATTTTTCTGCGGTGTGTGGGATCGCGCCCCGAGTTGGTCCCGTTCCAAGGCGGCGGCCTGTTCTCGCCGCGCTGATCGGGCTATTAACAGTGTTGTCGGGGCCGGGCCGGTCGTAGAGCTACTCCTCGCGGCGGGCTTATGTGTTTTGATCGGATGAAAACAAACGGCCTGGCGGGCGGGACTCGAACCCGGCCCCGCGTGGCGTGTCGCTCGCACACGCGGTGCATATGGCTTCATGCATGCATGCGTGCGGCGCGGCGGGGGGCAGACTTTGGACGAGGCCGTCCGTCGATGGGGGTCTTGCGGGCCGGCGGCCCATATGGGACGAGTGTAAAACGAAATTGCAAAAATATTCCTCGCCTCGGCGGCGTCGCAAAGTGGGCCAGAAGACCGGTGGAGGCGGTAGAAATTCGGACGCGTTTTGAGCTCTTGAGCCGCTAAAGGGGACCCGAACCGAACGTGTGACCCCACCAATGGATTTCCCCCCGAACGAGGAATCCATTGGTGGGGCCACACGTCCAATTCGAGGCCCATTTAGCGACTCTGGAGCTCAAAACGCGTCTAGAGTTTCGGCCGCCTGCGCCAGTCTTCTAGCCCACTGTGCGTCGTCGGCTCGGTCGCCCCCACCTGCCCGGGTGTGCACCGGTGTGTCGATCGCTTCATTCCATATTCGCCGAGCCCAACAACAAGAGCAAGGGAGTCAGTTGGCGTTGTTGTTGTTGTTGCTGCTGCCGCTGCCAAGGTGTGCGTGTAGAGTGCGCTGCGTTGGCGAGGGGACAGCTGTGCTTGTCCGTCGGCCGCGCCGCGCCTGGTCGCGACGCTCCCCGCAGGCGCGGCGCGGCACGGCGCGCGACGTTATCACTTTCTCTGGAACCCGTTTCCCCCGTGGCAGCAGTGCGCTGAGCCGCATGCGTGTGCCGCCGTGCCGGTGCGGTGTGCCTCCTTCCTGTGGGGTGTCGCATAGTGGCTCAGCAGATCGGCACAGGGGGCCACAACTCAAGACGCGTTTTTAACATCTGAGTCGCTAAATGGGACTCGAACCGAACATGTGACCCCACCAATGGATTCCTCGTTCGGAGAGCAATCCATTGGTGGGGTCACACGTTCGGATCGAGTCCCATCTAGCGACTCTGGAGCTCAAAACGCGTCTAGAGGTTTGGCCGCTTGTCACTGTGTGTCGCGGCGTCGTCGGCAGAGAGGACGTCGCGAAGCCTTCGGCGGGACCGGCGGGGGGGAAGGCAGCAGGGCAACGGACGAAAACGTTAATGACCGAATTAAAATTTTGCGGTCGTTTGTGGGGTTTTAAGGCCTCGTTTAGGTGGCCGCAGAGGGCGGTGTGCGTGCGGCCTGGAAGGGGGGGAGGGGCAATCTTAAAGGGCGACCGCCGCGCGGCCTGCCGGCGTTTTGCACACACACACACACACACGCGCGCGCGCGCGCGCCGAGAGGCCGCGAGAGACTTTACTTTACGGTGGGAGCGGTCTCGGTGGACATCCGTATCCGGCGGGCTCGTCGACGGCGTGCCCTGCCCCTTCCCCCCTGGCCCCCACGCCGGATGCGCCTCGCGGCGGTGCCCCGCGAAAGGACTGCGCGGTGCAGGGCAGCCGCGGGGCAGCCGCGGGGCAGCCGGCCGGCTTGGCTGGGCCACGCCATGGCTGGGCCGCAGCCGCCGCCGGCTCGGCCCGCAGCTACCCGCAGCTACCCGCAGCGCGTCGTGTCCGCCGGGCTCCACGGTACCGCGCACTGGTAAATAAAGCTGCCCGTCGTCGCGCCGACTGCCGCGTGCTTTCCACTCAAATAACGTTCTGTGCCCCCTCCCCCCCCCCTCCCCCTCCGTTTCCCTCCACCATTGTTTTTCCAATCGCACATCACGCTTTGGGCGCGTGCCAATGCCGACGGAGGCTCTGTGTGTGTGTGTGTGTGTGTGTGTGTTTGCTTGCGTGCGCGCACGATTCACTCTCCACTTGGACTGTATGTATGTTGTGTGTGTCTGTGAGTGTGTGGGTGTGTGGTGTGCGCGCGGGCAGACGGTTCGTCCCGCCCCGTTTGAATGCTAATTTATTATTTGCCCTCTTCCTGGTTGCTATCTATTCTTCCTTGGGCGTCGAGGGCCGGTGGCCTTCGGCTGCCTTCGGCTGCCTTTGACACACCTTGCCCACTGTCGGCTGCTATGGCTCCTCCGTCGGCCTGCGGTCATGCCGGACGGACACAGTTCGCAAATCCGCGCTCATTAACCCGGTGCGGTATGTGTGGCGGGTGGCGCGTCGAGGTGTGTGTGTGTGTGTGTGTCAGTTCGTGTGTGAGTGTGAGTGTGCCGTGCCGCGTGTGGCCGCGCCTTGGTGGGAGGGGGAGGACACAGTGGGACGCGGAAAGCTTGGCGCCATTATCCACGCCACTCACTGGTTGGTTCGCGCCCACAGCAAAACACGTGGAATGAGGGAGAAAAATGATTGAGATTTACAAGGGTTTTAGTAATGTACTATTTTTACTAAAACTTTTTATTTTTAAAAGTTTTTTTTCCCCCAAGGATTTTTATAGGTTTATTTTTTCTTGATTCGTTTTCTTTGCTGTTAGGTGTAGGCGGGCGGCGCGGCTGTTGCCTCGTCGGTGTGCCGGTGTTGTCGGTCGGTCCCTTTCCGCCGCTGCCCTCTCAGGAGCAATGCCTGTGGTGGTGTGTTGTTAGGGAGTGACGCTGTGAGGCTTCTGGTTGAGGCGGGCCGGGTGGGCCAGGCGGGGGCGGCCAGCCAGGGGCTGCGGCCATGCGGCGGGTCCTCAGTGGCTGTCAGGCCAGCCTCGGCTTGGACCTTGGACTGGAACTGCACTCACTGCGTGGTTAGTCCGGCCCACTGTGCGAAGACTGCTGTTTAAGATGTTGATGGATTTTGCGTTGCTGCGCTGACACTGCTGTCGTGACGCTATGTTTATTTTATTTTTATGAATCTACTGTCTTTCTACTATACTGTTTTCCTCTATGATTTTTCATTTGTTTATTTCTCGTTTTCTTATGGCAAGATGTTGCTGCTCCTCCTGCAATTTTGTGCAATGGTCTCTGTCTCCATGTTGTCTTTAGTCTAGTTGGGAAGCATTTTAGTTGTTCCCTTTTTGAAAAAAAATCTTACCCAAGTCCCTTATAAAGAACTTCTTTTTTCTGGCTGTTAGTTAGTAGTTACTTGATGCAAACACTCCTAGAATTTTTATTTATTTTCAACTTGCATGGAAGCATTTGTTCTGTTTTCTTTTTTGCCAAAGATGACAGCACTTTTTCAGTAATGACCCTGCATTGTCATTTGTATGGCTTAGGTGGGTGTCTAGCTGCATTCATCCAAGCTCAATTGTGCACTATTCGAACCAAGGTCTCTCATTCATGACAACACTTCTGCTTACAGCTGTCAAACATTTGTCATTAGCTACCATAGAAAATATCTTTTAAAACTGCGCCATTTAATTTTTGTTTTCATTTTGGTTTTAAGATTATTATTTTTTAAATTATTTTTTTTAATCCTGTTTTAAAATTGTTTTGAATTGTGTTTCAGAGGGTGCCCGGCGAGGCTGCTGACATGGACAGTTCCCGGAGCAGCATCCGCATCCACCACCCACAACATGCCCCCCTTGGCATTGGCAAGGTGGGGTCCAACTCACCCCCCATCATAACCAAGGCCACAGAGGGACACTCCCCTCGCTTCCCCAAATTGGACGAGTGTGCCCATTTTCATTACGAGCATGTCGAGCTGGGTCTTATACAGGTAAGTTAACTTTCTGACAAAAAAATGAAATTGTGATTTTTCGCATTTAAATTGAAATATTTTAGTGTCTCTAACGCTTTTTTTATCACGCTTTCCAGATTACCATCATAAATGATCAAGACCTAAAGTCTGGGTAGTCGAATGCATTCCGAGGATGTAGAAAATCAATCATACACAGTCCAGGTTGCATCCCAGGGCAAAAGCTGGCTTTTGCGACGAACATTTCAAAATTTTCGCTCACTATACTCTCAACTTCACCGCTGCATCTACGACAGAAAATTCTCAGCCTTGCCTGAACTACCTCCGGAAGACAACCTGTCCATACCGCAGGGTCAGGACCATGAGGTTTGTGAAGTTTGCGTGTGCTTTTGTCTAAAAAAAATGATTCTTACTTTGTGTGACTTATTATTATTAATGCATTGTTCATCTTGCAGGAGGCCGTCCAAAACCTGCTCTCCGACTACCTGAACCGCTTCTCCCTGATCGCGGGCAACCTTATCAACTGCGGGCCCGTGCTTAGCTGGTTCGAGCTCGACAACCGCGGCCGCCGGCTGCTGGTCCCGGACAATGACTCGTGCCCCATCAACACCCCTGCGGTGGCGGCCGCCTACTCCGTCAAGAGGTACTCGGCGCAGGCCCAGGACGAGATCTCGTTCGAGGTCGGCGACATGATTTCGGTCATCGACATGCCACCCCCCGAGGAGAGCGTGTGTGGCGCGGCAAGCGCGGCTTTGAAGTCGGCTTCTTCCCCTCGGACTGCGTGGCGCTGATCGGCGACAAGGTGCCCAGGAACCTGCAGCTGTCGGCCGGGGCTAGCGCGCCCAACTCCCCTAGGGAGGTAAGCAGTCACTGTTATGGCGGGCTGAACACCAGGCAAGTCTAGGCTGGTGCATGTGACTAACACTTGTGATTGATTTCCAGATGATGTTGGCTTGTCAACCAAGTAAACCTGTCCTGCGCAAGCATGGGAAGCTTATTTCCTTTTTCCGATCATTCATTCTGTCTCGCCCATCTCGACGACGCCTCAAACAGTCTGGTATTTTGAAAGAGCGCGTATTTGGTTGTGATCTAGGCGAGCATTTACTTAACTCAGGCCATGACAATACCTATGGTACTCAAGTGCTGCTCAGAGTTTATTGAAACTCATGGCATTGTGGATGGAATATATCGTCTATCTGGAGTCACCTCTAATATACAAAAATTACGAAATGCATTTGATGAAGATAGAGTGCCTGGATTGTATGAAGATGAGGCAATACTGCAGGATATTCACTCTGTTGCATCACTTCTCAAAATGTACTTTAGAGAATTGCCAAACCCCCTCTGTACGTATCAGTTATACCATCAGTTTGTGGGAGCAGTTCAGAAAGATGGCAGCACTCGTGAAGGTCCTGATGAGAATAGAGATAGTACACGCCTGTTGCTCATGCGCGATGCTGTTCAGAAGCTACCACCCCCTCACTACAGGTATGGTTTAGTTC
Organism: Stenchaetothrips biformis; assembly: GCA_030522485.1. Taxonomy (NCBI): domain Eukaryota; kingdom Metazoa; phylum Arthropoda; class Insecta; order Thysanoptera; family Thripidae; genus Stenchaetothrips; species Stenchaetothrips biformis. The sequence continues at coordinate 5,160,237 of CM060090.1, read as the reverse complement.
AATCATTTGAATAATTTCCTTTATTCTTAATTTTTATTTATGATAAATAATTTTATTGCCATTGCAGAACACTTCAATATCTTGTAAAACATCTATCACGAGTGGCTGAGCATGGTCATCAAACTGGAATGACTCCAAGAAATGTTGCTATTGTGTGGGCACCAAATCTGCTCCGCTGCAAAGCTCTGGAAGTGGGTGGAGTGGCAGCATTGCAGGGAGTTGGAGTTCAAGCAGTTGTCACTGAGTTTTTAATTTGCTATGCAGATCTTATTTTTTGTGATCGACTTCCTGCCTTAAGTATTCCTGTGCAGCAAGGTAGGGATGGCAATTGTGCCACTTTTCATGATTTCTTCTAAATTTTTCGGCTTTGAATATTTGCTCATTGAAATTTTAATTTATCTTTCTATAGCTACACCAAAGCGGTGCCGACCTAAATCTTTGGCCATATCCACTCCAACCAAGCTGTTGTCTTTGGAGGAAGCACGGACCCGTGCCTTACTGTCAGCAGCTGGGAAAATTGATCAAGAATACATTGAAGTTGGTGGTGGGCCGTCTAGCCTGCCTGCCAAATATCACACTGTTATTGATTTACCTAGTCGCAAACGAGCAGGATCCAAACGCTCTCCTCTTGGCTGGAAATCTTTCTTTAGTAAAGCTGGAAGAAGCAGCAGTGGGGCTAGCACCCATTCAAGCCGTAAGGCTCAAGAACAACAGCAACAGTTGAAGACTCTACGGAAAACATCTACACCTTCAGTAATCAATTTTGGGTTAGAAAAGGCTGTAACTGAATCAGATGTTACAGTTGGTCGCAGACGACTGCGACCTGTGAAAAGTGCAGAGAGTCTTGCATCTGGCAACAATTCCAGTCGAAATTCTACTGCCTTGAGCCATGGATCTGAAGCTGCAGGACCTAGCTGTTTAACTTTAGGAGCTGGGAGTCGTCCCAATAGTCAGGCTGTCAGCCCCTCTGACGGTCTGATGCCGACCAAAGGAGGCCACAATAGATCCGTTTCTCATGACTCGTACTTCGACCACCTTGCCGAGACACCATCCATGTCCCGACGTGCCTCTTCCCGCTTGCGTGAAGAGGAAGAAGGTAGGTGCACTACCTTTTCAGCTCCCTGCAAATTCCTTTCTGCCACTTACGCCTCCATTTTGCAACTTTCATTTCAGGCTTTTCCTCCTCACTTGACTTGAGTGAGATCCAAGTAAACTTTGATCTGGAGGAGTCAGAGATGCGAATATTTTCAGAGGATGAGACTCTTATGTCTACATTTGACAGTGCCAGTGTCATGTCTCAAGGATCCCCTCATACAAATCATACCAGTATTACGTCACGTCAAGGCAGAAGTTCATTGGGAGTGAGTGCCATCTATATGACTTGTTTACTTTAAGTGTTCACAAGGTTCAATATTTTAATCACATTATTTTTGTTCTAGGTTGGCAAAAGGCTTACTCCACATGGTATCCCTCACCTTGCCCGACCAGAAGACACGTTGAGTGGTGGATGTGCTTCGCTAGATCCTTCCCCCAAGAAACAAAAGACCAGTGGCAACAGCGTTTCAGAGAAAACTACAGACGCCTGCAAAAGATCAAGATTAGAGCAGCAGCTAACCAGCTCGGCTGCTGAATTACGCTACATTGACAGCCAGTCTCCTGAACAAATTCCTATGCAACAGGTGTGTGTTGTTTACCTGCAATAATTTTTGAACAAATGAATGTTCAGTTTCTCTGAAATAAATTGTGTGTCTCTTATAATTTTGTGTTGTGAATTTTCAGGTTCTTGTGCATGCTGAAGTGCATCATAGTGCATTAACCAACAGTGCCTATGGAGAAGTACCCTCCGCCACAAGCACTAGTTCTTCTTTAGCTGAGGCTCCAACTTCTGATACTGAAAGTGTCACATTACTGAGCTCTGGGTTGACGACACCCGACACACCTGTGCAACATTATCGTCCCCTCAGGGAAGATGGAGAATCAAGCGGAAGTGGTGTCGGGTCTACACCTGATTATGAGAATATGGCCATATCAGCCTCAAAACTCAGTCCTTTAGAACCAAAATATGAACAGCTCATCGCCACTCCATCCCCTAGTCTGGATATCAGGGCTTACGATGGCATTCCTGTTCCCAAACCTCGTTTCCAAACTCCTCGGACTCCCTATGAGAACATACAGCGAGACTTTCTTGCAGCTGAAGTGAAAGCAAATACTGTTGATAAAAGAAATCAACAGAGCTCCAGGTCTCCGTATGAAAATTTGCAGAGGGAATTCATCATCACAAGTAGTGAGTCAACTCCCGCCTTGAGTCCTCCAGCAAGCAGCAGTAGTCCTTCACTTAGTGCTGGCACTACAGCTTTGAGAAATCTGGAGTCAAGTGGAGAAGACGATACTCTGGAAATCAGCCAAGATAATTTCTCCTTGGATCTGAATGCTGGCTTTGATCACATCTACACTGAAATTATGTCAGGTTCTGATAAGGACTGTGAAACTGTTGAAGGCTGTTCAATGAGTGATATTTGTGAAGCTGAAGATCACTTTGGGGAAGTGCCAAATGCGGTTGTCCTATCAGATGAGTTAATGACACCTTCCTCTGAAATTCAGTCCCAGAACGTTTATCAAAACGTTCCAAATTTGTCTGTGGAAGAACCTCGTCCAGTCTGTCGATCGGATGATGATGTTTATGAGGATTTTGCTTTTGAGAAAGAAACCTTAGAAACAACTAATTCCGAAATACCATCTCAAGAGAAGGCACACAGTACAGCACCACTGGATCCCAATGTGGTTTATCAGCAAGTGAAATATTTGCGTCGTTCAATCCATGAAGTTAACGCATTATTGGAAGATAATAGTCAAGATGTTTCATTACTACAGCAAGGCCCTGCTGGACACAGTATTACAAATGAAGGTGTCCCGAGTGATGTGTATAGTTCCTATGTTAGTGGGGAGACACTCGTTTCAGGAGTGGAAAAGACTGCTCCTTGCCCTGAAACTCATTTTGATTGTTCCCTTGCTGGAGCCGCTGATTCAAGTGGTACTGTAACAAGTGAAGGATCAGAAGGGGCGCAAAGTTCTCATTCATTCAACCCTGAATCTTTCCCTCAAGAAATTCAAGGTCCTAGAATTGATGAATGTTTAGAAAATCCATCTCATGATCTAGTAATTAACTGTGATGAAAGTGAAGGATCAGCACTACAAGAACCTCCACAAACTTGTTTGTTTCCATCTCATTCTGGTAAGGATATTACTCCTGAAGAACCACTTCAAGCAAGTGCTTTCCCATCACACTGTGTGGCAGATGATGTTTCTAACCATAAGCCAGAGCAAGCATGTGAATTTCCAACTCTCCATGGTCAAGCTTTGAAATCCAAGATTTTATCGCCTACTACTGAGATGACTATATTGTCTGAGCCATCCATTGAGGAACCCACTGCTACTCTGAAAATTACAACTGCAACTGACAGCCGCAGACGCTTTGAATCGGAGATAGGCCGGGAGCTGGTCAGAGAAAGGCGCATGACTCAAGAACTTCAGGAAGTACGATCAACCAAATCATCTCCCCATGAGTCACCAGTGCACAAGTCTGACCGAAACAAATCAAGTGTCAAGGAGCTTCTTTCTCGCTTTGAAGTAACATCTATGGATTCAGAGCCCCCATGCATGTTAGACATATCACCCTCACCTAATACTTCCAGAAGATCAGATCCTCATCCCAAACCATCTGAAAAAATGGACATAACATCAGCCACTTTACCACCGTGTTTGAGGGCACGTGCTGCTCGAATGGCACGCTCAAAGCTTACACCTGCTCCAAATTTTAGTGCGTCTCTAGATGAAGATCACTTTTTGAGATCAGGAGGAAGTAAGGGTGAAGGTCGAGCTCTGATACGTACTCAGACAGAGCCTGATGTGAATGCTGAAAACCATGCTGTGGAAGACCAGGAGGAGCAGCAGCCTACATCATCTGAATCAAAAATAATGGAGAATTCATGCACACTGTTTTCTCAAGATGATGATCCTCAGCGAAGAGAGCGCATAGAACGATATAAGGAGGAGCGTCGAAGTTTCTTGAGGAAGAAGTACCATTCAGAAAGTTTTCGTAGTGAGAAAGATGATACACTGGTACGACTAAAGCAAAAGTCTGGAGGTAAACTAGAATCTGAAGAAGCATCAACTGAATTGGAAAGAGTCAGTAAACAACAAAGAAGCAGTTTACCTGACCGTCTGCCTTCTGAAAAAAAGTCTTCCAAAGAGCCTGGTAATTCCCCAAGTAAATCACCAAGCAAAAAATCTGCCAAGAGTATTGGTGTTTCATCACCAACAAGTCCTGAACCCATAACATGTGTAACAATTCGTCAAAGAATAGTGACTCCTGATAAAGTTTCATTGAAGGGGTGTGATTCTCCTCTGAGCCCTAAATCTCCTAGACATGAAAGTAACAAGTTTGGTTATTCCCCTGAAAAGATAACCCCTGGTAAAATATCGCCAGAACGCAAATATTCAGAAAGAACAAGGATTCCAGTGTCGGTTGACCTTGCCCATACAGAAAGGAGGCCCGCACAGCTTGTACTTGTCCAGCGTTCGTCTTTACCTATCGCTTCCTCTGATAGGAGACTATCTGCTGGAAGCAAAGTTACCTCATCTGAATCCAACTATCCAGTGTAAGTTTCATGTCAGCATTAATTTGAATTTCAAGTGTTTGCTCTTCTTTTAACAATATTCTCTTACTTTCTAGTGGTGACGTAAAGCGGAGGGCATCTGTAGAAAGTAATGCATCACAACGCTCTCCCATTAAGTCTCCATCTTACTGCATTAAAGACATGGCTGCTTTATTTGAAGCTAAGGAAAATAGTTCGCGGAGTACTGCAAGTAATACTTCTTCCAAATCTGCTCCTTCCACTGCTGGAAAGAATTGTGTGTCCTCTGTTTAAAATATATTTGGTGAAGTTTTTGTCAGTGTGTGACGATGACACCATTTATATTTGTGCATTAAACCCAATTTCACCATTGGCGATTTTGCTGGATGATGACCCATCTATTTCTGTGATACGTAATTTTTGACTCTGTGTGCTGATTCAATTGACTCAACAAAGTGTACAATGTCTTTGTTTTGAACTGAAAGATCTTGTGGTTCTATAAATAAACCAGTGCATTTTAAGATCTGTTCTCTCCGGTCATCTTAATGTGTTTGTTGTGACTAGGGCAATGAATCTGTTTTAATTTTTATTAAATTGTAAGTGTTAGTGGGTGATATACATTTGAAATGTAACATTTAAAATGTGCAATCAAATGGAAAATACTGTTTTTTCTAGAGAATGATTAGGTTTTTTTCACAAAATCTACCATTTGTTGTTTTTTTAAGTTTAATGTTGACTGTAAACTTCTTATTGTGCTTTATAATGTTAATTCCATGTAAGATGAAGTGTGTGCCAACCCTGTGTACTTTCTTTATGTTGCTTTAGTTGTGCTGTTTTTTTCTGGCATGTTTTTCGTTTTACTTAAGTGTCCATAAAACAAAGGAGGTGACCCTGTAATTCTGAAACATTCCTTTCATAAAGGACCTTAATTTTAATTTTCTTCCTTAGTAGAGCCTCTAGTGAGCATTGATTCGATTTCCAAACCTATTGCTGCACTGGTTTGATGATGTAAACATATTTCAGCAAACCCAACCAATTGTTGCTGTCCTTCTTTGTAAAATCTAGGATCGAATGCTGACTCTCATTCCTTTGTGTAGCAGCAGTGGAGGTTGTGAGCTTTATTATTTTGTGTGGGCCAGTTTTCAGAAGACTAAAGTTGGTAACTTTTTTACAGTCTATTGAGGTCTATTGGCGACTAGACCTGTAAAACATGCGCTTTCTGTGTCCCTGTTTAAACTCACTTAGGTACTCATTTATATATTTTGATACTTATGAGTTTTAATCTCAATTAGGGAAGAAATTCTTAGCTTGTACTAACTCTGACCTTTTCCAACTTTTTTGGGGTGATAGTGAATAAAACACCAGTTTTAAGATTTTGGGTTTTGAAGAGGACGGCTTTTTTAAATTGCTAGCTTGCATTATCCTCTATGCTTTTCTATCTGTGCCAAATAGACTACAAAGCACCTACCGTACTGGGCATTTGGGTCTCGATGCAAGAGGCCTGTATAACCCTCAAATAGGTAATCAAAATTAGTGCCTTCTTTTGTGTATCATAGACGAAGCATCTGGTTTTGTTGAACATGTTATTCTGATGATCAGAAATGAAACCATTTTTCTTTGCAGCAGGCATTAAGTTTCTGAGAGATTGCTTTAAAGAGACTGATCTGAATATGTTATCTTATAGTGAAACACTTAGAATGTCTTCCCTCTTCGTATTAGAGGTCTAGGTTCAGATGTCACAAAATTACCACTTGCGTTTAAGAAAAATCTTGTCTTCATTTTGAGACTAGGATTCCTAAAATATACTTAGTATATAAAGTCTTATATATCTATATAAATTTATATGATTGTTGACAGTCTTCTGTGCTATTGCTCGTTAATTCATTTTCCAATTAGTTCTGTTTCACTTCCTGCCATTAGTTAACATATTATAGCACTTGTGTTTATTGTTGTTTTGGTAATAGTTCTGTTCAACTAAGTACCCTTTATACAGTTTTGATTTCATTATTCACTGTTAATGGATTTATGCCACATGTGCATGCACTACTATTGACTTTTTAGGCAATTTGCTTCTGGTCTTCCTTGGACCAAAATTGGGTATATACTGTGAAAGTAAACTATTGTCCTCCAAAATTTCTTTTAGTTGTCATCACAAATAGTGATACTGTAGTTTTTATTATAGGTCAATAACCATCAACATCACAAAAAGCAATAGTATTGAGTTACTATTCCAATTGTTTGTCACTCTTATTTATACATCAAGGGACGCCCAGTGGGCTCCTTTATTTGTATGTCTTAACCGCCGACGTAGGGTGTGCTGGATGGTTCAGTTATCTTTAGTGGCAGGCACACCTTGCCTCTGAGCAAGAATAAGTTAAAGCGTCATGCTTTTACAATTAACCTAGACTGTAGTCATTGTTAATTTTTTTTTTGTATTTGCTAACCACTTGTAACTCATGAGTTCAAAGCTTTATTTCTTTTAATTTTGCGACTGACTAGCATTTCCTTTTTAAAATATAGAAAAAAAATACCCACTTGTTGAATATGAAAGAAATTAACTGTATTATTATATAATTTTAGCTTGCCTTGCCAGCCCTATGATTACACAGCATTTTATCCTGTGAGCATAGTACCATTGTCACATTTGATTAGGGCTCCTAAATTACAGGTCATGGCCTATTTGCAAATTAAGCCTTGAGATTTGAATTGGTTGCAACTTTTAAGCCCTTTCTCTTCGATTTGAAAAAAAAGTTTTTTTTAACTAATACTGTTGTGTAATACAAATATGCTCCAGTATTATTGGCATTTTTTTCAATTTTTTTTTTGTCCATGAGCAGGTTATATCTCACCTTCTCTACGTCACATGTTGAACCTCTTTTATTTCTCTCAAAAGGTTTTATCAACTGTGTGCCACTAGAAATGACAGCTGCAATATCTTTTATTGACTGACTGCTTTAATTTGTATTTTCCTTCTTGCTATACCAAAGTTTCTTATCCCTTTTGTGGCTTGTTTTGCTCTTTTGAAAGTTCCATTGACTGGATTATGCCAAACGCCTAACATACCACAGCAATTTTTGTGCCTTTATTTTAAATGAGGCTTTTTTTTTCCTGTTTTGACAAGTAATTTGTGTGTTAGTGCCTTTTATAATTATTTTTCCCTGTAAAATTTTAATTGGATCTTTTTATATCTTTTATGTGTGGAAAACTGTTCAAACAGTTGACAATCAGTTGTGTTGAGGGCCCAGAATGTTCCAGGAGTCTTAATGGTGGACCAAACATGGAAGGCAACTGGATTGGAAATTTGTAATAGGGAGGGTCAGTTCTCTGTAATGTGATTGATTATATTATGTATGTTGTAAGAACAAATCTAAGCATGTTTGTAAATTTGTACAAAACACTCAAGTCATGCTGGATAATTTTAGTTGGCTTTGTTTATGTTCTCATATTTTTCCATAAATGTTAATTTCTATCTTTGACATTTTTCTCTTCCTTTATCCAACTATTCACTTTGTTTGAATGGGGTGGTATGTGAATACGATTACAGAAGTTAGGTTTCCTCACTGATAGTTTACTTTTATTCTTTTAACATTCTCAGAACCGGATCAGAGACAAGATCAATTTCACAATTTATTCCCATTATTGTCTATAGTTACAATCTAAGTGAGTAATATTTAACTTAAACTGTTCTAGTGGTTCAAAAAGCATAATAATTTTTTTTAAATCTCGATGGGTGAGATATACACATTCTTTATTGCTTGAGTAGTGTAAGAAGTGGGGAATCCTTTGAATATTACAACTGAAACAGAGTAACTTAACACACCGATCTACATGGGAAAAATCCTTCTTCTTGATTTACCTTCTTGAAGCACAGTTTTGAAGATGCCCTCCAAAATGTACACTCTTTTGGTACGTTTCAAACAGGCTGTGAAACTAATAACATCGAAAGCATCACAAAACCTTGAGAGAAATCTGTGGATAAGCTGAATCCATCATGGATTCCATGAAGAGATATTCTCTTCATAAGCTGTTTTTGTCCTAGTTTCAATTATAAGCTTTTACTCCGCTTCTCCGATACATTATTGTATCATAGATTCATGCATTTCAAATTCAAAGCATGTACCTTCACACTGTCTGACTACTTGCTTTCTGACTTCACCAGAGGAGACAGCAGTGGTTCAATGCATATGACTGTGAATTATTATTTATTCCGCACCAACCCAATCACGCAAAAGAATGAAGTGCCGGGAAATTTCGTTTCATGACCAATGCCAGATTTATCCTAATATCACAGTCATTGATTTCCAAAGCGAATAAGCGAGCTGTCGGCCAAAGCGACGAAAGCCTCGGACATGGACTTGGAAGCCGCGAGGGCTTGTGAAAGCGGGTGAAGAGTTGGGAACTCCAGGGACTTCCCCACTCGAAGCTACGGCTGTGTGCACTTCACAATAAACACGGCGGCAGGCTTGAAGGGACTATGTAGAATCTGAAGCTCGTCTAGAGTGAAGTCAGGCGCACTCGACCCGTCGGGCCCAGTAGTCAGAGGCATCCCTTCCCGGCATGCAAGTCGCGGCAACTTCCCCACGAGGAAACACTCCACAAAGAGGCAGGCACATTGAAACTGAGGCGCGGGCGGGAATGACACACAAGCTTGATATGCGAAGAAGGCAAAGCTGGCAGGAGGCTGGGGCCGGAGCACGCTGAGGCTGCTGCACCACCTCGTGGCGGATGCCGAGGCCATCATCAGCCTCTCGGCTCATTCTAACATAACGCCCCCGTGGCCTACACTGTCACGTGGGTCGCCGACTCATTTCGGCATTCCGGGCGTACTGCTCCGGCCGCATCTCCGACAGCCCGGCCCGGCTGGCGGGGGAAGGCTCGGCTTGGAGGGCTCGGCCATGGCTCGGCCCGTCCTAGCGCGTGAAGGCCACGGCGGGGGCGGTAAGGAAGAAATAGGCGAGGCACGGCTGCTTGAGGCACGTATTCCGATCGCCAGCCGCCTTGCTGCTGTTGAGGCGCGCCACGGCCTTCACCTTGGCGCGGCACTCGGGGCCGTGCGGCGCCGACGTGCAGATCTCGGCGCCGAGGCGGTGCAGCTCGGACACGCACGACGAGCTCTCCGGCAAGCCCACGTAGGGGCCCTGGAAAGAGAAGGGGAAGGTTAGGTTAGGTGAGGCCATCCGCGGTGCCCAACCTTAGGGTCGCGGCTACGCACACAGAGGTGGCAGGCGTGGTACAGCACGCAGGCGGGCACCAGCCCGTTGTCGCCGCCCACCACGCCGCGGCAGGCCTGCGCGAGCGAGGCGACGGCGGGGCAGCGGCCCATGGTGTCGCGCGCCCAGAAGGTGATGGTGCGCGCCGCCGGGGTGGTGTCCGGCTGCAGCACGCCCTCCTCGTCGTCCTCCGTGACGACGGCGTCGTCATCGTCCCAGCGCTTGCCCCACGCCGCCGGCAGCAGCGCGTCCGGAGAGGCGCCCTCCTTCTTCACGGCCACACGCTTGTCTGTGGCGAACACAACAAGCGCGCTGATTCGTCGGAAATGCTTCAAAATGCTTTTGTTTCTTTCGTTAAAATATTTTACTCACTGATGTTGCCTCCCTTTGAAGACTTGAAGCCCCTGGAGAGAAATAGGAAAAAGGCCCGTTTTTTAAATAAAGAGTCCACCATCTTCTATGGTTAGGCCCGTTACGGATTCGTTTCGCTACTCACATCAGGTTGTGTCGCAGCAGCCACTCGCCGTCCACCGCGTTCTCCAAGGCGCTCTCCTCCGCGTCGCTGTACTCGGTGGACTTCTTGCGGCGCCGGTCCAGGCCGAAGTACTGCGACCAATCGATGGACTTCTTGGCGATGCGGCGGTGGCGGGACAGGGCCAGGGGGATGGGCATCTCCTCCCGCTCGCCGTCGACCCCCACCGAGGCCCCAGCCGCCACCGGGACGCCGCTAGCGCCGGCTCCCGCGGACGGCTCCGGCCCCTTGTCCTGGGACGGCGCCTGCAGAGAGGGAGAGAAAGATGAGTTTGACGAGTGTGGCCCACTGTGCACCAGGCGCTGCGCTGCGCCACGGCTGCACTCACTGGCTGCTCCTCGGCGTGCACGGCCTGGTCGTGCGCGTGCGGTCCCTCCGCGGCCACCATGGGCGGCGCGTGCTCCTCGTGCACGTGCACCACCGTGTTGGGGCTGTTGGAGGCGGGGGTGGCGTGCTGGTGCGGGTGCTGGCCGTGCTCTCGGGCGATCTTGTCCGTCTCGTGGGCGTGGCCGATGGGGTTCTGGACGACCGGGTTGCGCTGGGCTGCGCGGCAAAGCGGGTGTCAGTACACAAGCGGTGGGGGAGTGCTGGGGGGCCGCGGTCACCATGCCGCCTACTCGTGCGTGCCGTGAGGTACCGGTGCATTGCAAAGTCAACGTACCTCCGTCGGCCTGCTTGGTGGCGTTCTTGTTGGGGCCGGCCGTGGTGGTGGCGGTGGCGGTGGGCGCGGCGCCGGGGACGGTCGTGGCAGGGGCGGCGGCGAGAGGCAGCGCCAGCGGCGGCTCGGGCTCTCCGTCGGCGGGCTCGGGCTCGCCGAAGATCCTGGCCAGGTCCTTCTGCACGTTGGGCGCCGTGTCGGCGTGCGCCTGCGCCTGCACCAGCGCGGCCCGGGTGCTCTTCTTGCGGCGGCGCATGGCGTGGCCCGGCGCGTCGTCGTCGGGCTGCGCGCTCCGCTTGGTCAGCAGCAGCCGCTTCACGGCCGGGTCGTTGTAGCGCTCGTCGAACAGCTGCTCGGTGAGCAGCGAGGCCAGGCGGTTGCCGGCCGGGCCCGGCGGCCCGCTGGCCGCGTTGGCCAGGTTCAGGCTGCCGGGCCCGGCGTACTCGTCGTCGTCCAGCACGCCGGAGGAGTCGTCCGCCCGGTCGTCGCCCCAGTCGTCAGAGTCGTCCTGCGAGACGAACCAAAGTGACTAACGCAAAATCCAATCAGGTCGGATAATCAGTGTACACCCCGTGAAGACGCCGTACCTCGTCGAGGTTGGTGGAGCGCTTCTTGAGCTGGTAGCCACTCCACACCAGAGGGGCGGCCCAGTCCAGGGAGGAGGTGCCCTGCTGGTGACTGGGGGCGGGGGCTCGCTTCTTGGCGCCTGGGATGTCTTCTATGGAGGCAAGGACAAAGGCCGTTAATCTCACACTGAGAAGTCACTCTCCCTCGAAGCAAATAAACGCGGCACACAACTGCTTTGATTCTGTGCGCAACTTGCCTCCTAGCGCCTCCAGGAACTGCAGAGTCTCCAAGTCGGTGAGGTCGTCGGGCCCGACGTCAATGGCGCCGGTCTGCTGCTGGTAGCGCACCCACGCCTCGCGGAGGGCCTGCAGGTAGCGCTCGGGGTTGTCCACGGGCTCTGCAAGCCAGTCGTCTCGCGTTCGAAAACGGGGTTCTCCTTCTTTTCCTTTCCAAATAACGTTTTACAGTTGGCCAGAAGACCGCCGCAGGCGGAAAAAGCTCAGAACACGTCTAGAGTTTAGGTAGGCTGCCTGCGCTGGTCTTCTGGCCCACTGTGCGTTTGTTTATGCGTCTGTCTTACCGGCCGTTGGCCCGCCCGCCGGGTAGAAGGAGCTGATGCTGGGGTTGTCGCGGCGCCAGTCGCCCCACTGCTGCTGCATCTGGAGGCGCTCAAGCTGCTGCTGCTGCTGCGCGCGCTGCCTGCGCTGCCGCGACGCCATCCGCTCCCTGAAGGCCGACGGCGTGTCGTCCACTTCTACGTCCGCTGCCAGCGGCCGCGAGCGCTTCTCGGCTGAAAAATACAACATTAGTGCCATCAATATAAAGCACTCTGTTTTTTTTTTTGGTTTGTTGTTGTTGTTGTTGTTGTTGTTGTTGTTTTGTTGTTGTTGTTGTTTTATTGCACGTTCCCGGATGGGATTTTGACCGGCCTACTGTGCCGTCCTTACCGGCGTCGTCCTGCCAGGCCCCGGGCTGGCCGAGCAGCAGCAGGCCGTTCCTGGTGACGCGCGCGGGGTTGCGGCTGCGCTGGTAGCCATAGCCGATGTCCTCGGGCTGGCCGTCGCCTGCAACACGCAGCACGCGGTTCACGCCGGCCCCCACCATGACGGCCGCCTTCATCTTCACCGGCGCACAGTGGACCAGAAGACAGGGAGCCTTACCCAGGATCTGCTCCAGCCCCTCGGCCGGCGCGGCCTGGACGGCGAGAGCGGCGAGGGGTCGTCCTCGCTGAGCCGCCACCGCGCCCAGCACGCACAGCGCGATCACCAACCACGGCGCCATGGTGCCTCGCAGCCAAGTCACCTGTCCAAACATTAAAAATAAAAAAATAAAAAATATAAAAATGGGACGTCGGCGAGACGAAGTAGAGACAAAGTGGGGAGGCGCGTGGCAAATGGAATAAGGCAGGGCGAAGTGGGGGGGGCGTAGTCGCGGAGCTTAATCTGAGAGGATGGCCCGGAGCAGGCAGGCCAGGCCAGGCAAGAGCGAGTGGCTCTCTCTCCACCACTCTCCGCAGCGGTCGTCTGGCCCACTGTGTGGCGCCCTATCGGCCCCAGTGCAGCTCGTTCGGCGGCGTTGGCAGCGCGGCGCGTAAGCCGCTGCAAAGCCGCCGCCCCAAGGACGTCCGCCCTCTCTAAGGCCGGCGCAACCCCGGCCGGCCTGCCCCAGGCCTGCCCCAGGCCTGCCCCAGGCCTGCCCTAGGCCTGCCCCAGGCCTGCCCCAGGCCTGCCCCAGGCCTGCCCTAGGCCTGCCCTAGGCCTGCCCTAGGCCGCCCTCCAGCCTGCCGAGGCCCTTATTCACCGAGACTCACCCGCGGCTGGCAATGGCAGGGCAGGTCGTCTTATCAACTCCACAGCCCTCGCCGCCCCGCGGCGTCCCGCTCCCGGAACACAAAGCGAGCTCGGACTCGGCGACGACACTGGCAGCGCAGCGACTCGAGACAGTCCTCTTCACCACGAAGCCGTCGCACAGCGGTTCAGAAGACTGGTGGAGGCGGTCAAAATCCCGGTCGCGTTTTGTTCCAGAGTCGCTAGATGGAACTCGAACCGAACGTGTGACCCCATCAATGGATTCCTCGTTCGGAGAGCAATCAATTGGTGGGGTCACGCGTTTGTTGCTGGTCCTGTTTGGCGACTCTGGAACTCTGAAGCTCAAAACGCGTCTTTGGCCGCTTGTGACGGTCCTCTGGCCCACTGTGCGTCGCGGTGCTCGCGGCCGCGGACACCAGCGGGGAACGGCGGCGGGATCGATGAGTTAATTAGCGCGCCATCTCGGCAACACGACCAGCACGGCCTCGGCCGCGGGGGGAGGGGGGGGGAGAGAGAACCAAGAGGCCGCAGAGGGCGCCTGGACTCCAGACTCCAGGCCACCTTCTCCGTGATGGATTATTTTCGCCCCTCTGAGTTTCCCGCGCTCTCTTATTGCGAACAGAGCAGCGGGGAGGAGCGGAGGTCTTCATTCCAGCCCCTCCCCCCCCCCCCTCGCGCGGCCATACCACGCTTATATTAAGCATTCCTGTTCGTGCAACTCCGCTGCCGATAGCGACGACGCACAACGAAGGGGGCGGCCCCTCTGCGCTCCACACAGAAAGCGACGCACAGGCCCACCTACGACAAGCGCCGCCGCCGTCTCGGAAGAAAAAAGAAAAAAAAAGAGGAATCCGACCCGTGACATTTAACCCCGTGCCATTCTACCCGTGTGCCGCTGCGGGGGCGCAGCGGGGGCACAGCGCCGCAAGAGGGAAGGCCTAACGAGGGCCGCATGGAGGGGGCGCGCAGCGCACGTGGCGCGGGCAGTGGAGAGTGGAGTGGAGCGGGAGCGCCGCCGGCCGGAGGGTAGGCTTTCCGCCGACAGGCGTGTGCAGCGGGCTGCCTACCCCGCGTTCAACAGGCGCTACCTCGCCCTCGCGCTCGCGTCTGCCTCTTGTCATATGTGTGCTGTGTTTGCCCTCGGCATTCAAGGCTTTGGCCCTAGTTGGCCCGCCTGCCTGCCTGCCTGCCTGCCGCCCGCGCACCTCGCCGGTTGCCGTGGCAACGCCTCAGCCAGGGGGGAGGAAGCCGACAGCCGTCCGCGAGGGGCTCCCACGGAGGGAGGCTGGAGCTCCAGCCTAGCCGGGCGGACTCACGAGACCTTGGCGTCGTGCCCACTGTACCGAGTCACTCTCATGTCGCCGTGGCTTACGGGCCCCCTGGAGGGCTCCCCTCGCAGCCCCCAGCGGAGGTCAGGTGGTCGAGCGATTCCCGCGCTCCTCGCTCTGTCTCGCTCGCTCTCATGGAGCACGGAGGGGTGCGAGAGAGACAGCGAGCGAGGAGCGCGGGCGGCGGAATCGCCCGGCCGACAGACACGCTGGAAATACGAGAGTCGTCACGCAGAGCGCGCGGGCAGAGTCGGGGGAGCGTTGGCTATCGATTCATCGCTCGGCATGCGGCGCCCATGCCAGTGCAGACCTAGAGCCGCGGACCTGGCCGGCCGCCCGTTTCCCCATTCGCATCGGGATTCGAATCCCTGGACACGCGGGCGCACGCATTGGGGCAGCTTGGGGCCGAGTTTCGAGCCGTGTCCCTTCATTTGCTTGTCAATGGCCCACGAAGATTGACAGACACCAGCATTGACCAGGGCCCTCCCTCCACCTCTGGAGAAGCTGACAAATCATATTGGAGAGTGGAGACGAAAATCATGGACGTCTTGTTTGCAATGTCAAAGTCAACGAGCTACGCAACTTGGATTCTCGATGACAACAATCCGTGCCTTCCGCTATTCCGCTGCGTTCAAGTGCATCGCCAAGGTGACCTTGGGCGCGCCGTGCGGCGGCCTTCCCTCCCCTTCCCTCCCCCACCCCGCGCCGCACCTGAGCCGTGCCCGGCACCCTCGTGCTTTGTTTGGCCGCGGCGGCCGTCGTGGCGGCGCACAGTGGGCCAGAAGACCGGCGCAATCGGCCAAAAGTCTAGACGCGTTTTGAGCTACCTAGTCGTTAAATGGTACTCGAACCGAACGTGTGGAATGCTCTCCGAACGAGGAATCCATTGGTGGGGTCACACGTTCGGTTCGAGTCCCATTTAGCGACTGCTCTGGAGCACAAAACGCGTCTGGAGTTTTTGCCTCCTGCGCCGGTCTTCTAGGCCACTGTGAGCCGTCATCACCGTCCGTACTCACCCGCAGGGCATTCGCCGACGCCCGGCCCTAAGCGCGGCTGTGGTGCGGACGGGACGTTGGGCTGGAGCGCCTCCGCTGGTGGGGCTGCTGGTCTGGGCTGCTGGTCTGGGCTGCCTGGGCGGCGGGCAGCGCGGCACGGCGGCGACGACTCAATCCCTCCTCCCTTGAGCGTCGACTACCCCGCCGCGCCGAGCGGCAACGCGCCTCGCCTCGCTGGCCGGGGTGGCTCCAGGCCCACCACCCCCTCGCAGCCCCTCCCCCTCCCCTGGCCGTGGTGGGGTGTCCTCCGACAAGCCTCGCCTCGAACATCCAACATCGCGCCGTCCTTGTCGCGCGCATTGATTTTGCATCTCGCGGCCGGAAGGGCTGCCGCCGCGCTGCTCGCCGATTTGCTTTCCGTTTTCAATGGCATCCCTATGGGGCGACTCGACGCGCGCGGGCGTGGAGTCCGTGTTCGCCAACAAGGGCCCTGTTCCTCGCCGTCCTCGGACACGGCAGCGGCGTGTCAGGGTGGGCGAGTTCCGGACGGCGAGGCCGCCAGGGCCAGGCATGCGCCGTGGGGCCCCGCGGGGCCGGGCTCCATTGATATCGCGAGCCTAGCGGGGTGGGGTGGGAAGGGGGATGGCGCCGTGCCCAGGAGCTCGTTTTAGAAGAGCGTGGGTTCAAACACTGACTTCGAAAAAATGTCTCGATCTGCAGTTTGACATTTTTATTGACGGGCCTCGTCGACGCCCAGCGGGATTAGCCTAGCTTTCCTCACATTTCTGGAGTTTTCCAGAATTTCCAAAGATTCCTAAATTTTTGACCCCTAAACTGGTTTTTAAGGGTTTACATGTTTAAGGCTTTCACAGAAAATAAAGGACACTCAATTTAATTCAGTTTTGAGTATTTTATTAAGAGAAAGAATTAACTTCAGGAGTAAACTCTACTTTAAACTGAACGTTGGTAGACAAAACAAGAGATCCATAGGTAAACATATAAAAATAACAACACTGACAGTTCATACTCTCTTCAAACCCTACAGTATCACAACACAAATGTCAGCAGGAGGCAGGGGTGGAAGTAGTTAATACTAAAGATTCCCTGTAATAATCAAATTCCAAATATTTTAAAACTGTAACATTCATGATCACATAAAAATATTCTTTTTACAAATCATTTGACCCACATATTTTTACAAAATGTACAGCACAAATATACAACAGAAAAAAGGATTTCTACAAGATTTTCTTTGATTTTCTGGGCAATAGATTTATAAAGTAGAGATGCCGATGATGGGCATTAATGCAAGACAGCATATCATACCTTTAGTATCTCAATTGAAAATAAAAAGACATAGCCAATCTCTGACAATAACAGCAATTAAAAATAATAATCCAGAGAATTTTTTTAAAAAAATGAGAAATATGCACTTGTACTCGGGTTAAGGGCCCAATCAAAAGAGGAAAACCAGCTTTTATCAGTTAATTGTGCAACAAAGTTAAACCCTCAAACAGTAGTCTGAAATTTTGGTTACATCAGATCCATAAAAACAGTTGTTAGAATCAACCACACAAACTTAACAATTACTGCCGTTTAAAACTTAACTATGTTTCCTCTGCATGTGTGTATGAAAGAACCACAATTCATTTAAATCTTGAGAAATTTTGGTTACAATTCTTTTAGTTCTATGACCAAGAGATGTTGACTCATGTACTACAGATCCATACATTTACAGTAGAGTACCAAGGAGCAGTCTTGATCAAATAGACTTTAACATTTATCACAAAATGGTTGGCTCACTATACTAGAGTATGCTAGTGGAGTGAAACAACATGGATTTCACCATCATCACAAGGAAGAAATTTCACAAAGTAGATTTTACTCACAAGGTTTAAGTATAAAATGCAAACAGCACAGATCACAAACAATAAGAAAATTATCATAAAAAGAATGTAACGGGGCAGTAAGGAACATTGGAAACCAGAATCATGAATAGTAAATTTATTTTATCACCAAATGAAACAGCTGTTCTATTCTAGCCTATTTTCAGAAAGAAAAATAGGGGAGCAGGCACCCATTTCCGTGCAAACAAGGGAAACAATAGTTGAATGGGATGAAAAGAATGAATGTAATGGAAATAAAAATTGTGGTGCCTTGTGACCTTTGTCATGTAGTAATAATAGTCAAATCATGCATTGCACTCACTTATAGAAAACATAAGGAGAATACATGTAATCATTAGATTATTTTTCATTACAGTAACCCACAACGAGACTTGACTAGATGCAATGATCTTATAATCAGATTCAGAAGACACATTGCACACAGGCACATTCAGCCATATATAAGCAAATTCATAACGCTCTGATATTTTTGTAATTTAGTACGTACAGTCACTATGATTTAATTATGCAAAAATCTCATACATGGTGTGAATGCAGTAACATCAATTCATGTCGACTTTCCATCTTAAAACTAAAAAAGCAACCTCTAATTGATTCCACCATGATTGTTATGATTATTGTGATTGGTTGAAGTGAGAGGGGGAACAGCTGGTGCAGTAGACGTTGTGTTGGCTTGCAAATTCGTCAAAAATTGTTGTAGTACAGTAGCAAGAGCTCTTCTCTTAAAGCGGAGAGACTCGTCAATTATTTCTTGAAGTACTGGCACACGCACATCAACACCACCCTTCAGATTTTCAAGCTGTTCCAACAACGGTCCAAAATCTGCAAAAATTACACAAATATTAAGATATTGGTTTGGTCACATTACAGAAACAGAAACTTATGAACTTACTTTTCCCTGGACGTCGAACTTCTTTATATACTTTAGAGCGCACATCCAGATTGTGTTTCCGAATTTCAGCCAATTCCCTTCGTGCCTGTTCCTTATTGATAGTAATATTATTGTTGACATGAACTGCAGGTGGAGTGGCAGCATCAAGGGGGGGTGGCGGTGGTACTGCAACTGCAGGAGGTGCTACAACAGATGCGGGAGCTGTTGGTGCGGCAGGTGGTGCTACTGTTGGCACTGGAGGAGGGGTTGGTGCTGTTGTTGTGCTTTCTCCATTGGATGAATATGTTATGTCCTGGGGTTGGTGCGGAGGAGTGTTCATCAACACAGAAGGTACAGCTGCTTCCGGAGCAAGTAACACTTCAGGTGATTTGGGTCTGTAATCATCTACTTCAGCATCCACAATATCAGCTGCGAGAGAAACATAATTTATTTGTCAGTGGAGGTATTGGATACACTGAAGTGGCATGTGTTCAATGTATACCCACCTGAAGGTCCATTAGGTAAACTTGGTTGTTGAGCATCTGCACTAGGAACATCACCTGAAAATGCAAGCGTTGGAACACTTGCTTCAAAGCTCGGTGTGGGTGAAGATGGTGGTGAGGGGTATGGTGAACATGGAGGTGTTAATGACACTCCAGGGGAAGGGGACTGTGGTCTTCGTACTACCATGTCCCTTGGTATTGGACCTGGTTTGCGTTTGTTAGGCGGTCCCCTATTAGGGTCAGCTAAAATCTGTCCAGCACTTCGCACTGAGGAACTTCTCTTGGAGGCTCGTTGACCTGAACCACCGGCACCTCCTCCTCCGCCACCACCAACAAGGTCAATGTCAGCCTCATCAACCATCATACTCTGAAAATTCAAAATAAATAGATATAAACAAAATAAAATGTACATATACCAGAAAATAAATTCTTCAAGAATTATGAAAATACCTTGTCAATTTTGAATGGATTTCCAAACATATGCTGGCGAACAGGAACAGATTCAATCTCACGTAGTTGAGGCTGCTGTCGCTTGAGGTACTCTTGGTAGTTGCCCATTTGACAGACAGGCATACTGTGCTTGAGATCTAGAAGCAAATGAGAAAATAAGATTTAAACAAGCAAATTTTGGGAAGAACACTGTCGTAGGTTAAAAGGGACAAACCTTCATCCATTATTTTTGTATGAGCAAGTGTTGGTTGAAGGAAATTGGCGCGCATTCTCACAACTTGATCGATTAATGTACGCCTAGGGATGTCAAAGGCATTGCGGTAACTTTGACCACTGCGGATCCCTGAGCTCCGTTCTATACCTGCTTGAAATCCTCCAAATTCACTGAGCTGGTCTCTAAGATTGTTAAATTTATCTGCAAAGGATAAGCCATGTACAACTTAGAAAACATTTAAAAAAAGAGAGGTAGGATAAAAGTCATTCATAATGGGGAGAAAAAAAAAGGTACCATGGAGCAAAGGGTGTGAAACAAGGTCTTTTTTCAGAGGTGACCTGGACACTACACGAATACCTTCAGTCACATTACTGTTTGAACCTCCCAAAGAAAGCCTACTCATAGTTGAAGCAGCTTTGTTACTCACTTCACTACAAAGTCTGAATAAATAAGAAAGGAACAAGATAAGAGACATTTATGTACGTTGTGAAAATGCATTTTGAGGATAAGTTATAGGAATTAATTATTCGAACTTACTTATCATAGTCCATTTTGGCAGTGCTTTTCAGTCTCTTAAGGTGATTAAGAACAGTATAACTAAGAAAGTTGTCTAGAGCTTCAGGCAGTAGTACACCAGGTAAATTTGGAAGAGCTCCCATTCGAGACAATGCTCTTCGAAGTGGCTAAAACCATGAGAAAACACAAGATTAAAGAACACACATAATTTTGATTTAAACACAAATATTAAAAAATATAAAAACAACTTACTCCAACATAATAAGGTGGCATTGTTCTAACATAATTTTGAAATTGAGCCCTCCATTCAGCAGAAGGCTTAGATCTATGAACTTTAAATAATTCATCCAATAAAGGCAAAAGCACTGGGTAATTATATGGCATCACAAACAAATTAACACAACTTAAATTTGTGCTGGCTTTTAAATAACCAAATGGGTGCCCCACATCGGAATTCTTGAAGGAATTTGGGACATAAACCTGCATTGAAGAGAAAATTGGTTAAGATACACATCATGAGACAGAAATGAGGAAATTGGTATTCTCACACACCTGCCAACAAACTGTGGGCTGTTTCCGTGCTAAAATAAATTGAGTTAAGGGAGATGGTTCCAGTTCATACTTGTCAAATGGTAAATTTTCAATGACCATTGGTTCTTGAGGAACACACATAAATTTTATGTTAGGATGAGCTGAACGAGGAGGCTGCAACAGATAATTTATAGAATAATTGTGAAACATTTTAATAGTACCACAATAGGCCAGGAGCACTAGCGGAACCTCACCAGCAGAGTTGATGATATATCCGGCCAAAATGATTCCGGAATAGGCCAAAATCCAAGGTTAAAACCCTTCTGAGTGTTGCGAGGAACATATATGAGCCTTCGGCAGTTGTGCCATGACAGGTTAGATCGAACCTAAAAATGGGAAGCCCCAAATTAACCATTAACATAAGATATTCTACAATTGAGGAAATCACCAAGGAGTATGTCTAATATCAGAACTGTTGACATTCACTGCATTCGACTCACTATGTCTGCAGGGTCAGATGATTCAATATCTCCATCCATTTCATCTCCTCTGTTAGCTCCTGTAAATTCAGCAAAAAAAATGAGGATTTGAAATACAATGTTTTTGTATTTCTATTCATTACTGATCACAACGAAAGCTAATCAGTTTCTTCACTTACCTTCACCTGTTATCAGGGGTGGATCTGGGCCAATCTTTTCAAAATTAACTACCACTCCACTTTGTACTTTGAGAACTAAACTGTCCACACATTGCATTAACATACGCTGAGAAGTTATGCTATACGAGCGGCCTGGACAAGGGAAAGAAAAGCATGAGATTCTGACACAATATAGTGATGGAATAGAATTATTTGCAACAGTATACGTAGAGACACTAACCACCAGTGACCTCGCACATGGCCTCAATTGGCGAATCATCAGTGGGAACTAGGCCAGAGTCCCTGTCAACAGCAGGTGTACCGGACAGTCTGAGTACTAGAGAGAATAACCGCTGGTCCCATCGGAATGGTTCTCGAGTTAGCTCTGATCCAGGGATTGGAGAATGCATGGGGAGATTAAACTGCAACAAGACGAGTACAGGATTGGATAATATTTTGAATGTGAGAGCTCTACTAATGTATGATGAACAATACATACATCTCCTTGGACACCTTGAGCACAAGATAACTTTCCTCCATCAGTAATGACCACAATAACTGACGGCTCCAGAAAAAAAGGACAGCGCCCCTGACCATAAGTGTCAATACCAGTCTGCATACGATTAATATTAAGAACATCAAATGCATTCTTCAGAGCGGCACCCATTGTGGTCAGACCAACACATTGGAGATTTTTCAATTCATTCATGAAAGTGCCCAGGTTTTCCTTCCAGCCAGCCTGTAGACAATAAATTGACGAGTCAGAAAATAATAGTTAAAAGAGTAATTTATCGCTTAATATATTTTGGAACTTACTTTGATATGATTAGGGGGATCTTCGAAAGTTAACAGCATATATCGGTCTCCACGGCTCTCTGGTGATCTCTGACGGACCTACAAACAAAAACAATTTATCTAAAAATAAAACAACTCTAAATCAAAAGAAACAATTCTTGAGGCATGTCAACACTAATAGGTGGCAAGCTGCCATGCATAAATTTGGGGGTTGACATGCCATAAATTAATTAGAAAAATACTACACCTGATCAAAATTGCTTTACAAATATTTTTTTTCTTAAAACAAGTGTAATGTGAGGACACAAACTGACAAAAGAGTAAAAAAGAAATGATTCTCGTGTAACAAAATATCAATTCATCACGAAATAATGAAATACAAAATTGCTTCCCTAAAACAAGTACAGGTTAAGCATCATAACATTTTGACGTGCAGAAGACCGCTCCGCTGTGCTGAACAGTGTACCTACCTTCACGAAAGTCTCTACTGCTCCTTTGGCCACATCCAATAAAGTAGGACGCCCGCCTAAATAGGCTCTCTGGTTCATAGAGGCCGACGTGTCAATTAGAAAAACAATAATGGTCATTTTGAATCGGGGTGAAAGTAGCTTATACTACATAATAATAACAAAATAAGTCATCGGCCACTACACAGTCCCTCCTCAAAACGGCGCATGAGTCGCCATTGAATCGTAGCCTTGTCGAGACACGACGGACGACGGTGCACCACGAAGGCGGCGGTGGATTCTACCGAACGCCCGCAAGCCAGCAACAGAAACAGATTCAGATCCTCTCCCCTCCACTCTCTTTTGGGAGCAAGGCTGGAGGGGAAGTGAAGGTATAGTTTAAACGCCGCGTCGGGTGTTCGGTGGTGATGTTTGTTGTTGATCTACTGCTAGGAAGCGCGCCCCAGCAGAGAGCGATATGGAAATAAACAAACCGAGAAAGGTATATATTTTGGTAGACTGATTGATTAATTGGTAACTTACCATATGGTATCAACTAATTTGTGGGTTTTTTTTGTTTGTTTTTTGACAGATGAAATTAAAATTATTAACATCATCAAGTAATAATGGTAATAGTTATGTGGAAGCCAAAGCCAACGCTGAGATGATTTATATTTGAAGAGTAATGAAAGGACGTTCATTTTTTATGATTTGTGTTTGAAGAGAAATGGAAGGAAGTTCATTTTCAGACAGAAAATGTGCTATTGTTCTTTTTCAGCCCGTAATTTGTTTGTATGAGCGCGGCCATCCACTAACCTTGCTCGAATACAGAACTTACCAGTTAACCTAGCTTTGAGAGCTTTTCATCTCTAATTTCCTGTAGTGGTCGAGGTATTTGCATGGTGAACAGCGACAATATCGAACTTGTTTCTCACGTTTAATCAAATGTAATCTTAACAGTTGAGCCGTAATTTTCTCCTGTTGCAGGATGACAGTTTATCTATGGAGACGAGACTACATATCAGTGTCAGTTCGTCTCCTTGGTTTATATTTCTGAGAGAGAAATGAAGGTCAGGCAGGATACTTTAACTCAAACATTACAAGTGAGTTGCATTTTAAGATATGCAGTCTTAGCTATTCTTTGTATATTGTTCTTTGGGGCCTGTATACAAAGATTAAACAAGACTTCTGAGTATTATTCAATTATAGCAGATTGGTGTTACACAAATTACAAAGAGTTAGCCTTGGTTTGATTAAATTTATGAGTTTACTCTTGGCATAAGATTTAATCCAAAAATAATGTGGAACTCCTTTATCCTGTATGCTCCATACATCACTGGAGATGTAGGTGGACCACATTTGCATTGCAGTTTGATTGTTGATCTAAGAATAATAATTTTTTGTGTCTTTTGCTATTTTATCTGCTTGAAATAAGAAGAAACTAACTGAACTGTGGCTGATGTAATAATTGTGATAATTACACCTGCATTTAGATGTAAACCCATGAGAGGCCCTTTTAAAAGTAATTGTTCACATAAGAAAACTTGTTTTAATACTTGTTTACTTTGTTAGGTCAATGTACTATACTCATGTATTTTCTTTCAAGTTATGTTAGTTTTAATTAGACATACTGTTACACTTGTATTCCTGAGAGGTGTTCTGTTTAGAATTCTGTTTAGTTTGTTATTTGACAGAAGTATTGTACACAATATCGGACAGAATGGTTTTGGTCCGTTCCTGCATTATTGAGAAACAGCCTTTGGGCTACAGACATCACGACTTTTCTTATAAATATGTTCACCTAAGCAGTCTTCAAGCTCAATAAAAAAGGAGATACAAGGGCAAGGTTAAAGAAAAGGAAACAATGATAGAGTTGGAAACCTGTGTTGCGTTTTGTAATTAAAATAAGTCATTTACACATCAATATTTTGAGATCTAAAATTTGCATCTAGATTGTGCTTCTCATTGAGGAAATGTTTTTAAAGGAATGTTTGCCAAGTTAGATCTGTATCTTTGTTCTTCTTGTAATGACATCCATTACTATGTGCTGTGGTGCTCTTCTATGTGATCCTTATGACTTTATGACTTTTATAAACATTTCATGTCAAAGTCTTACTACAAATAAATAATAATAATATATTACTTTATGTTTGTTTATTTATTATTGTGGCAACTACCCTTACTGTGAATCGTCAAATACAAGGTTGGCATTTTGCCATAAAAACATTTTGGAAAAATGTAATTTTTTAAAAATAGAACAACTTTTAAATAGTTAGATCTACATTTAAGAAAAATAATCTAGTTAAGTTGGAGATGATTTCTCAGACTACATCTGGGTGCAATGCATCAGCAGATCTTGTGGAGTAATCTTGTAGTTCACTATCAAAATCCACCCTAAGCGAGGTGCAGAGATGAAATTGATTTATTTCACATTCATTCAGTTTGAGGACAAAGGTCATTAATTCTATAGCCTTACATAAGAGAACAGGAGTTTTACTGCACTTCCTGAAATCAGTGCCTATTCTGTATTTAAATAGTTGAAATAGCCCTGAGGAAAAAATTCTGAAATAGACAATTCTTTTATGGCTGCTGCCAGTCCAGTAAACAAACAGGGTCTTCATTATGGATCAGCATCTAAACTGGTTCGACCACATTC
Source organism: Stenchaetothrips biformis (assembly GCA_030522485.1). Classification (NCBI taxonomy): domain Eukaryota; kingdom Metazoa; phylum Arthropoda; class Insecta; order Thysanoptera; family Thripidae; genus Stenchaetothrips; species Stenchaetothrips biformis. The sequence goes on along the minus strand of CM060090.1, from coordinate 5,134,979 downwards.
CCATTAAGATGTAAATGCCACTTCGTATACAATGCTAGTGTCTTTAAATATTTGTTTAAGTTGAACGCCACAAGTAATAAACCAAACTAGTTAAAAATAAAAGAGAAATAAAACATTAACTTGAAGTTCTAATTCAATGTTTTTCTATTACTTTAAATTTTGATGAAAGTCTTATTATTTTCAAGCTAGCAGGTAGATTATAATAATATGAAATTTTTGAAGCAACGGGCTTCGAGGGGAGGCGCCGGGAGGATAGGCAACCCCTCTTGCTTTGGCGTCAAGTCAGTGGCAGATTAACGGGCGCTGAGTGCCGAAGCCGTGAGTGAGCCTCCAACCCAGCAGCTGGCGCTGCGGTGCGGCTCCAGGGGAAACTAGTGGCACACCGGTCCCCCTCCCCTTCCTCCTGACCCCTCCCCGCTGGATCCAGCGATACTCCGGGTCTGCGGAAAACGGAGTATCCTTACGTTAGCCCGTCCGTCTGTGTCCGTCCGACGGATTTCAGAGATAGGACGGACGGGCTGCACCTAACAAAAAAAATTAAGATAATTGGACTTGACTCCTATCTGAACGATCGTGTTCAGAAAGAGCCTGAGCGTTCTCCGACAACAGCAATCCAGAGCAGCCGGGGCCTAACAACCGTTTACCATTTGGGGTCCAGTCACAGTTCGGTTTGAGATAGAATACATCTGATGCATTTCATTGAAACAAAATTGAAAAGCCTCAGCCGAACTTCCTGCAACAGAAAAATTATCCATGTTACATATGGTGCCTTTGGTCAGGAGGTCTGTCTCTCTCAGACTTGTACGGGATGCCACTCCCAATTCATTCAGCGCGCCCCGTGAGTGCGAGAGAGACGAAGGTGACGAAACGCTGGGGTGACCGGCCGTCCGACGTGCGCTTCGCGGCCACGACACGACGCCAAGCCCTGGCGGTGACACAGCGACACCATCAAACGGCGTCGTGGCCGCGACGTGTCTTCATCAAGCTACTCTGTTTGTGACGACGGTGATCTCTCGCGAACTCATGGGGCACTGCCCATAGGTGCGAGAGAGACGGGGCGACGAAAGCAATGCTCGGACTGCAGAGCGACGAAAGCACCGTTCGGTCGGAAGTCGGAAAGACGTCGTTGTATTATCGCGGCGCGCGTGGCGAGGCGTCGCAGAACGCGGCGTGTCTTGACTGACTGTCTCTCTCGCACCCTGACGAACGCGGACAAACGCCCCACCACGCGACGAAAGCTCTCTCGCGCTCATGAGGCGTCACTCATGGGTACGAGGCCGATGCCGCGGCGCCGCTCGCCCTACCCCGCCCCGCCCCGTGCAGTGGAGGCGGTCAAAATCCCGCACGGGTTTTGAGCTTCAGAGTCGCTAAATGGGACTCGAACCGAACGTGTGTGAGCCCCGCGTCTAGAGTTCTGGCCGCCTGCGCCGGTCTTATGGTCCATTGTGCCCCGTCCCCACCCCGGTCCGCCCGCTTTGATAACCCAAAACAGGTTACTCACAAAGTCAGAAGAGAAGGTAGCGAACTGCGGATTGCACGGCGGCCCGGCAGCGCGTCTCATGTCGCTGTTCCACCTCCTTGTCATAGATTTGAGAGGTGTCCCGTAATCGCTCCTGTTGTGCGCGCCTTACTCGGAAATGAGTAGCCAGTCCGCGTTCGTGGAGATAAATGCCGAACATGCCTTCCGCCCTCTGGAAGATCTCGGTTACGGTTTCATCCTGGAGGACAAACAAACATGTCAAATTACGGCCTGGCCAGAGTGCTGCTTGCTTGAGAAACGCCTCTCGGCGTCGCACCCAGGGTAATTGCCTTTGATGCAAGGGCGGATCCAGAGACGAATTCAGGGGGGGGGGCGGATGCCGCAAAAGTTGGCTACCTACAGGAGCTAAGTGCGACTAGTTGCCTACCTTTCGGGCGGCTTCGCCGTCTTCAGGGGACGCCCCCATGCCCCCCCCCCTTTTCCCCCTTGGATCCGCCTGCTTTGCTGGGCTGGAGCAAATCAGATCGCCTCGTGGCCCTCATTCGTTTCGTGGCCAGCGGCGCGCAGCAGTGCGTTCAAGTCACTTCAAGTCCTTATCACATCCCCGCCGCGGGGGCTATGCTCCGTCCGAGGGGTCCATCACTCGTCGAATCATGTGTACATCATGTCCGGGAATCATTCAGGAATCATGGGAATCTTAGGTATCGGAATCACGATAATGACATGAAAATCATGTAGAAAACCGTTATCTGCGAAAATAATATGCTATCGATCAGCCAGAAGTCAGATATTTGGTCTGTAGTAGCTTTGAACAACAAATTGACTATGCTCGGGAACGACGGGAACCCCGGGAATCTCGGAAATCCGGAATCATGCGTACACTTGAATCTAAGTGGTGAGCCTGTGGCCCGCGCGCGTGAACCGTACATCGCGAAGAGCGTTCATAAGGCCCTCTCCCTCTCTCCCTCTCTCCCTCTCTCCCTCTCTCCCTCTCTCCCTCTCTCCCCCCCCCCTCTCTCTCTCTCTCTCTCTCTCTCTCTCTCTCTCTCTCTCTCTCTCTCTCTCTCTCTCTCTCTCTCTCTCTCTCTCTCTCACACACACACTGCTTACATACACGCTCACTGACTCTCATACACCGCTTACCTGGAGTGTGGTTGGAAACAGCGCCGGCTGTAGTGTTATGGAGTCGACAAACCACGGAGTCGCCGACGGCTCGCAGAACTCTCGCAGCCTCCGTCTTGCCGCTGCTTGAGCCTCATTGTAAGTGGGAAACCGCTCCACGAGCTTCACCAGGGCTTCTCTCTCCGGATGATTTGGTTGCAGGTCTAAGGACAGGAGCGGCTCCATTTCCTCCCACTCCCAATGCCCCAAGACGAAGGCCCCGTCTGGGGCCCTGGAGTAGCCAGATCGCAAACTACAAGCTGGCGCCAGCCACAAGGTGAATGGCTTGTCGTGCTCGTCGTAGGCCACCACGGCACACCAACCACACCGCGCACTCACGCTGCGCACAGGTGTCGTTGCCATGTTGGAACGAGATGTACTAAGGAGCTGCGCGGGGGCGCGGGCCCGCGGGGCCGGGGCGGGCGGGGCGCGGGCGCGGCGTGGGGCAGGGCTATCGGGGGAGGGAGGGAGGGAGGGTGGGGGTTGCTGGTGAGGGCAGAGTCAGTGTCGTTGCTTGCGGGGCGGGGTGGGCAGCGCGTGGGCGCACTGTGCAAACTTATGTTGGACTATCCGCGCCACCTGCATCGTGCCGGAGCGCACGCCGCGGCACGACGGCGCTGGCTTTAGGGCCCAGTGATGAGGCGGAGGGCCGAGACAATAAACCACTCCGATACACGCTGAAATGAGTGTACTTGTGAGTACACGCTAAAGTGGCACACTGTTGAGTTTGCAGAGTATCGATGGCCTATGTTCTCGGATTGAGACCCAATTTTTTCAGTGTAGCTTTTCCGCCTTCGCCTAGTGGGCGGTCCAGTCCGGCGCGCACATTTGGTGCGAGGAGCCCAGCTCTGGTTGCAGTTAAATAAGTCACGCTGCCACGCCTCTCCTCAGTCGGAAAAACTCAACTCCACGGGGTGCCACGGCAGGCTCGGCGCTGGGAGATGGGTTCAAGGGCGGTATGGGCAGGACGCATCATGAGGACAGCTTTCTTGGAAAGTTTGAGTTTCCGCCTAGACGTTCGGAGCAGCGGGCAACAGCGCCGTCGCCTCAATTCCCCCCCCCCCCCTCGCCCCTCGATCTGCCATAAGAATCCACACAAATCTACTACGGTGTACGGGGTGCAAGGTTTCGTTTCTTCAGATCTCGCAGCAACGGCCATTTAAAACCTCGTAGGACACACTGCGCGATCACCACCTCCTCCTCCTCTTCCCCTCCCCCTCCCCCTCCTCCTCCCCCAAACTCCATACATACCCGCGGGGTTGGTCGCTTATGTGGCGGAGGGAAGGGGGGGGCAAAATGGTCTTAATATTTAATTCCTATCACAAACACGAATTTTTTTTGGGGGGGGAGGAGCCTCCCGCGGGTCGTGATGATGTCCCCTGCTTCCACCGCCACATACCCAACCCGACCAACCCGGCGGGTCCTGTTGGTAACCGCGCTGGCCACCAGGAAGAGCGTGTCCGAGCGCGGAGTGCCGCGTCACTCCAGCGGGCCCGGTGGCCACGCCAAAGTTTGACATTCAAGATGAAGCGCCACTGGCAAAGAAACTTACCAATATATTCGCAGTGAGCGTAGTACAAACTTGTGTTTTGTTTGGAAGCGAAGTGCTGTCACGGTGAAAAGGGTGCATTGTAAAGGCAACCGGCACGGGGCCAACAGTGCCCGCCGTGGCCCGCCCGTTCCGGTCATTAAAAAGAGAAGGTCCGGGTCCTTGGTTTGTTCTGGAGGTAAGGACGCGATGTGGCGCTCGTTGTGTGTGTGGATGCTCGACAGGAACGGAGCCGGGTGCACTGAAAAAAAAATCGGCTGGGGCTCCGCGGGGCGGCGAGTCGCGTGCACCGGTTGGCACCGGTGGACCACGCGGCCATACGCAGAATGAAGTACAGTATGTACCCAATGCTGCGACCGGAGTGCGGAACTCGAGCTGCCGGAACTTTTTGATTGTCCACTTTAACTCGCGAGTCAAAATTGGGGTCACTGCAGTCATGACTGCACTGGTGCGCATAGATATCTTGCGAAGTAGGGCCGACAATTTCGTTCTACACAATGACACCCTCATAAAGGGTCCCCTCCTCTACCCCGTCTTTTCCGGGCATGCACTGGCGACCGCCGCGTACTGTATCGCCTTGATAGGGCTGAATAGATGAGGGTTACGAAGTTTAGCACCTTTCATGGACACGACACAAGTGCGTTCTCCTCAACTCTGTTCTTTCTCGCGTAGGAGGCCCTAAACGTTTTTTTTATTTGTTTGTGGAAGTGGATGAAATACCATCCTTACATCCCTACGCGCGGCTCCGAAAGTCTTTCAACTCGGTGGCCATAATGCAGCGTTATGGCGCGTGACGGTCGCTGGCTCTTTCTCAAAAACCCACGTGTTTAATACGTCACTCACGCATAATTTGGCCACACTGCGTTGCGGACGCACCGAAATAGAGCGGCGCTGCACTAGAACATTCACAGTCGCGTAGCATCCCCCTTCAGCCCTTCCACACCAGTAAGAACGAGCAAAGTACACGACGAAAAGTACACCACTGAAATAGAGAAAATGCACGGTTTTTGAAATGGCGCGGACGAGACATCCCCAAGAACACGAAAGACTCCCCGAAATCGTCGAAGAGGTCACCATGATGTCAAAACCGGTCAAAGCGATCAACAAATTGACATCAAATGGCGTCACGACGAGCATTCACAGCCAGTTTTTCACTTCCATATCGCCCCAAAGTTTGATGACCCGGCTGTTACGAGACTCTTTCTGCTAGGAAGAAAAACCGTCTCCCGCGGTTGGATAAAGGTAAGGTAAGGTGGAACGCGCATGACAGGCCAATGGGGTGGCTTTCTTGGGAGAGGGGGGCAATGGCGGGCGCGGCCAGGTAGAATCAGGTGAGGTAGGTAAGGCGCATGCAGGAGGAGGCCACTGTAAAATAAATTCGTGGTCCGAGCAATACATTGGTGGGGCCACATGTTGGTTCGAGTCCCATTCAGCGACTCTGGGGCTCAAAATGCGTCTAGAGTTTTGGCTGCCTGCGCCGGGCTTCTGTCCCACTGTGCAGTGAATCCTGCCGTTTTTCGTTGTTGTATCTAACGCGAGGGGGCCACCACTCTCATTTCACGTGTACACAAGATTACGGGATTCCGGGAATTTAACGAGAGATTACGCGTAAAATGTTGGAAAATTGGTTCAAAAACGCTCCAAAAGAATAGAATTTTTCAAGGATTACGTGATAACGGCATGGATTACCGGAGATTACCAGCCAATTTGTACACAGGATTCCCGGGGTGGTGGCCCCCTTGATCTAACGGGGCTGCTGCTTAAAAAAAAAAACAAAAAAAAAACACGCGACCTAGTGGGCCAGAAGACCGGCGCAGGCGGCCTGAACTCTAGACGCGGTTTGAGCTCCAGAGTCTCTAAAAGGTACTCAAACCGAACGTGTGACCTCACCAATAGATTCCTCGTTCGAAGAGCCATTCATTGATGGAGTCACACGTTGGTTCGAGTCCCACTCAGCGACTCTGGAGCTAAAAATGCGTCTAGAGTTTTGGCCGCCTGCGCCGGGCTTCTGGCCCACTGTGCGCGAGTCTAATCTCGGAAGCGAATCTAGCATGCATGCATGCACTTTGTTTTGCCCGGCGAACTGTGCTTTGCTTGCACTAGTAGCTTGTTCGATGTTCGCAAGTAGGTCAGCTGCCCGGGACCCAAACCCGTTCACGCAGACCTATCCGTGAAGTCCATTTCGATCGCCACAGCAATACATTGCAGCTCGCGCCAAAATCCGACAGCGTCCACTGAAAGTCCCTATGCGGTCCTGGTCGTAGGCCTTCACGACTCGATTGGCCTCAGCGGCCCTGCAGTCCTCCAGCTCCGGCGCAGCGCTGAGTGAGACGACTTGATACCATCCATCCAATCTGATAGTGCGCGTGGGTCACCCCGTCGGCCGTGCCCGGGATTCGAACCCGTGGTGCCCGCGCCCGTGCCTCTCTGGCCCCGCCGAACCAGCCAGGTGACGAGGAGGAAGCTGTCTCTGTCCCCGTTTGAACAGCACGACACTTGAATTTCTGGCGGCGGTAAGGGTGGCGGGCCGAGTGCCGCGGGCGATGGACAGCTGGACAACGGGTCAGCGGCGAGAGCCCGGCGCTGGTTAGGCCCCTCATGCTGGTGGGGCCAGCGACGGCGAAATGAGTGGTGTTCGCGCCTCTCCGCGGGCAGAGGCAGAGCAAGCCGCGGAGCAAGCCGCGGAGCAAGCCGTCAAAAGGTTTGCGGCCAGGCCGCCGTCCGGGACAGGGTTCAAACGAACGTGACACGATTTCATGATGAAACGAATATGACGTCCGTTCCCGACATGAGAGTCATCACTGTCAACCAGGTCATTGAGTGCCAAGGGTCTTTGTCTTTGCCTGCAGCCGCGACACGGCGGCCATTTCTATGAACTCACGCGTCGTAGGGTTACAATTGCAAATTTATGTGCGCATCGAATCGAGACCAGACCGTGCACAGGCGGCTGGTGTATCGGGGTGGGCCTCGGCCTTGTACATGGCCGAACGCATGGAGCAAGGTCACAACACATATTGTGAAGCCCGTTCCATTACCGTTGAGGTCCGATTTTCAGCAGTTCATGAGCGCAGAGCGTTCAAGTGGCCCCCTAATTACTCGCTGAAGTGTGTGCATCGGTTGACGCGGCCTGGCGTCACCCATACGCAAAAAAGAAGTCAAGCAAAAAAACCGTTTACGAAGAAATCAAAGGCATTGTAGAATTGCTTCGTATTATAAATTTTTGCAGTGCGACTTTTTGAACTGTTCGACTTGCTCATCCCTTGACCAAACTTTCCGGTCTCTCCCCTCCCCCGTCCCCATGCACCTTGCCTGTTCACTTGGCTGCGGAAGGCGGAGCGAAGCCTCTGATTTGCTGGCACCGAGCGAGGCTGGTCCCCATCCCCACCACTGACGCGGGGGCGAGGCGTGCGGGGGAGAGCGCGCCCCGGGCCCCGTGTCGCGGAGGGTCGGCTAGCTCAGTTCGTTTTTCGCTCTCTCCCGTGAAGCTTGACTTCTAGGCGAAAGTGCAGACGAACACCCCCATTGAACGACGCACGGCATTTGCCTTGTCACCGTTGACCATTTCCACGCCTTCGCTGAAATGGACCCTGAAGTACCAGTTCTTTCAACGCCCACCCCCAGAGGCGGCGAGGAAGAACATCTCGTGGACATGGAGTGCTCCTCTCACGATGTAAGTATCCTTTTTGGTGTACGATCACCGAGAAACTACCAAAACTACCCTTCCCCCTCCCCCCACCCCGGAGCGCAAATCTTTGTGGGGGCCTGCGGCGCGCGGGTCCGATACTTTTCTCCCCGCTATACTTTGGAATTTGTCTCTTACCACACCGCTTTATGTTCTTGCTCTAGGGCGGCATACGCGACTGGCCCGTCCGGTTTGAACGTTTGAACCCCGCCCCAAAATGTAAATTAACGGTTTCAGTATTTCAGACGAAAATATCTCGCAGTAAGAAAGTGACGCTTTATTTTGTCAGACGGCAGCATGTTGAAACATGATTTCGTGTTAAAGCAATCGAAACAACTAAAACGTCACACAGCTAGTCTCCCATCCTCTCATGTCACAGACGCATTGACCAGTTCAACACATGTCGGTTTCTCTGTGACGCGCGCGCACCTCTACCGCGCTTGCAGTAAACATGGGCCGCGACGCGCCGCGTCAAACGCCAGCTAATTGATTGCCCGTGTAGGACTGAAAGGCGAACTGTGGTCGCTTGCTTGTCCTTCTATCGTAGCGTAAGAACGACGGTACCGAGACAGTCGTACGACGGGGCCCACGACTAGAGAACGACGAGAGACGGACGACGGAGCGATTATTTGGGCCGTCGTTCTTGCGTCTTGCGGCGGTCGTCGCATCGTCGTGCTTCGATCTTGGTTTTGACAAATTGCGCGACCGACCCGCGACCGCAGAACAACCGAAATACGACGAAATTCGGCAAAAAAAAGCCGACAGCAAAAACATAGACTGGGGCATGGCCCGATGGAGAATCGATCCCACGGCGTTGCCGATGAGAAATCGGTGCTCAAAGCCACCGGGCCAGAGTTTGGTTTTTATTTTTATTGCCGAATTTCGTCGTATTTCGGTTGTTCTGCGGTCGCGGGTCGGTTGCGCAATTTGTCAAAACCAAGATCGAAGCACGACGATGCGACGACCGCCGCAAGACGCAAGAACGACGGCCCAAATAATCGCTCCGTCGTCCGTCTCTCGTCGTTCTCTAGTCGTGGGCCCCGTCGTACGACTGTCTCGGTACCGTCGTTCTTACGCTACGATAGAAGGACAAGCAAGCGACCACAGTTCGCCTTTCAGTCCTATACGGGTGGCACGGCTGGCGGATAGGTTGCCGAGTAATCAGGCGGCGGCCGGCACAACCGGAGTAGCCCGATCTGCCATTGGCCATTAGCCGGAGGCGTTCACCTTAGACTCTTAGAGATTTGGCACGAGCACCCCTCGCCGAGCCCAGTCGGCCGACCCGTGGCCCTTTCTCGCCCCGCCAGTCCGTCTGTGACACTCAGCTGACATGCCAGTTGGGTTGCCTAACGACTGGGCGATTGCCTCTGGTTGCCTGGCTTGGCGTGAACTCTCATATCCGCGCTGCCTGCCCGCCCGCACGTTGCTGCAGAGAGAGAGAGAGAGAGAGAGAGAGAGAGAGAGAGCGTGTGCGTGTGTCTGGAAGGAATAGAATAGAAAACTATTCATACTTAGAGGGGGAGGGGGGGCGCGCGCGCGAACAGTGGTTCAAGTTCAAGTTTCATTTTACGGGCGCTTCCTTTCGGTGCGCATACTTTGCAGGACATATTTGACTGTCACGAGTGTTTATCATTACAGGACCCGCAGCCCATTGGCTCCATTGGCTGTTTGTACATCGAACGATCCAAGTGGCTAGACTTGTTACCAGATGGCTGGGAGAACGGGTTAGAAGGAACCGCAAACAGACTCAAAGATGATTGGAAGTCATTGATGAAGGACGGTTTGCGAACCTTCATAACCGATCTCCCATGTGCAACAAATTTGGTGTTCAAGAACAGCTATCTGAGGAGTCGTCGATCCCGCAAAGGGAATAGCCGTCACTGGTATGCGTGGGCTTACTGTGAGCCAGCAGCTAAGGCTGACTTTCTTCGCAGTGCTCGGTGCCACCGTTTCATGCTAGAAGTGCAGCACTTTGACTTTGACATGGACGATAGCTTTATCCAAGTTGACGTTCATGCCACGGGCAAATTGCTGGAGGGGGAACTTGGCCTTCCCTGGCACACGCGTCATAGTAAATCGTGGCACGAGTCAGTGAAACCAGCACTCCTAGAAGAGCTGAAGAGGTTCAGCATATGGTATACCTACATTTCTTTCTTTTTTTATTTGGCTACTCTGCGTGCGGCGAGACTCCCGGCACCAGCTGGACTCTGGCGCGTGGGGTAGCGACGGTCCGCATTTTTGTGTCATGGTGGTTATTATTCTGATTTTTCTTCTTACAGGAAGGTCTACAACAATTACGTGATGCAACATAAAAATGATCCCATCGCATTTCCCTACCCTGGTCCATACAGCAGCCTAGAGAGGATGAAGCAGGCTGTTATGAGTGCCAATGACAATTGTAAGAGTGAAGCAGGTGATCTGGCTGTGGAGCTAGAAAAATTACATCAAGATAACGCTTTACTCCTGGAGACCAAGCATCCCTTCTTTTGCGTAAGATTCTTTTGTTTGGTTTTTGGTTTTTAATGTTATTAGGCTCTTTTCTTACGATTATTTCTGTTTTAGGTCGGTTGGGCTTCAACGGCGCAAATGGAAGTGCTGAAGCAGGTGGCTGTCAACGGTACAGCTTACGTGGACAGCACCGGAGGTTTCATAGGAGATACTCCAGCATGCAGGGAGGGAGACGCTCCCAGGAAGACAACATACAGCTGCATGGTCGTTAAGACAGCTGCCGGGCAACACAGCTTCCCTGTGTCGGAGATGATCTCCTCCTCAGAAGACGCTGTCACGAAGTCTACATGGCTACAGAGGCTTCGCCACGCATGGCGAGCAGGATGGACCGGGCAGGGATCTGGCAGATTGTTCAGAACCATAGTCTCCGACGACTCCTGGTGAGCAATTTTGTGTTCTCTCTCTCTCTCTCTCTCTCTCTCTCTCTCTCTCTCTCTCTCTCTCTCTCTCTCTCTCTCTCTCTCTCTCTCTCTCTCTCTCTCTCTCTCTCTCTCTCTCTCTCTCTCTCTCTCTCTCTCTCTCTGAGATTTTCTATTATTTGAAATCAGTCCAACCGATTTTCTGTCAGGTGCGCCGATAGTTTTCTGTCTCATTTGAGCCGTGTATACTCCACGGCGACAGACAGGGCAGACACCCACAACGCGTGGGGTATCGGCAAACGTGGTCTCTAGCCGATTCTCATCCAAATTTCTCCTTGTATTGTCAGGGCATTCATGCACGCTGTGCTCCAAGCGTGTAACCAGGAAAACATTGTCAGCTTCCTGACAAGGTGTTATCAGGCGGAGAGTAAAGGCGATTTCGACGCGGAGGATTCAACAGATTTCCGCGCCCGCACTGTTCTGCACGTCTGCGCCTTCCACGCAGTACGGCGAGTGCAGAAATACGCCAAAGGAAACACCCAGGGAAAGTCTAAGCAGAGGGTAAGTAAATTAGCTGTCAATGCGTATCGGGCTCTTCTCCGTTCTGATTCCAGGGAAGAGGCAGCCAAGATCGTCAAACTTATGGCCATCGCCTTCGGAAGGAAAAGTAATTCCCCCATAGTCAAGGAGGCAATCCAGGACTTGGAGAGGATCCAAGAGGACCACATTGCTAGAATGGATCAGGAACGACAGAAACGCCTCAGGGATACTCTTCTTCGAAGCACGCCCACTGATGCAGAGGTCAACGACTCAATTGATACTACAAACCCGGACGATCCTCCGGTAAACGAGTACTTTTCTGATTTCCTATTTATGAATCGTTGCTTAGAATTCTTTGTGTTTTAACGTGGGTATTTTATTTTAAGGAACTGTTCTACTCAAACTCAAGTGATGAGGGAAATTCCCCAGAGGAGTGCGAACGGGACTTCGCGGTCGCGAGCGAGCCGCTGTACAAACAGAGCCCGTATTACCATTTCTTCACGGGCATCATTGAGTCAGGGACGCAGAGCCCTACTGACAATGAGCATGGTTCAAATGAGTGCTACATAGCAAACTTTATGGAATACTTGGCGACTCGGCACCTCGCCTACCTGCCGATGATGAATCGGACTTTCGTCAAAAACGAGGTCGATCCCGTGACGCTTCTCCTCACCAACAACTACGTTGAGAAGTGGTTTGGCGCGGTAAGTTGTTATTGTACCGCCCCTGGCTTATTACGCGGACAGAAAAATGTGTTGTATGTTTCTTTGCAGTTTGAACGTCCTTACTGTTATTACAGGTAAAGACTCATGTTTTCCCCAACATGTCGGGCGTCCGCAGAGCACGAGTTATTCGAGAGCTGGGGACGTTCGTCAACGGAGAAATTCATTCCCATGAGTTCCCCAGGTACAAAAGGGTTCGCTGTGGGGCCCGACCACCAACTAGGAGCAAGAAGTCATCAGCGCCTGCAGCGCCGCCACCGCAACGTACGAGCAATGCTGGGCGTGGGCGTAGGCGTAAATGCGACGACACTGAGTTCTTACCTCCAGTGGACGACCCCTCAACTGAGAGTGACTCTTGGAGAGGATACAACTCATTAGGCACAAGAAGAGCCTCTACACCAACAACTTCTGCCCCCACCCCGCCTGGTAAGGACCACTGCCTATTGAAACTAGGACGTGTCCTCAAACTATTTATTTACCTTGACAGCCGCCCTGTGCTTTTTTCCCTATCTCCGCATTTGTTTTACAGTAAGTGGTAATGACTACTGTCAGCAACCTTCAAAGAGGGTGCGGTTTGATGTAATTAGCAAGGAAATCAAAGTCCCGTCATCAGTTCTTCAAGGTACGCTGTATTATTTGTTTTCCTTGCACCCTTTATACACATCTCTTGTTGTTTAATTTTAAGATAAGTACAAACTTATATCAATTTTGTGGGGGCATTGTTTCAGGTTTCGAACAGCATCAAGAAGATACAATTGTTGTCATCCAGTACGTCAACCAGGACCAAATGCCAGAGGCTCCCCAAGAGGTCCCTCAAAACTGCCCAGTAACTCCCATCTGTAAGTGTGTTTGCTTCCATTTTTTTTTTTTTCATGTTCAAATTTCTTCTTTAAGGTTGTTTTAGAATTATGTTGTGATAGTTTAATTTTAAGAATACAAACTTATATCAATTTGGTGGGGCCATTGTTTCAGGTTCCCAACAGCAACAAGAAGAGACAAGTCATGTCATCCAGGACGTCGAACAGGACGAAATTCAAGAAGCCCTACAAGAGGTTCTTCGAAACTGCCCAATAGCTCCCACCTGTACGTGTGTTTGCTTCTGTTTTTTCATGTTTAAAGTTCTTCTTTAGAGTTGTTTTAGAATTGTGTTGTGATAAATCTGCCATTTCTCTTAAATAGCTTCAAACAACTGTGGCGGAGCCATGGAATTGGATGATAATGATTATCACATCCTTATGGATGGTAGCGAACATCTGACATTCCCTATCTCAGTGATCGGCCGCTACTCCGGTAATCTGCTGCACTACACCCCCCCAGGAGCAGCAGAAGATGCTTCACCTGTGCTGCTGTTGAGAACATCAGACAGTGCTGAAACGTGTCAATCTGCACTTGAGAATTTCACAATTGACCTGCAAGGTGAGCCTCTAATTTCCTATCAAGGAGATAATTTCTGCTGTGTATGGCACATATGACACTAAAATAATTTGTTTTCGTGTTCCTTTTTTTTTCTGTAGCCAAACAGGAACTGAGATAAAGTATGATACTTAACTGAGGCATGGTGTACTCGGCAGTGATGTGCAAGTTAAGTTCCTCATCACTCTACATCAAATTGATTTATACATGGTGCAGGGACAGCTAGAATTAACTTCCTGACTTTTTTTGGCAGTAAAACAATTTATTGCACTCCCTGAGCTACTCATCTAAGTGGCCATCCTGAGGATGTGCATGGAACTCCAGACCTGAAACCTGAATCTGAAAATGGAGGCAAAGTACATTGAACCCCTGACCTGCAAGGTAGGCGATTAATTTCTAATTATGATATTAATTACTGTTGCTCATGGTGCAGACAAAAGGGAAACTAATCATCTGTCTTCTTCACAAGGAACTGCAAACGGAGGATTAAGTCAGAGATGAACGGAAACGCAGGCTTCAGGGGGCAGCTCTATGCACTTTTGGTTTTGTGTGTATTGAACTTCAAGATCATTACTGTGCATGGCTGCCCTATGTTAGCTACACTTCTTCAGAGGTAAACACTTCTAGAGTTGAAACTTCATGGTCCCAGTCATCCATTATGAGAACCTAATTTCATACTTTTAATTTCTTAATTATTTCTTGCTATTATATATATTTGCTATGAAGTATATTGAAACAGTGAAAATGTTATATTCTGTATAGATTTTATTTTTCTATGATTGTGACACGATAAAAACCTCTCTGATAAGAACATTTTAAAAGCTGAATATTTATTTAGATTACATGACTATTTTGAAATGTTTTAAAGTTGACTTACGTTTGAGTACCAAGCCTAGGGGCCCTAGAGTTATCTTCTGTGTGCATGAAAATTTTTCTTTTTGGAGTACTCCTGATCATGTAAACATTTCTTGTTTTCATAGCACAATACAACTGTTCAAGTCTAAGTTTTCATCAATAAAATATGATGCTATGTATTTGGATCTATAATTTACCCACCATCCTTGAGAAGAGATTAATGTGATGACTGCTTGTCTGTTACATGATTTAGTAGTGTCACTTGCCTGACTCATGAACTCACGCGATCTCAGAATATACTGCAAAAGGTGTTAAAATTTTAGACTGAGAAACTAAACATAACGAAGATAAGATCCGTACTTCACCAAAATTTCTTTGTCTGTTATAGTAAAACATTGACCACTATTGGTGAAACCTGAAAGTTAGTTGAGTTTAAATATCACACGCGACTCTAGTGCTGATTCTGGATTTTTGTAAACAGAAATGGCAAAAATGTTGAAATGAAAGCAACGGCGCTTGGCGGCGGTCTGTCGTCTGTTCCTTCTGCTGTGTTGTTGGCAGGCCACCATGCGCTGAACGCAGGAAGCCATCACCTGCATATAGTGGGACTTTAGTTCAGCTGGCCGACATCCAGATAGCGCTAGCGCTGCCGCTCTCACTACATCGAGGGGGCGGTGACTGCATGATGTAGACCTGGTCATGGCAAGCGCACTATGCATCCGCCCTCCCCTCCGGCCCTGTGAGGGTGGGGGTAGCCGAATCTGTTTCTGTTGCTGGCTTGCGGGCGTTCGATTCTACCATGGCGAGCCGCCAGGGCTGCCATCCAACTACATCCAACGAAGATTTCGAGACGACGTTTACGATCGGTTCGTTGAAAACAGCAGCCAGAGCGAAAAGCCAACTTAGTAAGCACGTTAAATTGAAACGTATTTATCCACCAAAACTGGTCTCCAAAGCAACATTACCATGTCATTGGCACCGTTCATTTTCTCTATAGTTGGATATCGTTCCCGCACTGCTGTTCAAATCCACTAGGTGGTGAGGGCTCTAGTGTTGAGGTAGAGGGAAGCATAGGGAAGCACCAAACCAAGGCTTGTTTACAAGGAAATATCATATAAAATAAAGTATCTAACTCGATATTTTGAATACAAGACAAAATGTGTATCTGCTGGTTACCAGACTCATCAGTGCATCAATGTATAATAACGATGTCAAACAACCAGTTCCACATAGCTGACAGAGATCCAATTTAGACACCTAGGGAAGAAAACCAAACTCATTCACAATAAAGCACTTTATTCATAACAAACTTTTTACACTGTAAAAGATGAGAGCACTAATCACACCTTCTCAAATCATTTTCTTTATTGCACTTGGTAAGTAAGTAAGAAAAAGCACAAAAGAGATAGAGTACAAATTCACTTTGAGTAAAAAAGTAATGCATCAAGGACCAAATAGTCCTTGGGAATCAAGGGAAAACAACAAAAATGACTCAGATTGACAGTCTTGTACCTTTTGCTAATCTGAAAGACGATATTGAGACCATATAATAGCAATACTCTAGGCATTTCACATATCATCAGTTTGCAAACCCAGCAGAATTGACAGTAAAAATCTTTCTAGTCATAAGCTCTTATCACCTCCATTCTTAAATTCTAGAAGCAAGTTTAGAAGCCTGCTCTGACACGAAACTTAGACACTTTGACATTAAGAGGCAAGATGAGATTTAAAAAACAAACACATTGCAAAGCATTTGTAAAATTTTCCATAAGTATTTAAAAAAAAACAAAAAAAAAAACATAATTGAACCCTTACAATGAAACAACGAATATGTCAGTTTATAAGCAGAAATAGCCCATTTGAGCATGGCATGATTTCCTTACAAAACTCAACTAAATTAACCATTATTTTTAAATTTAAAATATTAAACATTAAAACCCTCTCAAACACCTTGTTAACTCCTTGTCATGTGAATGTTCTAACATGTTTCCCTACAATATACAACCCAAAAGCCAACTAATGTATCCTGCAACCAAATTGCAGCATCAATTATATGACAAATTTTCATCAATTAATGGAATGATGATAAAATGTGCATGATGAGGAATAAATAAATGATTGAGTCTTGAGTCTGAATCAATTCAGCAATGAAAATGGATCTGGCAAGAAGCCACAACTTATAATGATTGTAATCCCCATGGCTACATTGTGCTTACAGTCAGACTTAAAATGAAAACTCCAACAAGGCCGATTGTATAAAATTTGGTCCAGTACTTTTTTTCAGGATTTAAGTCTGTGACAAACTTTGCTGAAACATTACTCTAGTCACTTACTGACACTTATAGTAACATTTTACAAACCCTTCCCCTATGATGGTGCTCTGAAG
The DNA here is from genome assembly GCA_030522485.1 of Stenchaetothrips biformis. Lineage (NCBI taxonomy): Eukaryota > Metazoa > Arthropoda > Insecta > Thysanoptera > Thripidae > Stenchaetothrips > Stenchaetothrips biformis. The sequence goes on along the minus strand of CM060090.1, from coordinate 5,118,324 downwards.
ACAATCACATCATCTATACAAGCAACTGAGTGGTGCAACTTCCTGAAATATGATTTACACAACAATAAATGCTTAAGTCCTGGTTTCAAAATTTTCTTGCAGAACATTAAAAATGGCTGATTTCAAAATTTTAGGGCGCATTTGCCTTTCAAAGAAACCAAAAATTTGAACCACCTATAGAGATCTGTAACATTGCAAGCACAGTGGTAATAATTAACAAAAATATCGGAAGGGATTCCAACTGCTTCTATACAGCTATTCAGATGAATGGGATCAACTTGACAAGAAATAGCCCTGATCCAGAAAGCAGGGAAAGTAAACCAATGATGCACGTGCAATTTCACCAGTCTTCAAGTAGATAGTGGAAAGTGCTAGGTCTTCAGTCATCTGATACCTTTAACACATACAGCCACTTTCCGAATCCTGCTGTTCATTTTGTTGGGGTGCTTGCGTCTGGAGATCAACAGCTGTACAGAATTAAGTTAAGGGAAAAAAGTGGGAAGAAAGTTGTTACCATAGAGAATCCAGAACTAACACAAACCAAATTACAAAAGCGTAAAAGAAACATAGTAAGCTGCAGCAGCTTTAAACAAGTACAAGAATGCACATTTCCTAAAACGAATGTGTCTTTGGCATGCAAAAGATTCTTTCCAAAGTCCAAATCATGACACAATAAAGGCATTAAATGAATAGATGACACAGATTTGTTTCCACCTCACAACAAAAAGAATCATGCTTGTAATGAGGCAACACTTATTCATGCTTCAACAGCAATGTTACACATGCAAAAGCAGCAGGAATGAGGGCACAGTAACACATGCTTCAAAGCATAATGAACTTCACCATATGAACCAATAACCAGTGTAGAAAGCATGTACCTTGAGATAACATGAATAAAAGAAGGAAATAATAACGTTAAAAGGATGTAATGTATTTCAACTAGTAGTATTTAATTAACATAGATGCCACGATGTCAAGTCATAGGTAGTAGCGAGTAAAATTATTAACAATAATTTAAGATCACTCTTATTTAGAGTCTTCTTTTCATTTGGTCAGTACACTAATCCATCACAATTAAAAGAATGCTTTCTTCTAAGTTTTCAGTGAAGGTACAGAAAGTAAAGCTCTCAAATAAAAATTTTGATTGCATTCAAAAGTTAGCATTGCTGATCAGTGACTTCAGAAACCAGAATAAGATTTGAGGGTTTTCTTAACCTAGATTTTAAAAAGTTATTCACAAAGAAATACTAAGAGACATACAAAAGAAAGCTGAAGTTTCAAATGGATTACTTAATATGTTACAACCAATTTTTACAGTTTAACAGACTCCTTGGAGTGAAAACAAATGTCTGGCTCCATAAAAATACCAACAAAGATCACAGATTTTATATTACAAGTAAAAGAGGGTAATCATACATAGAGGACAGAATGTATAAGCGAGTAAATGCACTCAAGTTTGAGTTCTATGTTATAGGATGCATAAGTAAAACATGCAGGTCCAATAAAAAAAACCCTGATCTTAGTTTTAAAAAAATAAAAATAGAAATCACCAACAACCATGTGAACCTACCAGAAGTACCTAAAATGTTATCAAGAATTAATTAAGGGTGTGGTGAGCACTGAGTTGAGTTGACTGAATCAGATTACCTACGCAACATTAGGTTTTCTTGTAAGATTTACTCTTTGATTCACATTGCTCATGCATTGAAAGTATATGGAAATTTGCTTTAAAAGTGTCGCATATCGCAGTCTTCACATAACAAAGGGAATTCAAAACAGAAAACAAATCAAAACCAAAACTTCCCTCCTTGAAGGACATAGGGCAACTACAGCAAGTAGATACATTTTGAGCTGAATAAAGAAAAAAAAAAAGAAGAACCAAATACTTGATTTACAGCATAATGGAAATCATTTGTTCATAACACTACTGGGGAAATGTTTCCATATACGCTAATGGATGGCACTAACCAGTCTTGCCATAAAAGTAGGCAAAACATAGCCCAAACACAACAGTGTGTTGCAGGCTGTCTCATCCTGCCTGCTATGAAAGTTTTGCAGCTGCCTGCAGATCCAAGTAGACAGGATGAGATACAGCCCACTGCACACTGGAGTGTTTGGACTACTTTTTGCCTAATTTTCTGACATCACTGACACAAACAGAACAAAGAGATAAAAGAAAAAAAATTGCAACTATTGAAAACTAGTTCAAATCTATACCAGCAGTCAAATCAATGAGCAAAGCGTAAGATTAGAGAATAATTAAATTAAAAACACTCTATGCCTGAATTAGAAGGGTGGGGAGCTATGTCAAAATATAAGGCTTTAACTATGAATGTGCAGGGTAGAGGAATAAATAATTTGTGTTCCTCCAAACGTAGCAAATAAATGCAAACAAAAAGCAAACCCTCCTTACTTCTTAAAACCCAAGAAAGGTAAATCTTATGGAAAATCATCACTGGACTGTTTGAATTAAATTTTTCAAGTAAAAGTGACCAGCATAGGCACTGTTAATAGCAGCAAAAATGCACATGTTGTTTGGTGGAACAATAACCAGTACTCCAAAGCAAAACTCATTGATTCCCCCATTTCCCCCTCCCCGCTAAATGGGCACCTAATTACATAAAGTACATTGGTGGTTAAATCATACAACTGCCAAACTGAATTGAGGTTCACGCTAGCAAGTACCCGCTGTAAGTCTTTGGCTCAACTGGGCTTAAGTAGAATTTTCTGGTCTAATTAAAACGAAATGATGAATGCCACATGCACTTTGACTCTGCTTCTTTTACTGTTTAAAGTGACAGCCACTTCTGTAGTATTTCCTTCCTGACAAGCCTAATACTATTATGTGATGATATGAATGAATGATAAATTTTTTAAAGGCAAAAGAAAACAGATTTCTGCAAAAGGGTACAAAGAAAACACTGTCTCTAACGAAGTATTCACACAAATACATGAATCTATATACACATACATCAATGCACATAATTTATATATATATTTATATATATAACATCCAACATTAAAAAATGGTATTCAATAAATAGTAGTCTTTAAAAAAAACAATCTACAATGTACCTCTCAACTACTAGCTGCTCAATCAAAAGCACAACAACATCCCGTGCCAAAGGGACAAAAGAAAAGTAATAACCCAGAAATGAGAAGAGGAAGGGGGCCAAGTTGACGGTAGCATTTAGATATTTCACAGTTCGTTAAGTTCTTCATGTTCAGCATGCACAGCCGCCATCCTGGTTTCTGGGTTCATTAGGGGTGTCTTTCAGTATTACTTCTTGCACTAATGCAAAAACAAAATGAGTTAAGGAAAAAAAGAAAAAGATACGCAACACAAAACAAACTAACAGCAGAAACACAATGTAGACAGAAGTCCCAGAGAAAAAGCGAAGGGCCCAAAGAAACATCAGTTGATGGAATTGTTTCGAAAGGACTACAGAATTCCACAGATTTGTCTAAAGGTTCTAACCCACAAAGGGTTACAGAAAAAAAACAACGAAGCTTAGAGAGTAAACATGTTATCTTCCCATGAGATGAAGTAATAATTTTCAGAAAAGTTACACATAAATGCAATATTCCCGCAAAAGCATAACCAATTATTACTCAATAAAACCGGAAAAGTAACTTTCATTGATTAAGGGAGCAAACAACTATCAGCAAACAACAAAAGATGAGGGGGAAAGGAAAGGGGGTGATGACTTTAAATTAAATGGTTTATTGAGCCATTAAAAAAGAGAGAGAAAAAGAGAGGGAGGGAGAGAGAGACTCAGACAGACAATTGAGACAACAACAAAACCTCTTTGCTTGCCAATCATTCCAAGGAGAATTCACTCTGGGCCAAAATAATGGTCACACAGGAGTGACAAGGAAGTTTTGATGTCCTACATTCAAAATCAAACTTTAAATAACCTCATGCATGTAACAGACTTACAGATAATAAAAACATTTTGACCAAAAGAAACTAAAATAAAACAGGATATTTTAATGAAAAGAAGGAACATAATAATACTCACTTGTTATATGCATACTAGAAAATTTAAATGCCATAAAGCAGAAAAATCAATCAAAAAGCCAAGCTGGTAAAAAAAAAAGGTTTAAAGCTTGCTTGATATTTCTGACAACTTTGGCTAGGCACAAATAATTGTAACAGCCATAAGCAACTACATTTAAAAAAATAAAAAGTTAATAAAATTGATTTAGCAAGCAAAGTTGTAACTGAAAAGTTCTTCTAAATTTGAGAAACAATAATAGTAGCTTAAAAAGGATACTGTCTTCTGGTGGTTTATTTTCAGTTGAGTCCATGCCAGGCAGTGCTGCTGCCACACGCCGGAAAAGCTACACATGAAAAAGAACCACAGATGATGAGACAGTGATGGATGACAAGGCACAATGAATCAGGTGATGAGCTTCATCGTAAGGGTTTACCTGTTTGACATTATATCCTGCCTTCGCACTGGTCTCTATGAACATCACATTGAGCTCCTTCGCTTTCCTTTCTCCTTCCTCTGTTGATACCTGCCTTTTCTCCGACAGATCCGTCTTGTTTCCAACCAGCATTATAATCACATCGCTACCTCTTTCTGTCCTTACATCATCTATCCACTTGGAGGTTTGATGAAATGAATTGGCATCTGAAACAAAGAACAATGCAATACAGTACAAATGTACTGTGTACCGAACACAGGAGTCAAAATCAATCGTGCTTACTGGTAATATCATAGACAACAATAGCAACTGTAGAATCCCTGATGTAGGAGGGAATAAGGGATCGGAATCTCTCTTGTCCTGCAGTGTCCCATAATTGCAGTCTTACCTGTTAGACAGTAAAAGTTAGTTAAAAGAGTAAGACACAATGCATGAAAAGAAAAGTCTGATAAATATAAAGCACTCACAGTTCTGTCTTCAAGATACATTGTTTTGGAAAGGAAATCAATTCCTATAGTTGCCTGCAAACATAACAAGTTCAGATTAAATGAAATAACATTTAGCTAAGAAAAATGTGTCAACGTAACATTTTTGACAACATACCTGGTAAGTATTATCAAAACTGTCATACATAAATCTGGTAATTAAAGATGTTTTCCCGACTGAAAAAGCATGAAGAAATGCGTAAGATCGCAATGGAAAACAAAGGAAATAGAAAAGAATTTGCCACATACACATATGTCACTACATCTGTGAATGATTTAATGATGAAGCCTAAGTTGACATTTCCCTACTCCAAACTTGTTTCAGGGCAGCAGTCTTTCGTATAATTATTACACCAAAACGTCATCAAGAGTGGAATGCAATGTTTACATTCTCATTGAATCATTTTGTAACACTACTTTCTTCTAATGCATCTAAAGTTTAAAAGCCTCACGTATACATAACCTGACAGGTTATTGGAAGCACCTTGTTCAGCTCAATGGAAGAATTCAAAGTTCCCGAGAAACATCAATTTAGCAGGGTTCACAATAAGGGGATCACTCTTTGCGGAGATGGCCCATGGATTCCACATTTCTTTCATCACAAAGTACCGACAGACGTACGGGGTTATGTCACCGACTTACCGCTCTGCTCTCCCAGGAAAACTAGCTTAAATTTCCGCAGAGGATTCCCAAAATCTCCGGACGACGACATTTTCCTTGCGAGTGTGCCAAGTAATTGAAAATGAACTACGCTGCCGTTAGAAAAAGGCGAGAACACGGCATGAATCAGTCGCAAATGACAGCCACTCCTTACGTTCCGCCACGTTAGTGGGAGTTATACGGCAGGCTGGCCAACCGCGGCCGCCGAAATGGCGAAGTGCGTGAGTCTTTGACCGCGCAGTGCGACGCGATTCACGACTCGAAGAAGAGCTTCGCGCGCGGGAAGGGCCTTTGGAGGGCTTGCCCTGGAGTTAGGCTTCCTGACAAGGCCTTCGCGGACTCGGTCGCGACTCGGGACACGGACGTCACCCTGCAGGCCGGCAGGCTGGCCAGACTGGCCGCCGCAAGTGATCTACTTTCCGGCCGCTAGGTGGCATTGAACCCGGCACCGCTACTCTCGCTCTGCAAGAGCCGCGGTTCGGCGTAGCGGGTATCGCGGGCCGCCGCTGGGGGTACCCGCAGCCCCGCCGAGCCCCGCCTTGGCACGGCATGCGTGGGATGAAGCGCGGGAAGCACACCGCTCTGGAGTGAGTGAGTGGGCGGAGAGAAAGCGAGGCTCTGAATCTCGGCCGCGCTCTGCTGAGCGGCATTTGCGTGGGCTCGTGCCCGCAAACGGCGAGGGCCAAGCCGCCGGCCGTCCACTGTGAGGAGAGATTCCACTCCGCGGCGCCGCGCTGGGGAGGCAGCCCATCCGGCACGGCTGCTGCTCTCTGCTCCGCGATACTCCGCGCGCTTTCGGAGGAAGGGTGGAAACCAGAGTCTCTCGCGAGCGGAGTACACACGGTCAACTGCGTACTTCCTCTGACGGTTCTCAACAGGGTGCCGCACCGGGTGTCACGCCCACCCCGCCGGCCCACGCGCGGCGAGCTGGTCTTCCCCGGCCGCCAGCTGCGCGCCAAAAACTTGCCGCACTTTATGGACGGCGAAAACTTGCCGTGGCTGACTACTCTCTTTGTTTACGAACGCCGTTCTTCATGCCGGGCGAATGGACAAGCCTGGTCCAGCCCGCACGGACCAGGGTGCAAGAGAGACAGTGCGACGGACCGTCAGCCTTCTGGCCGGGAAGCTGCCGCTCGGTCTTCATCACCGCGCGCAGGGTCGTACAGGGTGTTGCACGCTCTCCTTCCTGCAGAGGGACTTCCTTGAGTGGCGTGGCGAGGCGAGGCGTGGCGCGGGTGGTGGTCGCACGCCGGGAAGGCCCACGTAACAGTGTCGGATCTTCACGGCAGCTGCTCCGGTGTTCCAGGGAGGCCGCGCTTGATCACAAGACCCTCCCCCCTCCTTCTCCTTTCTGCCGCCCCTGTCTTTCTTCGCCGGGCTGGGCGTGTATCTACGGGGCGGGCATCGGGGCGATATGGATGTGATGGAGCGGAATAGGGTGCCAAATGATGTTATAGCTTGCGTAATAGACAAGTTGCCTGTCCCCTTAACTTCAGTAATAACCCTTTATTAGAGCTAAGAGCAAAGTGCTCGGAAAGGGAGGACGAGGACGGACCGCACCGCGTCGCCTTAAGAGGCCAGAGGCGGGGTGGGGTGGGGTGGGGCGGGGCGGGCGTCAAAAGACTTCTCGCACATCAAAGGTATTCAAATAAGGCGGCGGCGATACCCCGCACACAAGAGTCGCTGGCGCCACGGCCGCGGTGCCTCTCTCAGGGAGTAGTGCCGACCTCCTCGCCCTCGCGGACGAGACGAGGCGCGGCCGAACGAGCGCACATTCAGGCGGAGCGGGTGAAACGAAAGTGAAAAAAAAAAAGAGGACATAGTCGTTTGGACGACGGCGGTAATCGAATCCAGAGCCCCATCCGCCGGATGTGATGTCGGGGTTCTTAGCGGCGACACGATGAGGCCGAGGCGCCACAACTTAGGCAGGCTTAGCCCGGCCGCCCCGCGCTGCTACGCGCCGCTGATACGGAATCGCTGACCTGTTCCATCGCCGCTGCTAATTTGATGGCCTCGGCGACGTCCGTGAGCCCCTTCTTGACGCGCTGGCTGCGCTGCCGCGGCTCAGGCTCATCCAATACGAGTCGCCCAGTCTTCTTATCGTACCGTTTTTATATCGTATTCAAATTGGGCGCCCGCGTTTTCGTCGCGCGAGCGGAGGCAAATGGGAATGACAGGACTGCAGACTCGGCAGTATCGCACTGTGGGCCAAAAGACCGGCGCAGGCGGAAAAAACTTAGACGGCTTTTGAGCTCCCTAGAGTCGCTAATGGATTGATCTCCGAACGAGGAATCCATTGGTGTGGTCACACGTTCAGTTCGAGTCCCATTTAGCAACTCTGAAGCCCAAAACGCGTCCGGGATTTTGACCTCCTCCGCCGGTCGTCCGGCCCACAGTGGGGTGGCGGGGAGTCCGGTGACGCCATGAAGACGCGGCCGCGACATCGTTAGCTCTCTGACTGCAGCCCGGCGCTCCGTGAAAGGACTCGCCGGAGACTGTGCTGCAGTGGCGGCGGCGCGCAAGGCTTTGGCGCCGCCAAGACCCTCACTTCGATAATCGGGTTGCTGTCGAACGCAGCCGGCCGAGGCTCCAGCCCGGCCGCCCCAAAGCTCTCTGAGATGATGAAGGGCGCCGCGGGAAGTAGCGCTCCGGGAAGGTGTGGCAAGGCAAGGCAAGGGGGTGCGGTCAATTAGTCGGAACGCTGTATCGGTCTCCGAAGAGCCACAACCGCAAGTGGCCCGCCCCACCCCGCCCCGCCCCGCCCCGCCCCGCCCCGCCCCGCCTTCGCGGGATACTTGCCGTGGTCCACCACCTGCTGCCCGTGCCGGCCGCGCTGGCCGTGTCGGCCCTTCAGAAACATTACCACCGAGGAAGCCGGCGTCCTGGCCTCCTCAAAGCAGAGGCACCGACTCGCCGAGCAGCCGGCCGAAACTTTGCACGTTTTATGTGTCGCGGTGCCGGGCAGAGCGTGCGGCCCCTTCGGCCGGTCTTCTGGCCCACTGTGCTTCGCGGCCTGCGGCAGTAACTCAGGGAGGGAGAACAAGGACCGACCGGCCGCTGGTCGCGAATGCCAATGCGAATGCAAGGAAAAACCAAGGAGATAAGTCGAACGGCAACATTATCTGCGCGTCCCATCTCGGCGTCAAACCAACCGGGCAAGGGCCGAGCAAATCGGCCGTGAAACCGCAGCAGCGCCGCAGCAGCGCCGCAGCAGGCCCTCGGACCGTTACCAATCACCAAATCCCGGGGAGGACGAGTTCCTTTATCATCTTCTGTCCGGCCTGTTCTGGTCAGGGAGAGCCTCTTAGCATATCGCGGACCCCAGCAGAAAGCAGCGCCGGCATGGCGCCGGGGCGGCCGAGGACCGGACCGCGGGGGAAGTCAACCAAACCACAGCCCCCTGCGCCTTCGTCGCCCCTTCCCTCAATTTCAGCAGATGCTACACAGGTAGAAACAGGGACAGGGGGACCGCATTCAACTTAAATTTGATTTATGCGCTGCCGCGGCAGTGCGTCAAAGTTGGGTGGTGATAGTGGTGATAATGAGTCCCATAATAATAAGTCCCAGAGTCAAAGAAATCACGTACAGCCCACTGTCTAAGCAGCGACCGAGAAGCGAGGCTGTCCAGCGAGGGGTTGCTGGGCGTGGCGCTGGGCGTGGCCGGGGACACAATGGAGAGGTGTGGCCAGCCCCAGCCGTTCCAGCAGGGCCAGCCGGGCCGGCGCGGACGGACTTCCCTTTTAAAACCCTTGCCGGCTGCTCGTTGAGCTGGAAGGGGCGACGATGAGGCGGTCGAGGCGGGCCACGCGATAAACAATCCGCAACGAAAAATAACAGCGCGCCACCGCCGCCCTCTAATGAAAAGGTACTGTGTTCATTTGGGCCCCGCCGCTGCTGCTGCCGCCGCCTGCTGCCGCCTTGGACCTCGGCACGGCGCGCTGCGGCACGCTGCGGCCCGGGCGGGGCACAGTGGGCCAGAGGACCGGTAGGGGTAGGCGACCAAAACTCTCGGCGCGTTTTCAGCTACACAGGACTCGAACCGAACGTTTGGCCCCATACCCACGAATTCCTTGTTCGGAGAGCGATCCATTGGTGGGATCACGCGTTCGGTTCGAGTCCCATTTAGCGAATCTGTAGCTGAAAACGCGCCTAGAGCTTTGGCCGCCTGCTGCGCCGATCTTCTGGCCCACTGTGCGGGGCGGATCCTCCACGACGCCGACCCCACAGAGGGGTTCCACGCCGCGCCGTGCTTCCAACGAGCAGCGCTGTGAGCTGCCACGCGGACCACCACGGCGGCGACACTGCTCTTCGCTTTGCGCTTCGTTTAATTTGTTTTTAATTTCCTGTCTTGCGGCTCGAGATTGAAAAAGTGGCGCGCTGGTTGTGCCGCGATGCCGCGGCGATGGAGTCCGCCAGTCCTGGAGTCCCGGAGTCCCTGGCGCGGCGCTATCGGGGACGTATCCGGTGCCGCGCGAACAAGAGGACGCCGAGCAGCGCGTCGCGGCGGAGCGGCGCACAGTGGGCCAGAAGACCGGCGCAGGCGGTCTATAGACGCGTTTTGAGCTCCAGAGTCGCTAAATGGGACTCGAACCGAACGTGTCACCCCACCAATGGATTTCCCGTTCGGAGAGCAATCCATTGGTGGGGTCAGACGTTCGGTTCGAGTCCCATTTAGCGACTCTGGAGCTCAAAACGCGTCTAGAGTTTTGGCCCCTGCGCTGGTCTTCTGGCCCACCGTCTCTCTCGCTCCCACAGGGTATCCCCTTGCTGCGCGCGGCACTGGTTGGCAGCAAGCCATCCGTCTTTGTGGCCGCGAAGAAAGGCGCTGGAGGAGGAAATGACGCGGCGACCCCGCAGCAGAGGGCTCACTCTGGAGACTCCTTTCGTCGCTCTGTCTCTCTCCCACCCCCACGCAACGCCCCACGGGTGCGAGAGAGACAGAGCGACGAGAGACGCGTCGAGGGTCAGCCCCCAGTCTCCGCATCCGCAAGGCTAGCCTGCCGGTTCCGGTCGGTCGTCCTCGCCGGTCGAGGTTGTCCCTCGCAGACCTCACCGAGCCTGCCCAAGGCTCCGTCAGGGCTGCGTGAGGGGCGGCTAACGCAGACGCAGACGTCACCGAGCTTTTCCAAAGCTGCTGCGGAGCCCCGTGCGGGGTAGGCCGACCCGCGGCGCTCGGCTGTCCTGCGGGCCTGGCTGCCTGGCTGGCTGCAGGCGGCAGGCCTCCGCGCGCTGGCATCCTGCGCCACCAGCAGCGCCAAGCCAAGAGCCCGCGCACAGTGGGCCAGGAGTCCGGCGCAAGGGTGGTGCGGGGCGAGTCTTTAAACACGGGACACGCGCAAGGCACGCAAGGCCGTGTCGCTGACTGAGTGGCCGCAGGACCGGCCAACTCCCTGGATGCGGCGCCGCGCCGGACTTGCCAGACTTGGCCAGACCATCAGATAAATCAATCTGCCGTGGTAATTTACTCTTCTTAAACTGGAGTTTAAGTCCAGTCGAAAACTGCCATGCATCACGGACGCGAACGGGGCGCGCAGACGGGTGGGGCGCGCGAGCAGCGCCCGGCAGACTGATTCCGAGAGTCGTTTCCGTCGCTCTCTCTCGCACTCGCGGGGCGCGCCGCATGGGAGCGAGAGAGACAGAACTACGAGAGCGACTCTCAGTCTGCAGCAGCGCCGAGACGCCAAGCGAGTTTTGGTCGCCTGCGCCGGTCTTCGGATCCTCTGTGCGTGGAGCGTCGTTCGCTGCCGCCGGAAGGACAAGTGACACGCGCGGAGGGGACAGGAAACAGAAGGCGGACGAAAAGGCGGGAAAAGAATGGAGAAACACACAGAGGGTCCGCGGGGCGGCGCGGGGCGTAGAGGCGTTGGGAAGCAGGTGGGAGGGGTAATAAGCTTTGAAAGTCGATGTTTAGGTAAGACGAGGCATGCGAGGCCCCGCGGGACGCAGCCCGAGCGGCAGCCAGAACCCGGCGTGACTTAAATCATGCGAGACTCACTGGGGGTGGGGACGCCTGCAGGATGTGCGGTGATCCTCCGAGACACGCCAAGTCCTTGCCAAGGGATCTTCTTCTCCGAACAGAGCGACGGGGCGCGGCTAGGCGCGCCGGGCGTGGCGACCTGGCCGGGGCCGCTGGGGGAGTCTAACCCTTTAGCGGGACTCTCCGGGCAACAAAGTTCGGTACTGGCAACTCTGGAGAGCAGGGAGAGCCATTGCTATCTCGTTTGCAGCCCGCGACCCCGAGACACGGTTTTGGCACCGCGCGGAGATGCCTCTCCTCTCTCCGTCGAAACAACAACAGAAAAACAAAACAGAACGAAAAAGGAAAGTCCATCGATGACACGTCTCCGATAGCGGCGCGCACGAAGACGCATATTGGCGGCCGCCTGATCCCGCCCTCGCCGTCGCGCGGGTCGCCGCCTCCTAGGCGCGCGGGCAGCGGGCTGGCTCAGTGCCTGTCTCTCTCGCACTCACGGGGCGGCCCGCAGGGTGCGAGAGAGACAGCGGGACGAAAGCACGGAAGCAGTCTGTGCTGCACCGCCTCTCGGTGCACCGCTTGATTCATGGCGTCTGATTCAGATTCAGAATCGAATCGCGAATGCAAAACGCGGCCGCGCCCGGCGCGCTCTGTCGCCGTTTCCCTTCTCTCTCTCATCCCGCGCCAAAATAAGCGTTGTTGTCCCGGGTCGCCGCAATGCATTGATAATCTCCAATAGCACATAAATATCGGCATCTCGTCCACCGCCGCGCCCCGCGCCCGGCCCGCTCGCCCCCTCAACGGCGGTCTTCCTAAGCCCACTCCAGCCCCGCCCCGCCCCGCCCCGCCCCGGCGCAGCGGCCCGGCTCCTTGGAGGTCTCCTCGGTGGGGCTATCTCCAAGACGTTAGTCATAGAATGTAATGCCCGGCCATAACCTCAAACTCTCGGATCGGTTGTTGTTGTGTTCACCGCACAAACGTGGCGGCGGTGCTCGGGGGAGGAGGGAGGGGGAATGCCGGGGGGACCGCAGCACCCCGGGGCAGCCCAGGCCGCGCCGCGGGGCGCGAATATAAAACCAGGAGGAGGCCTGCAAGGCCCGCGAGGCGAGGAGCTCCGCCGCCACCTTCACCTCGAATCTGAATCTGTCGTCGATGTGGTCGGCGGCGAGGGCGAACGTGAATGTGGCGGCTGGCGGCGGAAGGTGGAAGGTGGAAGGGACAGACGATACATCACGCCGCCTGCCTCGCGACGCGACGCCGCGGCGCGGAGTTATCAAGACGCGTGCCGTAAATGCGCATTTAATTACACCTTAATGTAAGTTGGGCATGTAATTGCCGCGGCTCGCAATAAAAGCAACAAAGGAGCGGCAAAGAAAGCGTCCCGTGATAAGGGCGCAGCGGAGCGTCAGCGCCACCAAAAATCACCGCACAAAAATTAGATAGGTTAGGTTAGTGTTCATGACAAATTTAATTGGGCTTGCAGGCGCGAGGGTCCCGCAAGGGTGAGTATAAGCGGGGTAGAGAGAGAGAGAGTCAGAGGGAGGGCAAAGGGAGGCCAGCGGCGCAGACAGTGATGAAGAATGAAGAAGAAAGCTGCCTCTGCGGCTGCGGGCTCTATCTCGCCAGCGGCAGGTAGTTAAAGGTTTTCCGCAGAATTATTATTATGATATATCTTAAGACCAACTCGGCGCACTGCGTCTTCTTCGCCCGGAGTGTGAAGGGCTTATCTGCGAAATGTGTGTGTAGATGTGGTTTACCGGCGGCCCGGGGCAGCGCGGGGCAGCGCGGGGCCCAGCCCCTCCAAGGATAATATATTACGTCCCTTTCATGAATCTTATTAAGATATCCGTGTTGGCGGGCGACGCCGCGCCGCGCTGGCTGAGGAGGCGGCCGGGGTGGGGGCGGCGCGGGGGTGGCGCGCAGTGGGCCAGACGACCGGCGCAGGCGGCCAAAACTCTTGACGCATTTTGAGCTCCAGGCTTAATGACACTCGAAACGAAAGTGTGACCCCACCAATGGATTCCTCGTTCGGAGAGCAATCCATTGGTGGGGGTCACACTTTCGGTTCGAGTCCCATTTAGCGACTGTGGAGCTCAAAAGCCGTGCGCGATTTTGACCGCCTCCACCGGTCTTCTGGCCCACTGTGTGGCGGCGGCGGCGGCGGTGGAAGCAGGGCAGGTAGCGCGGCGTACAGCGCGCGGGAGAATATAAAGTTATATGGGAAAGAAGTGTATAATCCGATGCTATAAATCAAATGAGAGAGAGATGGAGTCTACTGGAGGCTGTGCGCTGGCTGTGCTGGCACCCCGCGGTTCCTCTCCCTCCCCCTCTCTCTACCCCTCTCCCTCCCCACTCCCTCCAGCACAACTTCCTCTGCTACTGTGTGCGAAACTGGGTCTCAATTTCGCCGCACCTCCCGCCGGCTCGGCAGCGCGCTCGGCAGCTGCAGCCCGGAGCGGGGCGAGGGAGGGGCGGGGCGAGGGGCGGGGCGAGGTGCGGGGGGGGAGATGGTTTTGCCAGACTGCGTCTTATCACAGCTGGCCGTTAGCGGGTCGGTGGGGAGGGGGAGCTGCGGCACCGTACCCGAAGATACTCTTGAAATGATCGTGGTCTCAGATGGGCAGGGGCGTCGTCGGTTGGAGGCTGGCTGGAGCTGGGCGATGGCGGCGCCGGGTCAGCAGGCAGTACCGGACGCAAGCGAGTCGCCGTGGGTTCGAGTCCCGACGGAGACCTCGTCAAGTTGAACCGCTTTCCATCGCACACCACAGTCTGCCTATCCCAGCAAGGTTTATTTTGCGACATTATGTGGGTCAAACTGCTGACCAAAACAATTCCCCCTCGCCTCTTTTTCACCGACACGGTCTCTTCAATCTCCGCAATCACTCTGGCCCCTTTGCCGGCCGCCGCTTAACTCGGATCGTGTCCTCACTTTGTTCCCCAGGGCCGCCCCGCCCCGCCCCGCCCCGCCCCGCCACGGCCACGCCGCTTAGCTTTGCACGGCGGATCAGCTCAACAGGTTTCAGCCGAGATCACCCCGCCCCGCCCCGCCCCGCCCCGCCCCGCCCCGCCCCGCCCCGCCGCGACGCACCCCATACCGGACATCCTCCTCCCCTCCGCGACGCGCTCGCGGCCCCGCTCGGGCCGGCGGCGGTGGAAACGGCAACAGGATGGCGCACAGACAGAAGGCCAGAAGACCGGTGGTGGTGGTCAAAATTCCGGATGGTTTTGAGCTCCAGGGTCGCTAAATGGGACTCGAACCGAACGTGTGACCCCGCCAATGGATTTCTCTCCGAACGAGGAATCCGTTGGTGGGGTCACACGTTCGGTTCGAGTCCTGTTTAGCGACTCTGGAGCTCAAAACGCGTCTAGAGTTTTGGCCGCCCACCGTGCGGCGCCTCGGCGGGAAGCGGAAAGGGAAGGGCGGCGGTGGAAGTGCTGCCGAACGAGGAATGCGGTGGCCTCGCTATAGAGACATCGACCGCGGCGTGGCGTGGCGCGGCGTGGCGCAGCGGCATTAGCGAGGCGGCGGGGCGTTACGTTCCAGTAGATAAAGGAGTAACAAGGTGCTACTGGGGGAGGGGGAGGGAGGGGGAGGCGCAGCGTGGCGCAGCGGCTCAACAATATAATTCCAACAATGTCGTAAATCTTCACTTTGGGGCAAAAGAGCAAAGCGCGCGCGTCTCGCAAGAAGGGCTGAGAGAAGCGAGGCGGGGCGGAGCGAGAGAGGGGGAGGGGTGAAGGGGAGGGGGATGGAGGCGTAAACTCGCGAGCCGACTCACCTGCCGCGGACGGGATTGCGGGTGACGGGGCTCTGCGGCTCCGCGCGTGGGCACCCGGCCTCGGCGCCACCATGTGGGGAACGGCGAGGAGGGAGAGGCGGGGCAGAGGCCGCGAGGAGGCCGTTCGGCGTCAAGGCGGGAAAGAGGCGTGGAATGGCCGAGTGGTCTGCCCCTCGGTCCGGCGGCAGCGAGGCCCTGACCAGCGTACACGGCCTTATCTCGGCGCGGCCGAGGCCCCTTCAAGCAGAGTGCACCGCGGCCGAGGCCGCCGAGGAGGCCGCGTGGATTAGAGATGGGTAATCTCGAGGAATGGCTGAGTTATGGCGCCCCTTGTTGCGCGCCGCAGCTTCCGGCTCGGCTCGGCTCGGCTCGACTCGGCGAGTGTAAAGCAACGCGAAGTCCTATAAGGCAAGCAGGCGGTATCTCCTTCCGCCATTACTCATCCGCAAGATATTAAATACTGCGCGCGGGGGCTGCGGCGGGCGGGGCGGGGCGGGGCGGGGCGGGGCGGGGCGGGGCGGGGCACGTGTATGGCCACGCACGGCAGCACAGCCGATAACCTGGCTCAGCCTCTAAGGCGATATTGGAAGGGGCCGCGCCGCCATGCCGCTGCCGCGCGCTGGACAACGGACTCGCGGTCCAGACGGTTGTCTCGTCTCTCTCCGCTCCACTGTCCCACCGTTCCGATGGAAGTCTAGCGGCCCGCGACTCATTACCCACCCTCGTTATCGGTGCGCCGGTGCGAGGTGCTCTAGCTGGCGGCGCTGGTGACAGAGGCTCGGCCGACCGGCCCGCCCCACAGTGGGCCAGAAGACCGGCACAGGCGGCCGGAACTCTCTACAGACGCGTTTTGAGCTCCAGAGTCGCAAGACATGACTCTAACCGAACGTGTGACCCCCACCAAGCAAGTCCTCGTTCGGAGTGCAATCCATTGATGGGGGTCACACGTTCGGTTAAAGTCCCATTTAGCTCCTCTGGACCTCAAAACGCGTCCGGGATTTTGACCGCTTCGGGTTTCTGGCCCACTGCGCGCCCCGCCCTCGAGCAGCCAATGGCGGGCCAGCCAGCCAGCCAGCCGCGCCGAGCCGCGCCGAGCCTCAAGAAAGCAGTCTTAAATCAGCCCGTTACTCAGGATTTGTGGTGGCCTGGCCCGGGCCGCCCCGCCGCTGCGCCGCCGCGCCGGCTCGGCGTGCTCTGAGCTGTCCTCCGCCGCTGGTTGCCACCGCGCTGATAAATTGAGGCGGACCTGTTTGTTATCTCGTCCCGGCCATATCCTTCCGCCGTGAATTATTTTAGCCGCGCGGTCTCGTCCTCGTCGCCATGCCTGGTGGAGGCGTTTGGATGAACAGTTCGTCGCCGCGTCGCTTCGGCCCCAGCACCGCGCGGCCCCCGTTCACCTGACGCGTCCGTCGCGCGGTGCGTCGGGCAGCATGGTCAATCTGTCTCTCTCGCACCCGTGTGGCCGCCCGTCGAGGCGCGGGAGACAGCTCGTCGGCGAGGTGTCCCGTCGTCCTCCGGGCAGCCGCTCCGGTGACGTCTCCATCCTGGCGGCCGCAGGGCGGCACGGCGAGCATGTGGGAGGCTGAGGCACGCGCCGCGCCGCCGCGCCGCCACGCCGCGTTCGCGCACCTCAACAGATGACCGTAATTTATGGGGATCCAGATTCATATTCATATTCAAAGGCGGGCGCGCATTAAATCAGGCCGCTTGCTCGGCGTTCGCCTCGCGCTTAACCTTCTTCACTTAGCTCCCCGCCCACGCATTCCAACCCCTTGCGCCTTTTCGCCCGCCGTCCCCCTGTCTCTCTCGCACTCAAGGGGCACCCCGCTTGGGTGCGAGAGAGACAGAGCGACGAGGAATGACACTGCGCGGAATCGGTCTGCAAATTATTTCCCGCAGCTGCCAAACCGTTCTCCCCCGGGCGCACTTTTGATCCCCAGTCGAGTAGGGCCGGGGCTACCAGCTCCCCCTTCCCCTTCCCCCACCGCAGTGACCGTCCGTCCGGGCCGTCCAGCGTCCACGACGCGGCGCGCCATTCGCGGATGTTCTCTCCCTTCTCCATCATCCCTGCCTCGGTTTTTTCTTCGCTTTTTCCCTCTCTCGACGGCAAAGTTTGATATAATGAGCTGCTCTCCGGGGAGCCGAGGGGGTCGCGGCCGCGCGCCCACAACAGCATCGCTTAGGTATGTCTGCCGCTTTAGTAAGCCGTGTTTGTATTTTTAATGCGCTCTTCATTATATCTATGTCTTATTTCTTTTCCCTGCTCCCTTGTTTTTCTGCTTTTCCGGGGCGAGGGGCAAAGGAGAAGGGTTGCCGCGATTCCCTCGCGACTTTGCATTTGCACGGGTTCCTGCGGGTCTGGCCTGCCTGGCTTGGCCACCCACCCTCACCAGACTTGTGGCAAGCGTGATGGCAGCACTGGCGTGGCGTGGCGTGCCCGGAAATGACAAGTTTAGAAGCCTTTTAGATAGCGTGCGAATGGTCTCCCGGGCGAAAAAAGAAATAAAGGACACCTCTCGATCGGCCGTCGCCGGGAGTCGAACCCGATTGAAAGGGACGAGCCGCTGAAAACTCGAGGCCCAATGCCTGGTAAGGTAACAATGCACGAACAGTTTTTCCTTTTCATTTTTCTAACTTTCGATGTGTGGCGCTTCAAGAGCTTTCATGACACGAAATTCATAAAACATCAGTAGTGAGTTAACCCAGACCCTGGTTCGATGCCCTCTCGAGGCCCCCATTTTTGTAGTGCATCTCAGTAGGCATACAGAAGACAGCCCCTTTCTCCGCAATCCCTTCTCTTAATTCCTTTTTTTGCGCTCTTCGTCCTTCATCGGCACCCCTCGCGCCGCCGTGCCCCGCGTCCTCGCACTGTTCCTTCCGCGCCATGTCACCGAGGCGGCTTCCTAATTATTATTCCCTAAGCTTCGTTTTGTTTTCGGCCGGCCTGCTCGGCTGGAACCCATTTTCCGACTAATCCCGCCTTCCCGTTTAATGAACTTATTCTTTTTTTAATCCCCCCCGATATTTTGATAGGCCGCCCGGCGCGGATCCGGCCCAGCAGACGACCCAAGGAATCGCTCAGGTTTCCCTCCGCGTGTTCTCTTTGTTTCTTTTCATTTTCTCGAGAGGAAATACGGAAAGCGTCGATGCGATCTCCATTCTGCGGACTCGCCGCGGCGAAAGAGAGTTTGCGCGGTGAATACGAACCCTCTGTCCGTATCGAGGGAGCTTCGGTCGGTGTAAGCAGAGGGAACAGCGCGGGGCGACGCGCCGCGCGGTCGGGGACGATTAAAATAAGATCGAAAACAAACAAAAACGGAGAAATTCTTTAATTTGGTGTCGTCATAGGTCAGAGCGGCCCCGCCCTCCGCGGCCACGCGTCTCCAGCGCCACGGGGTTTACTTTTTTAAGACCCCACTTCCCGCGGTGCATCTTCTTAATTCTTTCCCTCGTTATAATTTTCATTCAGCTCATCATCGTTGCCCTTTTTCTCCTTCTTCCTCTGTCTCTCTCCTCCCCGCGAGGAGCTTGTCCGTCTTGATGGGCCGCGCCGCAGCGCCATTTATTTACCCGCTACACTGCAGGGGATTAACGGCAGTTCGCCAGGACGAGATTTCTGATGAGATGGCCGGCCAACCTCAACGCTGCTCTCCTTCTTCGCTCATTTATTTTCGCTGTTTTTTTAAAAAAAACGATACGCCGCGGGTTTTATTTTTTGCTAGCGATCGAGTCGCTTAAAATCATGCGGCAAAGAGTCGCAGGTGTGAGGAGTGTGAGTGTGAGTGTGAGTGTGAGTGTGTGTGTGTGTGTGTGTGTGTGTGTGTCTCTGTTTGTCTGTATAGGTGTGTGTGAGTGTGTCTGCGGGGATAACAGACTCCGTTTTGCTTCCGATCTATTTCATTCCCGATACACGACACGCAGCTCGCGGGGGCGGTCGCCGCGGCACCCCCTCCCCTCCCCTCCCGCCATGCCCTTTGTCCGGGCCAAGAGGACCGGCAGAACTAATCCCCCGCCAATGAAACCCGCAAAGAGGGACAGGGACAGACAGAGGCGGCGCCGCGCGGCGGACGGAGATGGAACATGAAGGCGGAGCGGAGATTCCACTTAATTAAAATCGAACACATCTTCTTTTCTTCTCCGCCGACCAAGAAATAGCGAGAAGAAGAGGGAAAAGGAAGGGGGAGAGGGAAAGGGAGAGGGAGATGGAGAGGGAGGGAGGGAGAGAGAGAGAGAGAGAGAGAGAGAGAGAGAGAGAGAGAGAGAGAGAGAGAGAGAGAGAGAGAGAGAGAGAGAGAGAGAGAGAGAGAGAGAGAGAGAGAGAGAGTCAACCCGAGAGTCGCGAGTTCAACTCACCTTATCGCGCGCCATCAAAATTTTATTTTTCATTCGAGCACCACATTCCGGAAGTGCGGAGTGTGTACCTTTTGAGTGAATACAGTAGCTTTGGTGAAAAAAACAAAAACAAAAAAAACATACATGGGGTGTTGAACCCTTCAATTCCGGGTTTAGAATGCAATGTATGAACGCTCACGGCCACCGGGATCCTTCTGACTGCAGCGACTACAAAGTCTAACATCTCATGTTCGAATCCTGCCACACGCACTCTGTTCGGATCCAGCCTTTCAAACGCACCGCTTTACCCGAGGTGTCCTATGTGGCACGGTGGCCGAGAGCGAAGAGGCGCTGAACCGAAAGTCCGGGGGACCTGGGTTCGACACGCGGTCCCGGGGGAGCGACCCCAAGGTCGGTCAGAAATGCGAATACTTTTATTCAATTATTTTATTCAATATTTTTATTTAGGTCGTTCAAAAATAGGTAGGTCTAGTTTTTGTCGGTCTACTTTAGGTGGGTCAAATGATATAGACCCCGGAAGTGCGGCGCCGGCTGCAGACACATGCAAACGGCCCGGCAAAAGCGGCAAGCATGCTTGTGTGCACACACCGGCGGCCGCTACCGCGCACGTCCAAGTCCGAGAGGCACGGCGGCACGTCCGCGACCACGCCGCCCTGGCGCGCCCCTCCGGCCAGACAGCCAATTCCAGCGAGACAATGCGCTCCCTGCGTCCTGCGCCGCGTGCTGCACACCGACGACGACGCGGGGCGCGGCCCGAACCGCCGACACAGTGGGCCAGAAGAACGGCGTGGAGGCTGGAAAAATCCCGGACGCGTTTTGAGGTCCAGAAGGGAGCGCCCAGTCCTCGGCGAGCCAGCCAGCCAGCCAGCCAGCCAGCCAGCCACCCAGCCACCCAGCCAGCCCCCCGGTCACGCCCAGTCACGCTCCCCCGCGAGCGATGCGCCATCCACAAAACCGTTCATCTTAAGACTTCATTTCTCTAATCCCGCCATGATGAGGGCTGGTCCCGGCTGGGGCCGGTCGAGAGGCGGGGCGGGGCGGGGCGGGGCGGGGTCCGACGACCGGCAAGGGGTTTTATGACGTCACATAATTAAGATGGGTGGCTGCTAGTGCCCAGAAAGCCCCATCCCATCCGAGCCCATCCCGGGCCGCCGCGGCGAGAGAGCGAGAGCCGGGCCCCGCCGGCCTGCCTGGCCCTGCCAAGCGGGCCGCAGGGAAGCCCGGGTTGGCGGAGCGGATCCCTGTGCCAATCGGCCAGACGAACCCTCCAATCCAACTGTGAGACGTCCGTGCGGCCGTGCCTGCGGGACAGCTTTGGGGCGCGGGGCGGCGGCCCCGGGACTAGTCGGCGCCGCGGCGGCGAGGCGTGTGCGCCTTACGGCGGGAGGGTAGGCCGACCCGCCGCGCAGCCGTGTCCGCCGGGCCCGGCGAGGCAGCTCAGCGCCTGGCAGCGGCCTGGCCCCGCCTGGCCCCGCCCCACACAGTGGGCTGGCCGGAAGACCGGACGTATTATGCACCCCAGAGTCGTTTATGGGACTGGAACTGAACGTGTGACCCCACTAATGGATTGCTCTCCGAACGAAGTCGTTATGTGATTCTTCATGTCGACCATACGTTCAACGTGACGTTCAACATCGTATCACAGCAGCAGTATGTGGTGCCGTATTTTTTTATTATGTCGTAGTGAGATAGGACATTTGGAAGAGAAAGGAGAAAGGGTTTAAAGCGAACACGTATATTCTTGAATTTTCTTTGGTATATACAACGTGAGTCTATGTACAATGATCGTCGGAACACAAAACACTGCATTGTTTGACTTGCCTAACAATAAAATGACATATCGCATAATTTGCATATAATGATAATATTCGAACAGCTCAACATCAATAATTATTATAATCCATAATAATAAAAAGTACTAAGTACAAAGACATAAATACAAAACAAAGAGAAAAATCCTTTGGCGTCAAGGGAAAATATATATAGTTAAAATAAACTAAGAGTGTGGGCCGTAAGTACAGATGAATATGTGATCGATGCGAGACAAAACAAAGTGCAACTAACATTTTTATTGTCCTGTGGAGGAGACCCAAGATTATACTTACAGGAGCATTGCAACATTGAACGAATAGAATTTGTACACTTATCAAAGAACGCCTAATATAGTATAAATTTCGCTACACAGATACTTCTACAAAACAAGACATTTTGCAGTTTAAACCAGGCAATGGTGCCGATAAGGATTACATAGTTAGACCATCCGAACGAAACAAACAAAACAACAACAAATTATTGAGACGTGTAACTGGTGAAACTTTAAGTACGGCGTCCTCACGGCCTAAGGTCGTTGTGTCGCGTCACCCCGGATCAGCCGGCACCAATCACAGAGCGCGGCGCCTCGGCGGAGCCTAGCCACCCAAGAGCACGGCGCAGCGACCCGGGGAACGACAAGCAGCCACACAAATTTATTCATAACTCGCATCACTTGAGCTTCTAGGACTCCCGAGGGGCTGGACCAGCTCTGACGAAAGCACAGTATTAACTCCACATTTACTTTCAAGCACAGAGGATAATTTCACGAGAATCATCAACACGCCGAACGAACGGCGGCAGAGTTCAACAACAATAACAAGAATGACGTCTTGACAGTCTAAATTAGGTGGCAATAGGCATTCAATTTATCGGGAGTCGACGAACCCCCCGAAAATTTGGGAAGAGGTTTGCTGATTCGTCGTCAACTGCCCTGCGTCAGTCTGGAACAGAAGACCTCAGCCCCGCGACAAGATATCCGCACATTCTTTGGCATGACAGGGTCACACTCACACTGCGCGTCACGGCTCGAAGAGTAAAAATTAATATCACACGGACTGTAGGCCTGGAACCTGGAAGCGTCCGTCTGTCCGCCCCTACCCCGCCTCTCCCGTGAAAGCGAAACCGCCTCATAAGCGTTTTTCCGTAACAATCACAAGCCTAAAAATCAAGTAAAACAATAAAAAGAAACAATGCATTCCAACGCGCGCGGGAAATTCATGTGCCGCAAATAGTAACATGATCCAAAAAAAGAGAGAAACAAATCGTATAAAAACACACTTCCATAATACTGATGCACATAATATTCATCCCTCAAAGCTTAATTTAAACATCCAGCACTTAACAAAATCACAGCTCCTATAGAATAAATAGGAAATACATAGTACATAACAAAATTCGTTCTAACAGTAGCCGGCGAACTCCCGACCCGGGGACGAGGTTCGCGGCCACGCGAGTTAGTTGCGGCGCCGAGCGCTCTTGCCGCCCTCTACTCGCGCTTGAGCATGAGCTCGCTGCCGTGGTACACGCCCTGCTGGTGGTTGGACTGCGGCCCGTTGTCGAACAGGGACACCTTCATGCGCTTGTCCTTGGCGCGCCGGTTCTTGAACCAGAACTGCACGTTCTTGGGCTCGAGGCGGGGGAACTTGCAGCGGTACGGCATGTGGTTCAGCTCCTCGGTGTACTTGAGGATCAGGTTGTGCGGCGGGTGCGTGTGGTGCTTGAACCACTGCTCCAGGCGCGGCACTTCGCTCACCGGGTCGATGAAGGTCCTGTTCCTCTTGCGCCGCTCCTCCGAGGCGGACAGGTTCAGGCCCTGCTGCTGCTGTTGCTGCTGTTGCTGCTGCTGCTGGCCGGCCGGGTGCGCGGCGGCCAGGCCGGGCAGGTACTGGCTCATGTACATGATGGAGTGGCCGAACATCGGGAAGGGCAGTCCGGACGGCGGGCCGCACGGTGGGCCGCACGGCGACGGCGACCGGAAGCCGTGCTGCTGGTGGTGCTGGTGGTAGCGCTCCAGCTGCTGCTGCTGCTGCTGCTGCTGCTGCAGGTCCATGTTGCCCCCGCCGCCCTCCGAGCCCTCGTCGTCCTCCTCCTCGTCCTCCTCCATGTCGGACAGCGCCTCGCAGTCCTTGACGTGGTTGTTGTTGTTATTGTTGTGGCCGGTGGACGCGGCGTCGTCGTCGCCGCCGGCGCCGGGCTCCTGCTTGATGCTCATCTGCGGGGGAAGGAGGACGTTAGTTCCGGTTCAACAACGGCAAGCACGTCGGCCGGCACGTCGTCGGTGAGGCTGCGCTTACCCGACTGTCGTCGTTGGTCACGTCCAGGTCGCTGTCCTTGGTCTCCTTGTCGTCGCGCGACTCGTCCTTGGCCTTGTCGTCCTTGTCCTCGCCGCGGTTCATGATGAGGCTGATGGGGCTGTTGCGGTCGCCGTGCGAGTCCATGTCGTCCTGCTGCGCCGCGGCGGCGCCGTGGCCGGGCATCGGGCCGCCGGGGCCGCCGGGGCCGCCGCCCTCGCCGTCGGAGTCATCGGACACGACGCTGTGCGGGCGCGGCAACCTGCGCGGCAACGGGCACGATTAGACACGCGGTGCGATGACTAGGCCGCCGCAGAGTGGGCCGGAAGACCGGTGGAGGCGGCCAAAACTCTACACGCGTGTTGACCGCCTCCATCTGGTCCACTGTGCGCCGTGGAGGCTAAAGCCAACAAGGTAAGGAACTCACTCAGGGTGCGGCGCGCGGTGCATGTGCGCCATGGGCGGCGAGCTGAGCGGCCAGGGCGGCATGCCCCCCAGCGCCATGGACCCCATGGAGCCCATGGGCAGCAGGCGGCCGCCGGGGCCCACGGCGGGGCTGGCGTGCGGGCCCTCCGTCAGCAGCGTCTCGGGGCTCAGGAAGTGCGGCGGCGCGCCCGAGCCGGGCGGGCTGTGGCTGTTGCTGTTGTAGCCGTTCTGCGACATGTAGTGCGACCCTGGAACGAAATCAGGTTATTCGAGGGAAGGTCCGTGAGGAGTGGCAACGTCACGTCACTCCTCTCCGGGCGGCGCACACTCACCGGGGCCGCTGCTGCGGATCTCTGCACGCTTCTGCGCGGCCCGCGCGTTCTTGAACCAGTAGACGACGTTGTTCACGTCCAGGGGCTTGCGTCCGCGCCGCGACTCCAGGCTGTTGAGCTCGCGCACGTACTGCTGGATCTGCAGCAAGCCGAACACGTCCAGGATTAAGCCCGGTTCGATTCACCGAGTGGCAACAAACGACAGGGGTGGGTTCGTCACCTGCTGCCGGCTGGGATGCTGGTTCTCCGCGAACCACCGCTGCAGCTTGGGCAGCTCCAGCTCGGGGTCGAAGGAGGTGCGCATGCGCGTCTTGGGGGTCGGGTACTGGTTCTGCACGGTCTGGAGCGCGGGGTGCACGTCCTGCATCAGCTTGTGCGACAGCGCCACGGCGTCCAGCCCGCCCGCGCCCAGCGGCAGCGGCCCGGCGCCCAGAGGTCCGGCGCCCAGGGGTCCCGCCCCCAGCGCCTGCCCGCGGCCCAGCGGCATCGCGCCGGCGTCGCCGCCGTACATGGCGAGCCCCGCGGCGGGCGACAGGTGGGCGCGGTGCCGGGGCGACGGCGTCCTCCGCGGCGGCGGCTGCTGCTGCTGCTGCTGCTGCGCGGGCTGCGCCGCGCCCGCCGGGCCCTGGCCCTGGCGGTGCGAGGTCGGCTGCTGCTGCTGCTGCTGCTGCTGCAGCTGGATGGACCACCAGTGCTCGAACTTGCGGCGGACGTCCTCGGGCGGCTCCGGGATGCGGTCGCTGGCCGAGGCGGCCGTGCCGCGGCAGAGCTGGGTCAGCGTCACCTGCGCCGAGGAGAAGGCAAGCCGCCGGTTAATCCACCCAGTCACAAACAAGCCTCGCTTCTCGTTTTCGAAATCTGCATGCTTAGCCCCGACGCACGGCGCGCGTGTGTGTTTGCCCGTGTGTGCTCAGCCTAATCTGGCAGTAGCAGTCGGGAGGTAAGCCAGCGCAAACACACACACACACACACAGAGGGAGAGAGAGAGAGACACCACACCGCTACGCACAGTCTGGCTCTTTGTGAAATCTCGCCCATTCCCGTGCCCACCCCCTCCCCCGGTCTATCGTAGTGCAACCATGGCACGGCCATCCCCGTGTGCTGGCCGTGTCGATCTACAGCTGCCCAGGTTTGGCAGGCCGCCCCCGGCGCCAATGTGGGTGTCTTCACCGCGGTTCAAAACAATAAACATGGCGCGGAATGGGACTGACATAGTGGCGTGAGCCCTCGGCAAACGGGGCGCGGCCCGGGGGAGGGGAGGGGGGGCTCTCCGCCTGCCTCCACACAGTCAGTCACACACACACGGCGCGGCAGCAGCGCGAGGTGTCAGCGCGGGTTAACATTATCTGGCCGTAGATATATTGCACGCACGCTTAGCTGGCTGCTCAAGCCACGACCAAGCGACGACGGAGCGCCAGCCTCGGGATTCTCCGCTTCACCCGCGCTTATCTAACCCCCCCATCCCATGTGTGCTGTGTGCGCTGCTTCAGGATGACTGGCAGACGGAACGAAACGCCGCGCGGCTTCGTCGCGTCCTCCAAAAATGCGCCTCGGAATTCTTTCAAACACGAATTACCTCGTCCAGCGGGCACCCCGAGTTGAGCAGCAGCGCACGGGAGTGCGTCAGCAACAGGCGCAGCAGCTTGTCGCGCATATCGGACAGCGCGCTGGGCCGGGACCTGCGGGACACACACAAGGTTCATTTCTCCATCATCGTCAAACAGAAAATCCGATAGTAAGGCGCGCTCGCGCGCAGTGGGCCAGCAACCGGCGCAGGCCGCCCACTGTGTCGCGTTCGGCAACCACCACGCACCTGAAGATCTGGATCCGCAGCGTGGCCACGGTCGTCAGCTCGCCCAGGATGTCGCCGACCGACACCAGCGGGCCGTCGGCGATCTTGTCGAAGCTGAGGGGCTTCCAGTTCTTGATGACGACCGAGCCGGTGGCGGCGGCGGCCGTGTCGCGCGCGTAGCCCAGCTGCGCCAGGGCCACGGGCACCAGGTCGTCGAAGGCCGTGGACGCCGGGATGATGACGTACGAGTCCGTCTCCACGGCGGCGGGCCGCTTGGAGCGCTCCACGCTGCACACGGCCTCCACCACGCAGTGCACGGGCAGGGACTTGCCTGCAACAGGAGAAGAAACACCGTCAGCGACTATGCAGCGCCACCGCCACTCCGGCGGCCTCGGCCTTCTCGCTCGGAACCTGAGCCCGCCCCTGCAGAGTCCCACAAGATGGGCCTCTCGCCACAGGCCGCGCCGCGGCCGATCCGCCCCCCAAGGGCAAGTGACAGGCGGGGCGGGGCGGGGCGAGGAGCTAGCCTACTTCTTGCAGGAAGCCCCGCCCAGCTCATGGCACCCCCAGAACGGGGCCCGGTGGCTGCACTCCTAATCCCCACCGTCTAATCCGACCCCGTGCGCCACCGCCGCAGCCCCCTAGGAGGCCCGACGCCCCTCACGGGCCCCACGGTCACCAAAGTGTCACCGAGGTGTCCGCCAAGGTTGCACAGTGGGCCAGAAGACCGTCGCAGGCGGCAAAAACTCGAGACGCGTTTTGAGCTCCAGAGTGGCTAAATTGGACTCGAATCGAACGTTTGACCCCACCAACGGATTCCTCGTTTAGAGAGCAATCCATTGGTGGGGTCCAGGATTTTGGCCGCCTGGTTTTTGGTCTTCTGACCCACTGTGCGTCGACAGCTCGGCGCGGCTAACTTCGGCCACTTCCTGCCGCCGCGACGCCGCGGCACACCTGGGCGTGTAGATGGGGCGGATAGCGGGCCCTTCGCCCTCACCGCCCTTTGTCTGGCCTTATTTTCTTTTGTCGGGCCCTCGCCCCGCCCTCCCCATGGCGGCCTTTCGCTTCGATTCGCGTCACTTCCACTCGGCTGCAGTAATCCCGGGCGACGCCTCGCCGCGCCCTCCATCGCCCTCTTCATAGCCGTGCTCGTCATCGCCGTGCATATCGCAGTGCAGGTCCCGAGGGGTCCACCCTCTTACCAGTGCTGTAGGTATAAAGTAATGAAGACTCTGCGAACTGAAGAGTGTACGTGGTTGACTCTTGAACCCACGACTATTAAAGGCAAAATTGTGGTAAATGTGCAGGTGAATACAGGTAACACAGCCACCGCGTGCGAAGTACTACACGAGTTGCCGACCGACCCCTCGGCAGGCCCGTCCGTCCGTCCGTCCGTCCGAGGCGGTCTTCCCGGCCCACTTCGCGTCGCGTCCGCTTCTTAGCCGCGCTAGCCTCGGCGCTAGCCTCGGCACTAGCCGTCAAGAAGCCGAGTCAGCTAAGCAGCTTAAGGCGTCCTCTTTCTCTCCGCCCCAACAAATTCAATTAATGCAGCGGAGAATCGATGGCGGCGGCCTCCGACGCACACGTCGTCGGGCCGCCACTCGGCCGCCAAGGCCGCCGCTCGCCGCGCCAGCCGCGCCAGCCGCGCCGGGTCCAGCAGGGGTGCCTGTTGAGTCGCCTCCAGCCGCGCTGCCCGCGAGAAAGCCAGGCCGCACCGCTCGCACCGTGTGCTTATTCTTTTTGCCGCTATAAAACAATAACAGCTCTAGCCCTTTCTTTCTGGTCTCCGCGGCCGTTTTCTGCTCGGCTTTCTCCGGCGACGCCGTGCCGGCATGGCTGGCGGCCTGACTGCGCAAGGCTGCAGGCTGCGGCCAGGGAAGTCCAGCCGAGGTATTACGCCCCAGGAAATGACACGGCAAGCCTGGCGCTGCTCGGTCGCTTTGCCGCAGCGCAGTGGGCCAGAGGACCGGCACAGGCGGCCAAAACTCTTGACGCGTTTAGACCTCCAGAGTCGCTCGTCAGGACTCGAACCGGACATTGTGACCCCACCAATGGATTCCTCGTCCTCGTTCGGAGAGGTGGGGTCATATGTTCGGTTCGAGTCCCATTTAGCGACTCAGGAGCTCAAAACCCGCCCGGGATTTTGATGGCCTACCGGTCCTCTGGCCCACTGTGCGCTGTGCCGGCACTAGTCGCGCTAGCCGGCCCAGACCGAGCTGGCAGAGCAGAGCCGCTCCAACTCGCGACAATCCCTTTCAGCAGCGCGAGAGCTCCTGGCTGCGGGGCTGCGCCAGGGCTGCGCCCCACCGGGGGGCAGCGGGGGCGGGGCGGGGCGGGGCGGGGGAGCGCCAGCCTGCAGAACAAAGTCCTGAGAGGCCCTAAGCCAGGACTTAAGACTATAGGTAACCGAATGTCCTTCTTTTTCCGCTGCTGCTTCCCGGCCGTGATCCGAGCGTTAGAGAGAGCCAGAGCTATCGCCGCGCGCCACACGGCGCGAGCGAGGACTGCGCCGCGCAGAGCTCCGCCGCTTTGAGAGCCCGGCAAAGCGGGCAGAGCGACTTGTATGTAGGAAGCGACCCCAGGACAATCCTTCTTAGCGGGCTTTCGCTATAGTCTGCGTTTATAATAAGCCCCCCCGCCCCTTTCGCCCGCACCCCCGCCACGCCCCCCACCCCTGCCCCTCCCCCATTCCCACGTCCTTTATTCACCTGTCCGTGCGCCGCGAGTCGCCGAGCCTAACGAGATTAGACATTTCTATACACAGGCAAAAGTATGAGCCGCACGCCTCAACAGTTCTCGGCTCGGTGGCGATCCTGGGGGATTTCAAAGGGAGCGACACGGCGACGCGCTAAAGGACTCGGGAAGCTCTCGCGCATCTCCCCTTTTTTTTCGCGCCAGAAAAAAAAAGTGCGACAGAGAGAGAGGGAGGGAGGGGGGCATTGTCACCGCGTCTCGCCGTCCATCACCACGGCGTCACACGCTAAGTCGCGGGCCGCATATTTCAGACAAATCATTTTTCACTCCACGACCCACATCGAACACTCATCAGCGGCTACGGGGTACAGGCAGCGACAAAGATTAAAAATGAAAGACGACAACAACAAAAACAACAAAACACAGCAAAAAAAAACAAAACTGCGTCGCGCGCATATAAGCTTAACGCCGCTTGTAGCCACCCCCGCGGCCGCCCCGCGGGACGCGGAACTCGGCGGCGAACTTGCGCCACGCCACGCCACGCCACGCCACGCCGCGCCGCGCCACGCCACGCTGCGCGTCGTGCTGCGGTCGTGCCGCGCGGTTCCCAGCTAGTTGTCAGAGCGACGAGGCGCGCCGGATTAAAACCCGAATTAGCAACTGATTGGCTTCCCTCTCTCTATATACACTCTGGCAGGCCGACCTCCGCGCCTCGCACCCTCCACCTCCCTCACCTTGAGCCGCCCCCGCCACCCCCACCACCCCCACCCTGCTCGTCACCAGGCAGGTGGAGCGATGAGCCGCGCGCGCGCGCGCGCGCACACACACACACACACACACACACACACACACACACACACACACACACACACGAACAGAGAGTCGAACGGCGACCGCGTCGTCGCGGGGCTCAGTGTCTCGGCTCCTTATTTCTCCGTTTCCATCTGTCTCTTACACAGGCAATAATCCCTCCGCAACCTTTTTTTTTTCCCCTGATCGCGTTTTCGCCAGGAAGGAGCTGAGCTTGTTTGAACGGATGTGAGCCGCTCTCTGGGGGTTGGCGGCGAGGGAGGGGAGGAGGGGGAGGGGGGAGGGGGTGAAACCGCGGGCACACGTCAAACCGCATCGCCCATGGAGGCGGCCGGGGACACGCGCCACCGCGCTGCCGGCAAGGAGGACGAGCACGACCGCGCGGAGCAGCAGGCCTCTCAGCCATTCACGCCGCACTACTGGGCCAAAAGACCGATGGAGGCGGTCTAGAGTTTTGGCCGCCTGGCCCACTGTGCGCCGCATGCGCGCAGCATTTGTATTTCCCAATCCGCCTCCTCGTTGAGGCGGGCACGGCGAGTATCTGGTGAATCTCGACGGCAAAAAGTCCCCGAGCGAGCAGAGCACCACCGGCTGGATCGAGTTTGATTGATAGTGGCGGAGCGTAGCGCGTCGCGGCGGCAAGTGGAGCCGGCCGCACAGTGGGCCGGCCGGAGCGGAAGCGCGCGGAAGCCGTCCTTGTTGCGCCATCTTTTTGCTTAATTACGTTCAAATTTATCTGACAGCGTAAATCTGCGGTCGGCAGCGTCACTCCACTCCGCGGCGGGGTCGCGTGGGGTGTGTCAGTCACTCCGGGATCCGAGATCGAGTCCGCGAGATCCGAAAGCGCGCGGCCCCGCGGATTTCATTCCTCGGCTGTGCTGGCTGCCTGCTCGGTCCGTGCCGCCACCACTTCCTTGCGATCGGCGCGGCATCTCCCCTTGGGGGTCCTCATCGGCCTCGACACCCGCCCGATATCGAATCGCCATTATTACGTATATTCGGTTTCGGCTGCCCGGAGTCATCATCAACAACCCTTCGCGCCTCCGCACGGTCCGTATGCAAATGAGGGAGGGCGAGCGCACAGTGGGCCAGCAAGTACCGCGGGTCACCGCGACACACACACACACAAACACAGGGTAAGACACCGCGGACACCCAGTAAAAACAACAACAAAGGCAGTTTTCACTAGTGTTTCTTTTTTTTTCTTTTTTGCAGTGCCTCCATCATAACTGCGTTGTGCCGATCCGAGGCGCGCTGGCTGGCTGTCAGCGTAACGGGCACGGCGTCACTAGCCGAGGCGCTACACGAGGCGAGGAGGGGGAGGAGGGGAGGCTCAGAGAAAGAAGGGAAGCCACCGCCAGGAAATGAAGAAAATGATAAACCAAACGGCGCGGCGTTCGACTCTCGCTTCGGTTCTGTGTTGATTGTCATTGCGACGCCGCGACGCGCTCCTCGATTCCTCGCTGCGATGTGCGTCTCTCTCGCACCGCGGGTCGAGCCCCAGGGGTGCAAGGGAGACGGAGCGACGAAACACTGTGCGGAACCGCTCGGCTGCTCTATCTCGCCGCCACCCCGGCCGTCCTATCTGGCGGCGGTGGTGTGCCCCCCCCCCCCCCTCCTCCAACCTGGCGGTGGTGGCGGCGCTGTTCCGGCCGCGAAGGCCCCGCCCCGCCCCGCCCCGCCCCGCCCCGCCCTGCCCGGCTGCCGTTCCGCGAGGGAGACAGCAGGCAGCGCGGGGCGACACCTCAATTTGTCATAATCCTTTTCGCGGACGAAAACGGGAAAACGGCGGCGGTGCGGGCGACGCCGCTCGGTCAGCGTTCCTCACGGTCCTCGTGGCGCGCCGCGGCACCAGCAGGGCGCGCTGCACAGTGGGTCTTCTGGCCCACTGTGCGCTGCTTGGAGGCCGCGAGCACGAGGAGGAGGAGAAGGAGAAGGAGCATTAGGGCAAGAACAATGCGCGGACAGCGACGACGCTGCTGGCCGATGCGATGAGGCATCATAAGTTGGTCACTTCCCCCTCCCCGCGTCTCTCTCTCTCTCTCTCTCTCTCTCTCTCTCTCTCTCTCTCTCTCTCTTTCTCCCCGCATCCTCGGGGGGGCTTTTCCTTTCTCTCCACTCAGCAGTCCATCTCATCTCTTCCGCTAGGCAGGCGAGTCGGCCCGGCTGGCCGTGGTTAGCGGAGTGGAGCGCCAGTTCAATACCCTCGGGGCCCCACCGCCTGGACGACCCCGCGGACCCGCGCCGGACGCACAGTGGGCCAGAAGACCGGCCAAAACCCTACACGCGTCTCGAGCTCCAGAGTCGCTAAACAGCACTCGAAGAGAACGTGGGACCCCACCCATGGATTCCCCGTTCGGAGAGCAATCCATTGGTGGAGTCACACGTTAGGTCCGAGTCTCATTAAGCGACTCTGGAGCTCAAAACGCGTGTAGAGTTGAGGCCGCCTGCGCCCGTCTTCTAGCCCAGCCCACCGAACGGACCGAGTATTATAGACACGGCGCCGGGGTCGTCCGATTGGAGCGCACTGTGCGTCCTGGCGCGGCGCCGCGTGTGAGCGTGTGCATTAGGACGCCATCGAGGCCGCCTCGTGGAGTGCGGCCGTTGCGGTGCTGTATGGCGGGGTCAGCCCGCGCACGCCCGTGTGCGGGTATTGTTCCCGGTAGAACACTATTGTTTTGGGTCGGCGGTCCCCTTAGGGCGCGGCGGGGCGGGGCGGGGCGGGGCGGGGCCAGACTAGTGCGAAGTGGGGCTTCATTGAGGTTCAGCGACCGAGCAGTGCGTCGAGCCCCCGGCCGGACGCCCCGCGCGCCCCGCGCGTCGAGCACGACCGGCGCCCCTTTCAAGCAGCGCCGCGCCGCGCCCGCGGCCCTCAGGTCCAGCACGCCGCGCCGCGCACAGTGGGCCGTGCGGTGTGCTTCGCTTGATCCCGGACAAGGAAATGGACACCGCCAAACCGCCGGCAGCAGCGCCACGCCTCGAAAATGACTGGCGTCGTTACGACTAGCGGAGCTCTTGTCGTCGAATTTCACCGCCCGGCGATTTCTCATACCGGTCGGGCGAGAAGAAGGCCTTATTCAGCATCACGACGTCGGGCCACGCACAGTGGGCCGCGCCGGGGGCGCCGCACCGCCGCCGCAAAGGGCGAGAGGCGCTCAAAGAGGCCATCCATTCCGGCACTAATTCTCCAGCCCGCTAGCATAACTCGCTAAAACGCAGCCAATATCGGCCGCATCACACACACACGCACACACACACACACACACCATCAGCGCGGCCCGGCCCTGGGGCGCTGCATCAAGCAGCCTGGTGATGACCCGGCGGCCGAAGGCAAAGAGGCAGCGCACCTTCCAGATAGTGGCGGCGGCGTGGAGACACTCTTGAGCCCCGACTACCACCACCACGGCGGCCCACCAACACCGAGAACACTCCTCCCCCCCCCCCCCTTACACTGTTACGCGTGAATCAGACGCCCGCACCTTTTCGATGCGCGGCGGGCGGGCGGGCCGATTGGAAAACATTAGTGGCCGTGTTATCACTGGCGGGGAGGGGCGGGGCGCCATCAGGGCTGCTATGGCCTTATCGGCCGCTGCTGCGGCGGTGTATATGCAATTGCAAAAGGCACGGCATCTGCATATGAAAGGCAAAAGGCTTATTCTGCTGGGCGCACGGGGCGAGACGCCGCCCCCTCCACCGCACCGCTATAACCGATCCGGAATCGAAGCCTCAATAAGAAACGGGTGCGCGCACAGACAGACAGACAGACAGACAGACAGACAGACAGACAGACAGACAGACAGACAGACAGAAAGACAGACAGCAGCAGCGGCCAGAAACCGCATACGATCAATCGTGGTCCAGCCTGTCAAGTCAAGGCGAGCCTGCCGGTCCGCCCGGCACCCAGGCCGTGCCGCGCGCCACGGCTGTGCGGCGGGACTGCCTGCACTCCGGGCGCCGTCCCCCCTGACTTTGAATGATTCTGATGAGCCGCCGTCCCGTCGCCGCTCTGTCTCGGCCTCGGCCGCACCATGGGGCCCTTCCCGAGGGCGCGAGAGAGGCAGACGGCTCCTCCGAATGGCTGGGCGGCCGGCCGGGCTACGCGATACACGTTGCGATACACGACGCCGACGCACTGCAGCGCCACCGCGGCGATGATCGCGGCGCCGCGGAGCGAGAGGCGCCGCATAAAAACGTCGCGAGCCGCTTTGATTTACGCAATCGGAGAGACAAAGTCGCGATAGAACGGCACGGCCGCCACTGTGACTGCGATCGCCTGCATGTTGTTAGTGCGGCGTGACGCATGGCGCAAGCTGAACTTCCGTCGCCCCGTCTCTCTCGCTCTCGTCCGCGCATAGGGGTGCGAGAGAGACGCGTCCGCGCACATCGATTGCGCATTACGCGAGTGTGCCGCTAATAAGGCTCTCGGGCCTAATCCGGGGCCGGGGCCAAGTTTTACTCTGATCGGCCGGAGCTAAGTTTAAGGAGGGCCGCCCTCTGGGCCCCGGGGGCATAAAGTAGCTAAAGTGGCCCGCGCCACCTATAAGCCGCACACACGGGCAACATGCGCCGACACTCGCACACGCGCACCGCTTAAAACGACATCAGCCCGCCATGAGAATTAATAAAACGCCGCGACACTGTGTAGTTCATGAAAATCGCATCACCTTGACGGCACTTCCTATCGCACGCTTCGCGTAACCCCCTTCCCCCCGCTACCGTCATCCTCGGAGCGGGAAAACTTTCTTCATCTTCAACAAGGCTTTCCGATCGCTCACAACAAAGGAGGCTAACCGGGGCCGCCGCGTCCTCGCCACACACACACACACACACACACACACACACACGCGCGCGCGCGCGTAAACGCAGAGGCATTAGCCCCAGGGGCGCGTCGGCGGTCTCAGCTGGGAGCGGGGCAGCGCGTGGCAGGGCAGGGGCGCACCGTCTTCTGGCCCACTGTGGGGCGTCCGCTCCGCCGGCCGGCCTACGCCTTCCTCTGCGTCGGCCGGACTTTGTCCAGCGCGGCTTAACACCTGGATTTACAGAAGCGGTTAGTGCGCGGTGCCGGGGCTGGCCGGTCGCTCCCATTCCCGCAGGCCCATTCCGAGACGTCGCTCTGTCTCTCTCGCACCCCTGCGGGACGCCCCACGAGTGCGAGAGAGACAGAGACAGCCGCCAGGAGGCCGGCTCGGCCCATAACTCGGCCGGACGCGGCCGGACTTAGGGGGGTTTTGTTAAGATAAAGCATGGCGCCACCGTGGTGGGCAGCCCCGCGCGGCCCGGGGCCCCCGTGCGTCGGTATTAGCCCTGGGCCGGCAAGGGTCGCACCCCGCCGTGCTCTCTTGTTCCCCGCGCGCCTTAACTATTATTACTATCTCGCCATTAAAGGTGCCCTCACACACACACACACACAAGCCTAGGCGGGGACGCGCCGGCTGAAATCCCTAAAACCGTGGCGACGCTATGCGGCCTGCGCCAAAGTGAAATACTGCTGCGGGGTTGAGCCCGAGTCGCCGTCGGCGGTGGCGGATCCCCGGGTTCAACTACCGCCGGGGGGCTGGCCGCTTTTTAGCAGATGATACCTTTACACATTAAAGTAAACGTAGACATTAAGACACACATTAAGGTGTCAGCTAGCTTTTACTCTCAAGTCTAGAAACCAAGCGCATATCCTGATAAACATATTGTGTGAGGCGGGATGGTGGCTGCATGCCTGCCTGGCTCGTCCGCAGCCTGCGCCGTAAACATTCCCCGCTGCTCCCCGTTCCCCGCGCGGCCCCCTCCCCCCCTCCCAAAACCCCGCGTGCGCCCGGCGGCTGCGGCGGCGGCGCTGCAGCCCCGGCTCGGGCTCGGCCCGCCTCGCCTGGCAAGGACTCGGCTCGACTCCTCTGCTCGACTCGTACCGACTACCGGCCTGCCCAGCCTAGCCCAGCTTCGCCGCTCGGCCTAAGGACTCGGCTCGGCTCTGCCCGGCTCGCCTAGGAAAGAACGCGCACATAATATTCTGACCAAAAAATTAATGATGAATTCTTTTAGATAATTAATTTTGATGATTACTTTACTTTTACTGTATAGCTATGAAAATCTCTTATCAATGTACATAATATTGTGACCAGAAAATAAATAAACATACATTAAAATAAACATTCCTCTCATTAGTATCATCTGCTTTCACGTTAGCGTTAGCGTTAGCGTTTTTTTTTTGTCCCCTCCTCCCGCTTCTTCACGGCTCCAGGAGGTCTCGCTGGGTCGCACGACGCGGCGAGGACGAGCGGCGCGTCGCGGAACCGCGCGCATCCGGGACGGCGTCAGAGGACGGCGTCGAGGGAAGCGGGAGATAAGCATCCGACGGGAGGCGTCATCATCGGGATCGGGGGCGTGACGTTATCGGAAGCAGCACGTCGAGGGCACAACGCGGGGCAAAACACACACACTCGCACACACACCCGAAAAAGCGCGAACCTCCAGTTTCTAATCGGCTTCCTCCGGGCGAGAAAAGAAGCCGCCGTTCGACGAGGTGTTTCTCTTCCGCCGCGTCGCCACGGCCTCGGCCAGCAGAGGGTCGCGCTATCCGGGCTTTGGCGGCATTAATGGTCATGCAAAGCATGAGGCCCCGGCCTCGGCTTGTGCCTCGGCCAGCGCCAGGGCAAGCCAAGGCCTCGGCGGCCTCGGCCGCAGCGGTCAGCACCGGAGTTAACCAATCTAAGATGGATGAGGTGGGCGCTGGCCGGCGCGGCAGCCCGCTTGCTTTATTGCGGCCCGGAGTCCTCCGGCTTGGCTCGGCTCCGGGGACCTAAGTCATTCTCCGGCGGAAAGGGGGCTCCGGGAGCAGTGCTCCGGGAGCAGGGGACTGAGAAGGAATTACGGCGGGTTCAGACTTACAGCAATTTCGTAACGATAACTAGCGAGGGGAGGGGGGCGGTCGGCTTGGTGAGAAACAGCCAGCGCCTTTTGACGTGTCAATTTTTCGCCAAGTCATTAAGACAATGACCATGAGCAGACCGCCGCATTTGTCCACCAGGTTCCATCAGGCGGACACACAAGAGGGAACTTGTAAACTTTTGGAACTGAATACAGCCTGCGAGGGCTAGCCTACCCCGGCCGCAGGCGTGCATGCGGGACTGCCTACCCGCCAGCAACCAGCACCCTCGCCGCCCCCCGTCCCTCTCTCTCTCTAAACAGTGGGCGTGCCACGTTCCTTGGCCGTGCCGCACCGGCGCTACAGATTCATGGCCCATTTCAAACACCATGGCGAGATAATATTCACCGCGGCGGCGCGGAGCAAGGCGAAGCAAGGCACGCCGCTGTTCGGCCGGTCTCTCGAGGCGGCGCGCTATTGTTCCCCGAGCACCGCGACGCCCCGCCCCGCCCCGCCTCGCACGGCGGGGATCGCCGCCCCCACCCGATGGCTTACCATGTATTAAAGCTACTTAACCAACATTTTCCTCAAGAATGACAAACTTGGCGCGTCTTAATTCACGGCCCGAGTAAAGCCGGGGGGGACCACTGCGACGAGGACGGCGGCGTCCTTGACGGCGTCCTTGACGGCGTCCTTGACGGGAACGTGTCCGCGGCGTCCGCTCGGGATTACTCGTCCAGACCTCCGCCAATCCCGGCGCGATTTGGCTCGGCGCGGGCCGCGGGGGCGTTGGTGGGGCGTGGGGGCGTGGTGCCGCGCCGCCATTGGGCGAGCGGGCCGCACCAGCCGGGGCTGGGGGCTGAGCCAGAGCCGCGCCGTGGCTCAGCCCGGCTCAGCCCGCCACGCCGCGCCACGCCGCGCCACGCCGCGGAGCCCTGCGTACGGCCCCTGCTCCGGGCCGCTCCAGCCAACGCCGCGCCGAGCACGCCGAGGCCCCCACCACCCCGGAGCCGCGGCATGACCCGCCAGGCTACGCTAGGCCCCCCCCACTCCGGGAAGCTTGGCGCCGCGGCCGCCAGAGCGCGCGCCCGTCGCCGCAAATCCGAACCGGCGAGTTGGAGCGGCCGGCGTAGCGCGGGCAGCATGCTTAGCCCGTCACGCCCACCTCTAGACACGGCGACCAAGGCAGACCACACTTCTAGACACGGCGACCAAGACAGACCACACCGCTGAGCCTCCACCCGCGGGCCGTTAGCGGTTCGAGTCAGCAGAACAATCCGACCTCACGCCACCTGTCCGCAACATCAGCTGCAGCCGGCTGCAGTCGGTATTCAGCAGGGCGTCGCACAACCTGACCTGAACCGGCGGTCCCCTCGCACCAAGCCTGGCACACGTGATGCTCACCTGCAACAGCGAGAAAAAAACAAAAACAATCAGACCGGTGGAGAGGCAAACCTTCGATTACGTAAAGTACGAAACGGGGCGCAGCTGGCAGGCAGCGCAGATAAATAAAATTATAAGCGGAAAGCAAATAAATAAAATTACAATAAAAAGGATACGCGCCACAGTGTGTGTGGTGCGGCGGGCGGCACGTGAGTTCGGAAACACGGAGACACTGGGGGGGCACCCTATTACCTCGGGGCTTCCCCGCGGTATAGCCCTGGGTATGCACAGTTCCTTCAAGGTGATAAAACGAGCCGCGCCCCGCCGCCTTCCCGCGCACCCACACACTCACATACACGCACTCTGTACGCAGAGGAAAGTTGTTTCAAATCTTACGGTAAATCCGGCGTAAAATCGTATTAGGTTCCTCCCTGGCAGAATCACTGGGAAAACTCTGGGACTGCGGCGGGGCGAGGAAGGGGAGGGGGGCTTCCCGGCTTGGCACGATCCGGCTTGCCACTCGTGCGCACACACACACACACACACACACGCACACACACACACACACACACACACGCGCGCGCGCGCGCGCGCATGGATACACTCGCTGCTGTGCCAGCCGCATCACCTGAGAAAGGTCCAAGTGGATCCTTCAAACTTAAGCGCGCGGCCGAGCTGAGCAGAGCCAATAAATGAACGCGACGAGGGTCGATCCGCGACGCAAAACGCCTCACAAATTGCGCGCACACAGACAGACACACACATACTTACTCAATCACTTCCGTGTGCCAAGACCTTGTCCGCGGAGGACACTACTATGGTCGTGCTGGACACCACTAGTGGACACAGCGAGAGAAAGAGAAGGGGGGGGGGGTTGCATTCAGACGGAGCGCGCGGCGTCCTCATAGTCTGGTGATCGCCTCACCTCAAAGCGCTTAAAATGGCTTCACTGCGAGGGAAGGGGGTAAGAGAGAGAGAGAGAGAGAGAGAGAGAGAGAGAGAGAGAGAGAGAGAGAGAGAGAGAGAGAGAGAGAGAGAGGGTGCGTGCGAGCGAGCGAGGGGCGCACTCGGCCATTCGTATTCGTGCTCGGCTGATCCGCTCATACCGGCTCACACGTGTAGTATCGCGCGACAGATCGCATGCGGTGGGACAGACACAGACGAGCCGCGAGGTGAAAGGGGCGAGAGGGGGCGCAGCAGTGTAGCATAGCTACTGTAGCTGAGGCCGCGGAGGGAGGAGGGGGAGGGGGGAGATTGGTCGGAAAACGGCTTGAATTATTGAAGAGAGACTCGTCTCCTCCAATCACCGTCTGAGCGTGCGCGCTAACGCACCTGCATGAGTGTATGTACGTGTGGGATTTCAAGGTGACGAGCTCCCCCCTCCCCTCTCCTGGTTGCGCCCCTGATCCGGTGGCGCGCGGCCACGCGGCACGCTGAGGCGCTCGCACTCATCCCGCCCGCCCCGCGCTCACGCGCTTCAAACTATAAGTAGCCGCGCGAATTAAAACTTTGGACTAACAAGAATTAAGCGTATACGTTTATAAGACGGCTCCCATTGCCTTGCCACTAGCGTGCCCCGCCCCCCGCCTCCCCCCAACACCCCGCAACACACCTGGAGAACGAAAACACGAGGGAAGCGCAACGCGGCCGGTAAACCCGCGCCGCGCCACTCGGCCTGGCCGCCTGCGCGCACAAAACCTCCGTGTCTCACTCGCTGCCTCTCTGACGTCACTTGGCCGGGATTTGCTATAAGAATGCCATCTGCAAACAAGACCTTGCTCTCTCTCTCTCTCCCTCTCTCCCCTTCCTCTCACACACACACACACACACACACACACACACACACAGAGAGAGCCCACCCTCTCACGGCAGGGCGGCCTCCCTCGCGCCTCCTCAAGTGAAAATCCGGATTGTTAAACACTGCGGTGGGGTTAACGACGGGCAAGGCTCCAGGCTCGCTCTGCACGGAGGAGCGCGGCACCGCCTTACCATTAGCGCGGACTTGGCAAAGCCCTTCCACAGTGGGCCAGAGGACCGACGCAAGGCGGCAAAAACTGGACGTCTTCCGAGCTTCAGAGTCGCTAAACAGGACCCGAACCGAACGTGTGACCCCACCAATGGATTCCTCGTTCGGAGAGCAATCCATTGGTGGGGGTCACACGTTCGATTCGAGTCCCTTTAGACGGTACTGGACCTCAAAACCCGTCCGGGATTTTGTCCGCCTCCGGCCCCGGCCCACTGTGCTCTGGTAGTCGAGGCTTCAGCAAACTCGTCCCGCGCGAGCGCGCTCGGAAGCGACAGCAGCCCGATGTACTTGCAGCCGGCGATGCGCGATGCGATTCATACCGCGACGACGCCACGACAATACTAAACAACAACAACAAGGAAAGCCGCGGCGTCGTCGAGCCGGTCGACACCCACCTCCTCGGCGGCTCTGCCCGGCGTGCTCGGCCCATACCGACACGCGGCGCGGCGCCGACACACGCGGCGCGTAATTGAGACCTTCCGCCGCGCGCCGCGCTTCGAGTCCCAGCCGCGGCCGATTGCTTTTTGTTTTGTCTTTTTATTTTTTGGCCGAGCGGCTTGTCGCATATTACGAGACACGACATGACGGCGGCAGCTGGACGCGGCCTGGAATGTCATCAGCGTCATCGCCGTCATCGGCTGGCCGGCCGGCCAGCGTGAATACCAATCGCCGGCGCTCAGTGGGCCAGAAGACCGGCGCAGGCGGCCGGCGGCCGAAACTCTAGGCGGCGGCTCTTCCAGCCAGCGACGTGCGACGTCTCGACGAAGCAGTCCACCGTCCATGAAGGCTGCAGGCTCTAGCGGGGAGCGCCTCGCCTTGACACGCCGACCGCGGCACCGCGGCGCAGCGCCATCTGTGCACCTGTGGGCTCATTCTGTCTCTCTCGCACCCAGACGGCACGCCCCGCGAGTGCGAGAGAGACGGGGCGACGCCCTGCTCGACCTGCCGGCCACTCCACCTGCCTAGGGGCACCGCCGCTCAGTGGCGCACAAAGGCAGCGCCTCAGAGACAAAAGGGACACGAGTTGCCATTCCGCGGGGAAAAGGGACTCCCATGTGATGTGAATTTAATCGGAGGGCGGGCGAACGGACGGCGGACGGACAGACGGACCTCGCCGACCATCGGCAGCCACTTGGCGTCGTCGCGGGGCGGGGTGGGGCGGGGCGGGGCGGGGCGGGGCGCGGACGTGCGCTATGGCCGGTGGCGGCCTCGGACGGCCCATTCAGCAACCAAATCAAAAATCCCCCTCCCAAGAGATGACGATGAGAAGCGCCGCAATGAGAGAAACAAAAAAAGTAAAACAGAAATAGCAGAGGTCAACGGCCCACTGCCAGACGGCGCTAGACAAGGGGTGCGCACAAAAGACCACCGGAAGGCGTGAATAAAAAGGTGTCATAAAAAGAAGAGTGTGGAGGCCATCTGCAGGTGCTAACGAGCTCTCTGTGTTTTCGCCGCACCAATTTTTCATAATCGTGTCCACTACTCGGCGCCATCGAGGTCGCCGCAACGCACAGAGAGAAATGTCAGCAGCACAAGAAGCCAACCGCTGCTTGAAATTAAGGATCGCTGGAAGAGAGAGAGAGAGAGAGAGAGAGAGAGAGAGAGAGAGAGAGAGAGAGAGAGAGAGAGAGAGAGAGAGAGAGAGAGAGAGAGAGAGAGAGAGAGAGAGAGAGAGAGAGAGAGAGAGAGAGAGAGAGAGAGAGAGAGAGAGAGAGAGAGAGAGAGACCCGGGCTGCGGCCAAGAATAACGAGAGCACATCAAGAGAGGCGGGGCGCCACATTGACAGGAAGCAGATATGGCATCAAGATAGAGTCAGGGAGCAGCGGGCGCGGGGCTGCGCGGCTTAGCGGTCGGCGTGGACGTCGCAGCAGCGCCATCTTCGCAGCGCGGCGGACGAGAGAACCTCCTCGGCCCACCGTCCAGACCACGCTGGGTTTCACAGTGATTCTGCTGCCCCCATACATAACGCTCGCAATAATGAGTTCGATATAGCTGCAACTTATTGCCGAGTTTCGCAAGTCCGCATTGTTATTCCCTTCATTTTCAGCGTTCCATTTGGCCGAAACGCAGTCGGTTTCCCCCCAGGCCGCTGGGCCCCTGGGTTACTCTGGTCGACGTGATAGCGAGGCACCCACTGCAGTAATCAGCAGGCACTCCGCCGGGGCCAGCCAGCACGCCGCGCCGCCTCCCTCCAGCGGCCGATTCCGAGCCCTGCTTTCGCCGCTGTCTCTCTCGCTCCCTTGCGGGACGCCCCGCGAGTGCGAGAGAGACAGGGCGATGACAGGCTGCTGCCGTGCTCCGACAGCACAAGAGTGCCATAGCGCTCGGGCCGCGCCGCGCCACGCCGCCAGCGCGGCAACGCACTTCCCGGAACTTGAGACGCCAGGAGTTGAATTTCCAATCCGGTAACTAAATTGCAGATGAAAGGGGCTGCTGAGCCTTGTTCCGTCATTAGCAGCCTCGATGCGCCGCCGTCTGCGCCGCCGTCTTCGCTGAATCGGCCGCGGTGTCGCTCCGCTCGGAATGTCCCAGGCTCGGTTCCAATCTCTGTTCGATTTTGTTTTTCAAAAGAAAAACCTCCGCGTTCAACGAGTCTCGCTGTGACCACGTCGCTTTTCTAGAGGTCTCCCCAAAATGCATCCTCTGGGGAGAGAGGGGAAAACTCACCCATTCCTTGTGGAAACACAGACACATTCATACGGCAAAACGCCTGTAAAGTGGGCAAACTAAAATGTGTGGCAAATATTTCCCGGAGCGTGATCTAATGGGTCGTTATTCGGAGATCGATACCCGGAGAGACCGGAGCCGAGATCGGGCTGATCCTGACCGAGGCCCGCTAGTGCGTGGGGCTCCCATGTACGGCCGGATGATCGGTGAGGGCCAGGGCGGGGCGGGGCGGGGCGGGGCGGGGCCGCGTTGCTCTGTGGCACTTCCAGGAACCCAATACCAGTACCGGCGGCCCGGCCCGGCCCAGGCCGGCCCAGCCCGCCAGAGCGGCCAGACCGCCGTAACTCCGAGCCACGCACCTGCCATTTACGGCCGTCTTGGCCGCGCAGCCACTCGGGCCGCTGCAGCGCGCGGCCGGCCGGCCTGCAGCAAGGCCGCCGCGGAGAGGACGCGGGAAAAAAGTACAACATTTTCATGTTGCGACGAGCAGAGCGAGCCGACGCCAACGTCACTGCCAAACAAATGATGCTCGCGTCCGCATCCCCTGGCCCCGCTACACGACGGCGCCGTCCCGGCCGTCCGTGCCGTCCGCCGCGCCAAAGCAGAGCGGGCGGCGCGCAATAGTTTGCGGCGTTTCCGCGCCGCCGCGCCCCGCCGTGTGGTGTGGAGCCATGCACGCTCCGCGACGCCCATTCGCCTGCAGCCCTCAATGGGGACCAAGTTTCTCCCGCGGCGCGCCGCCACCTGCCGATCATTTGCGATGCCTCATTTATCGCGCCTAGGCATTCGCGCACCGCCAGCCCGTCGACGGCGTCCTCGACCGCGTCGTCGGCCGGCCGGCGTGGCAGCGCTTTTACTTTCCTCCACACGGAAGCCCCCGCGGGGGTCCTGGCCGAGGGCCTGCACGGCGCGGCGTCGATGACTCTCGGCCCCGGCCGGCCGCGGCGGCGCGCGCGGCGGGCACCCCTCGCGGTGGTACCGTAGGCGGCGAGGCCACTTAGGCCCCTCATCGGGAGCCCGTCGGAGGCCCCCGGGCCCATGCGCCCATAGGCGTGCACTTCCAGGAAGCCGTCGGGGCCGCGTCCGGGGCGCGCTGGCCGCACAGTCGCTCCGTCGCTCCGTCTCTGTCGCACCCGTGGGGCGGCACGCGGCGG
Organism: Stenchaetothrips biformis; assembly: GCA_030522485.1. Taxonomy (NCBI): domain Eukaryota; kingdom Metazoa; phylum Arthropoda; class Insecta; order Thysanoptera; family Thripidae; genus Stenchaetothrips; species Stenchaetothrips biformis. Next base: position 5,074,395 of record CM060090.1, on the reverse strand, counting down.
TGCGAGAGAGACGGAGCGACGGAGAGCGGCTCGGCGGCCGGGCGCAGGGACACGGCGCGACGCGGACGCGGCCCCGCCCGGGACCACCTTTGATTGATAGTTAATAACAAGTCGAATTATTCCACGCGCGCGGCGCGGCACGCCACGGCATTCCGCAACGCAGGGGAAGCGAGAGAGAGAGAGAGAGAGAGAGAGAGAGAGAGAGAGAGAGAGAGAGAGAGAGAGAGAGAGAGAGAGAGAGAGAGAGAGAGAGAGAGAGAGAGAGAGAGACTCGAATTAGCGCGCCGGATTCAAATTGAGGTACACCGCGAACGGCGGCCCGGTCCGGCGGTGGCGTACCGTTCGAACACCGCAGGTCATGCGCCCTAACAGTGCGCCGGGTACACTGTGCAGCGCCTGGGAGAGAGCTATGTAACAATTAAAAAAAAAAAAAGAATACACAAAATTTTAAAATGCAATTTATAAAATTTTACAGAGCAAATAAGTCATACGTAGTCAAAAAATACTAGGTATTATTCTTATCTAAACGAATACGTACGTGTTACTGAGAAATAAAAGGTAAGTAACGTGACATAAATACTATTTGCTCTAATATTTCGACGTGAAATTAGAAACTGTCCTCGCTGGATGATGCTGGTCGAGCGCTCGGCCACGTCTGTGCGGAGGGCGACCAGGGCGGGGGGCGCTGGGCAGGCGTCGCACAGTGGGCCAGAGGACCGGCGCAGGCGGCCAAAACTCTAGACCTCCGCTAAGCAGGACTCAAACCGCCCGTGTGACCCCACCAATGGAGAGCAATCCATTGGTGGGATCACACTCGCTCGGTTCGAGTCCCATTTAGCGAATGTGGAGCTCAAAACGCGTCGGGGGTTTGGACCGCCTCCACCGGTCTTCTTGCCCACTGTGCGTCGACCCGTTACCTGAGTGCACTAACGCGGCCTAACGCGCTGGGACGCAGGCACAGTGGGACGGTGGGTGGGATTAGCGGCGCCCTCCCGCCAAAGGGCAACCGGATGAATGCTTGATTCGCCAGCCGGGGCCACGGCCGGGGCCACAGCCGGGGCTTTAAGGCGAGCTACTTCAACATATCTGCGTCTTTGTGTTTTCGCCAAGCGGTTTAGTACGGTTCCGCTCAAAGCGAAAGGCAAAACGCGCCCGGCGGGCGGGGGAGGAGGGGAGGGGGCAAGGGGAAGGGGGTTCGGGCGCCGCCCCGTGTGTGCCTTGGCAGAAGGGGATTAAGGACCGTGAGGGACTTGGCCTCCTCCACGCCGTCCAGGACTCGGCATCGCCGCGCACACAAAGCCCGCCGTGACGGCTGTGGGTACACTCGATAGAGACCGTCAAACGGCAGGCCGAGACCGAACGGGCCAGCCAAGAGTACGGGCCGAGAACAGCTCGAATGGAACTAGCTGGTGCAGAGGCCGCAGCTGGCCAGAGCGGACCGTCTAGGCCCAAAGAACGAACTTTGCAGGTCTGGCCGGCCCGCTCTGGGCCACGAAGGTCGATCTTCTTAATCTCTTGGTCACCTGGGTCGGTGTGATTTTTCTCTGGCCTGCCCGGCCTGGGCCGTCAGCCCGGGCTGTCTCCTCGTGCGAACATGTTTCGTACGCAGCCGACGCCGTTTGACGGGCTCCAACTCTCGAGCTGTCCACATCGACGGCCGGCTTCATGGCGACTTCATCATTTCGGAAACGGATTTCGGGCGGCGCGGCGAACGAGCGTGGCGGCGTCGACGCCGAGGTGCTCTCTTCATCGGTGGCCATCAGCGGGAGAGAGGGGCGCGCGGGCGGGGGTAAAAAGTCAAGTAAAAAGCGGCCGTGAAAAACGGCGCGCGGGTCTGAAACAAGTACGTAACGAACGCGTGAGTGAGTGAGATAGCCTGTCCGGCTCCTGGATCGACCGCCACGCCACGCCCCGCCACGCCAGGCCCGGCTATGGCCCGAGCCAAGCCAAGCCGGTGTGGAGCCGATTCTAGGAAATCGTCCATCAGCGGCTAGTCGTCGAGGGGCCGGGGGCCGGGACGGCGGGGGGCGGCGGGGCCCCGCGCGGGGGGATCCGCTGAGCCCCCGTGCTTGCTCTAGTGCTCTAGCGGCATCTGGATTTATATGTACAGTCCCTGATCGAAAGATGAATGGAGAATGCCTCTCGGCGGCGGCGGCCTGTGGCCTGTGCCTGTGGCCTGGGCCTGACGGCGGCCCGCGAGTCCGTGAGGTGAAAGGGACGATGAGACAAATCGCCCCCCGACAGCAGCAGGCCGACGCACCACGCCGTTTCACAATACGCTCGCACAGGTCGTTCAAAGTTTTGGCTCGGGGTGTGGAAATAACCGTATCTCGGCAGCGACACACGCAGATTTAGTCTCTGCTCGTATTTGCCAAGTCAAGTCATACCAACCAGACACTCATCCCGATGGGAACATAAGAAAAGAATCGAGCGGTGGCTAAACTTAAATACCGATGGATCGCCCAGATTCAGAAGTAATGTTTAACACTGCATGGCCGTGGCCAGGCCGCATTCGCAGCTGTCTCGCACTCGCGGGGCGTGTCGTAGGGGTGCGAGAGAGACGGCGCGATGGAACGCTGTCCGGAATGGGCCCGCCCGCCGCAGGCACGTGCCGAAGCACCTCATCGCCATAAACGAATGAAAAGCTAACCGAACACGCAAACGAGCCGTCGTGTGATATGAAACGCACGCGAGCCTTGAGGAGTGGGGGGTGGCGAGGGGGTTCAAGGGGGCGGCCTCGGCGGGCCCATTCAGGCCACCGCTGCATAAACATTTTTGCAAAGGCTAGAGTATAAATATTGATTCACAAGAAAAATCCCACGACAAAGAAAAAAAAAGAAAAAACACACACACACACACATACAACTTTAATATAACAAAACTACGTAATGCAATGACACACACCTTCTCCACACAGTTTGCTGGTTTTTTCTTCGGCCCATCAAAAAGAAAACGAAACATCTCAAAAAAAAAGTTGAAACGATAACTATCTCAGGGGTGGGAGGTTGCGGTGCAGCGGGTCTTTACGGCGGGCTGAAACCTTAGGCGAAGACACAAGCCGGGACGACACCGACGACACTCCGCGGGAGGGAGGGGGGGAGGGGGAGGGCGGAAGCAGCGGGACGGCCTTCTGGGTCAGCAGCGCGCCCGGCGGCACGGCCAGAAGCCTGAGACCTGGGGGACTTAGAGCTGAGCCCCTTCTGCAATGCAACCTTTAATGCAATCAGGAGGTCGCCATGCCGCGCCATACTTGCTGATCTAGCAACACCGGGGTACACGGGCTTACACGGCCGACCGCGCCTTGCCGGCCTCGACCGCCGGCCTGGCCTCGGCCTCGGCCCACAGTGATCCAAAAGACCGACGCAGAGTAAATAGGACTCGAACCGGACGCGCGACCCCACCGATGGATTGCTCCTCGAACGAAAGATCCATAGGTGGGGGTCACACGTCCGGTTAAAGTCCCATTTAGCGACTCTGGAGCTCAAAACGCGTCCGGGATTTTGCCCACCTTCAACGGTCGTCTGGTCCACTGTGCGGCCTCGGCCTCGTTTCACGCCAAGGAAAGTTGACTCAGCAGCGCATAAATGTCCATTACCTAACTTGGGCAACCAACACGCATCACGGGGGTGGAAAAAATAATAATAAAAAAAAGAAGAAACGAAAAAAAAAACGGTACCCGAGTGAGCACGCACGTGTGTGCGAAATAGTTAAACATGGACGGGGCGCTGGCTGGCTGGCGTTACGACAGCGAGTGGCGTGCAGACTTCTTCATCCCGCGGCGCGGCGCGAGCGACAAGGACGGAGAGAGCCGCGGCCGGCCTGGCCAATGGCGGCGCTCCGCGGCTGCGACGTCGCGGCCGCTCGCCGCGCGGACGGGCGTGGAAGGAGAGAGGGAGGAGCCAGCCTCCGCACTGACGCCGGCCCGCACCCGACGCTCGCGGGTTCGAATCCCACCGGTATCCCGGTGTTTCAATTTTTGGAAATCCAAGTCCACTCCGCCAGAGCGCGCCTGCGGAGTTCGGGGTAGGCCCGCCCGCCGGGCACGCCAGGGTAACAGAGCAGCCTACCTCGCAGGCGCCCCCCTGCAGCGCAGAGCCTGCACCCAAAATGTAACGTACAATTTTGCACGAGACGTCACAATAATGCAGTCAGTGAGACGAACTTTTCGTGCGATTTTCACACGAAAATCCGCACATTTTTTACTCAGACTTCGTGCGAAATCACGTGCTAATTCGTCCGGGGGGAAAAACTGTAACGTCTCGTACAAAATTCGTACGAAAACATTTAGTGTGTGGCCGAGGCCTGGCGTGCGGGTTGCCCGGTGCGGAGGGGATTGAGGCGGCCGGGTCAAAACGGGGCTGAGGAGGCGTCACGGAAATCCTGGGCGAGACAGACGGACGAGACGAGCCGGGAGCCACTCAGGACCCCTGGATGCAAATGGCGAGAGCCTCAGGCAGGCCTCGGGACCTGGAGCGGGATTCGGAAACAGATCCACGGGCGACCGCCTCTGTCTCAGTGCGTCTCACTCCACCTCGCCGGGCCGTCTGTATCGGCTTATGACGTAATGCGTGTGGGATAGGCGGGACCTCAAGACCCAGTGTGCGGCCCCGTGCCGGCCCCCGGACAGACAGCTTGGAGGCACACGTTCGGTTCGAGTCCTGTTTTGCGAGTTCAAAACATGTCCGAGATTTTGACCGCCGCGCCACCGGTGTTCTGGCCCACTGTGTATCAAGCGCATTACCGGCCGACGTGGCCCCGTTCAAGCACGCCGCTGGCAGCAGCTCCCAGTTACCTCTGAGCCGATCCGGGCGATCCCCTGGCCAGGGCCACGCAGCAGACGACAGTCAGTCCGAGGCCAGTTAGATCTCCTAGGCCCTACCGCCACCCCACTCAGGGCTATCCAGGCAAACTCCATCCCCATCTCAGGGGTCGCACCTGCTGGTGGCTCCTTAGCCCGGCCGGCTCCATCTGGCCGGGCTGCCTTCCCCCTCCCCCCCCCCCTGCCTGCCCGCCCGGCCGGATTACACGCTAACCCTTTCAATAATTGAAGCTTGCTCCGGCGACAAGCGGCAAGCCGACGGCGAGCGCCCTCCCCGCCGCCACATGTTGAGTGCCCCTTGCCACCGCACGCAAATCTCCGCCTCCGCCGCGCGCCCTCCAAGGTGCTGCTTTCCGTGGGGCGATCGGGGCGGCGAGGCGCGGCGAGGCGCGGCGGGGACCTCGCCGGAACCCAGATGTACGGGTGTCTCTGAGAGCGCCCCGCCCCGCCCCGGTCCTGCGGGGGTTGCCAAGACGCGCTCAAGTCCCTCTAATAAGGCGCTATGCCATCCTAAGCTTACCCCTGGGCCGTGGGGCCGTGGGCTTGAAGGGGCAGCAGCGACACGTCGCTCTCGCCGTCTCTCTCGCACTCGCGGGCCGTGCCGGCGGGGTGCGAGGGGGACAGCGACGGCTCCTTCCAGATGATTTACATCGGGCGGCCCGGCTAATTATGCGCGTCCCGGGAAAAGGCGCCCCCCTCTCCCCTCCCCGCTGCGGTTGGTGCGCACGGGCCGTCGATACTCCGCGTCCGCGCGCCGGCGGCGGTGCACTGGCTGGCGGGGGGTATCGCCACTCACGGCGGTCGCAGTGCTGCTGCCGGTCAGTCAACAGCGGGGCGCGGCGCACGCGGCGGTCCGGCAGTGCAAACACTTGCATCCCCCGCGCGCCGCCCTGGCCGCCGGACCGGACTAAGCGCCGCCGCCGCCGCCACTCGGCACTTGTTGGAATCGCATCAGCGTGATTGCGTCGCCGGGGCCAAGGATCACACGGCCACCAAAGCAAAGTCGGACCCCGCCGCACAGTGGGCCAGAAGAACGGCGCAGGCGGCCATAACTCTAGACGCGTTTAGAGATCCAGAGTCGCTAAATGGGGCTCGAATCGAACGCGTGACCCTACCAATGGATTCCTTGTTTGGAGAGCAATTATATTGGTGGTGTCACACGTTCGGTTCAAGTCTCCTTTAGCGACTGTGGAGCTCAAAACGCGTCCGGGGTTTGACCGCTTCCATCGGTCTTCTGGCCCACTGCGCGTCGACGCGGTGCTCGGGAGAGCATCACTTTCCAGTTCCATAAGCCACCGTCATCAGTTCGGCGCGCGTGCTCCGTCTCTCTCGCAGCCGCCCGAGAAGCGCTGCGAGTGCGAGAGAGACAGAGCAAGGTCTTCTTCGGTAATTAGCCCGCCGACCCCCGTCTGCTTTTGATTCGCCTAAATACACATCGCTGTGACGGCAATGAAAGCGTTAATGAAATTCTCATCTTCTTTTGAGCGACTTTGCTGGATCGCCGTCGTCGTCTGACCGCGCCCCGCCCCGCAGCGCCCCACCCCGCCCCGCAGCGCCCCACCCCGCCCCGCAGCGCCCCACCCCACCCCGCCCCGCAGCGCCCCCGCCAACGAAAAATGGGCGGCAGCGCGGCGAGCTTGGCGAGCTTCGGCAGCGCGGCGAGCTTCCCGGGAACCCGTACAACAAAGTCCGGGACGTCATTGTCGAGCGCCCCGACGAACTACTTAGAACGCGTCACTTTTGTTCAGGAGGTCCCCAGGACGTTGCCGCCAGCCGCGCGCCTCTCGTATATTTTTTTTTATCACCGTCACCTTAATTTAATTTACTTTGTGCGCTACTTAGAGGGTATTAATTTAATCCGGAAACAAAAAATGATGGCCGCTGAATGGCGTACTTAGTTGCCAACTGATTCCTCTCTCTCCTGATGCGACCTCTGGTGGCCCGGCACAGTGGGCCAGAAAGGCAGGCGCACTTCCGGCGAGCCCCTCTCCTTTTTTTGCGCGCATCAGGCCGGTGGTGTCGGCCGCAGTAAAACATGAGTTACGACCGCGGACTGCGACGACCGGGATGAAGCGATACTTATTCCTGTCGTGGCGTTGAAACAGTTAAAACACTAACCGGGACAAAAACAAAATCGAGATTAGAAAGAGAGAGAGAGAGAGAGAGAGAGAGAGAGAGAGAGAGAGAGAGACGTCATTGAGCGCGGCGCGGCCGGCGGAGCGGCCTGGACAACAACAGTCTTCTCTCTCGCACCTGTTCGGGACGGCCCACCGTGCGCCGGGCCGCGGGTGCGAGAGAGACGCGCAGCCCCTGCAGCACCGCGTGCACCACGCCCTCCGTCATCGTCAGCGACAGCAAAAACAGCGACACGTCGCGTCCGTCCGAGGACCGAGGCGCGCAGCGCGCAGCCTGGCGAGCGAAGATCGGTTCGCCGCTCTGTCTCCCTCGCACCGCATCGAGCAGGGTGACAAGACGCACTTGTAAACGAGGAACGGCCGGCAAAGGTCAATCTGGCGACCGCTGCGCGCTGCGCGTCGTGGCGCCAACGCTCGGCCTCGTCCTGGTCGTCGCCGTCCTCCTCCTCCTCCTCCTCCTCCTCCGCCTTCCCGGACGGACAGAGCGGCTTTGCGGCGCCGGGCGGCCGGGCGGCCGGGCCGGGCGGCTCACGGGATCATCCCGACTCAAGGATACGCGGTGCTGGCGGCGCTGGCGGATTAGGGGAGCGTCCCCCTCCATATATACCGGGCTCGGCTCCGCCAGGCCGTGCCAGGCCACGGCAGCGTGCCCGGCCCTGGCCACTCTAGCAGAGCCCAGCCGGGCCGCCAGCCAGGCAGCCAGCCAGGCCGGCCGGATTAAGGATTAGCGGCGGCCGGTTTGACACGGCGCCCCTGCCAGCCCCACCCCACCCCGCCGGGATCGCGGACTGTCAAAAACAGAGGCGGACGACGCTACATGTACGCGCTGAGAAGCACGGGGCCGGAGTACCCGGCGGTCCCCCGCACCACCACTCTGTCCTCTCCTCGACCCGGATACGTGCGTCTAGCCCCGTGGCCACGGCCAGGGTGTGGTGGCGAGCCAGGCCGTTCGTGTGCCCCCTTACGGCCCGGCGCACTGGATCCGCCACTGGATCAGCATCCACTGAGCTGGACACCGTGCTGCCTTCGTCCTTGCCCGTGACCGCCGCCGCTGCCACCGGTCCTGACCAGTCGCAACACGGCGGGGGGAAAGGGGGGGGGTGTCACTGGGATTCTGGATGATCCACTCCCCCATGTCCCCTCTCTGCTGGGCCGGCGGGTCCCACTCGCTGCAGCGCTCCATCCCTTTCAAAATCCCCCCCCCCTCTTTTCCCTCCCGGACACACATGCGCGTCACGCAACCTCATTCCTCTTCCTTCCTTCTTTCTTCCTCTCTCTCTCTCTCTCTCTCTCTCTCTCTCTCTCTCTCTCTCTCTCTCTCTCTCTCTCTCTCTCCGCCCCACATCCCTCCTAAGCCGCTTTCCATTATCCTTTAATCCTGGCCTATCGCGATGCACGGATGTCCTCCGCGGCGCGGTCCGGCTATCCGGTTCCTATCCGGGAGCGCGACAACCCCTCCCCCCTCACCCTCCCCCCTCCCCTTCCCCCCCCTTGCCCCGCCACCCCTTGAGAAAGGCACTCGGAGTCCCACCCTGACCCTTCCTGGAGCCAGCGGAATCCATGCACAGACTCGTTAGGGTTCGTTAGGGTTACCCCACATGCCGCGAGGGTTCCGGTTCGGAATCCGTTGAATCAAAATACTACACCATCGGGAACCGACATTGCCAAAGTACAACGTACCAACACCCACTCACTTTTAAACTTCAGAACTTCGGCAGTCAATCCTCCACTTATTCAAAATAAAAAATGGTCTGGATAAAAATTCAAACAAATGGTAATTTTGTTTTCATTTTTTCCCCATTTTTCCACCCTATTGCGCAGTCGCTGTGCCCTCCTTTCACGGCGACTGGACGCGGTCTTTCCCCGATGCTGAACTAAAATCGTCCTGCGGCGAGGAGTGGGAATTGAACCCGGCCGAGCGAGCAAGCCTCGCAGTGACTCGCCACTCCATCCGCGGCGCGGCGGCCCCTGGACAGAGTGAGGCGGGGCGGGGTGAGGCGGGGCGCGGCGGGGCCACGGATTCTGCCATAAGCTTTAATCCCACCGGCTCTAGCCACGGCTACAGCTCGGGGGTTATAAGCGGGATGCGCCTCGTGGCGAGGCGGGGCGGGGCGGGGTGGGGCGGGGTGGGGCGGGGTGGGGCCAGTGCGCAGAGAGCGGCGGACAGCGCGCCGCTGTGTTTTGTACGCCTTGCATGCATTTGGCTCATCCCACGCAGCCGAGTTTCGATTTTTCCGTCAGATCTGCCGGCCAAGCCAAGCCAACCCAGCAGCCACGTTCCAACTTTTTTTTCTATTTTTTTTTTGTGTGTGTTGCGTGGAAAACGAGATAACGTTCAGCACAACAGCAGAGGGATCCGACACTTCCTCACAACCTTACAATCACGTTCGAGAAATCACGATTACAGTGGATACCTCCCGACAGCGCGTGTGTAATCACCATGTATAGAAACAAATGGGGGAAAATCACTCGAAGAGCGAGAGATTGAGACGGACAGAACAAAGCGAGAGAGGAAAAAAGAGTAGGCTGCCAAAAGAGAGGGCTGCGTCTCTAGCTTCTGGCGTCGAGCTTCCCCCTGGCGGTTCCATCAAAACGCACCGACAGCCCGTGGTGGTACCGGCCAGGCAGGCAGGCAGGCAGGCAGGCAGGCAGCAGCGCGGGATGGAGCCAGATTAGCCGGTCCGCAGTGCGCGCTCCTCGGATGAGCGAGAGGGACGGCGCGCCCTGACCAGCGCAACGCGCAACCCATCCCGAGCCCGGATTAGCCGCCGCCCTTATCCGGCGCCATGCCAGCCAGCTTCGCCAGCCTCAACAACGCCAATTCATTCTGCGTCAGTCTCTCTCTCTCTCTCTCTCTCTCTCTCTCTCTCTCTCTCTGCCATTCACGGCAGGCAGCTTCAATAAATTCTTACGGTACGGTCCCCACGAGCGTGCACGCACACACGCACGCGCGCAGCCTAGGCCGTGAGGTGGTCCGAGCGCGGGCCGGCCGAGCCCCACGCCCCCGCTCTGCCTGCCCTGCCTGGCTGCCCTGCCTGGCTGCCCTGCCTGGCCGGCCCTGCCCGCCCGGCCCAGCCGGATCAGCCCTCTAATCTTCAAACTCCCCTAATTCCCCGCCTTCAGCCTTCAGCCCAGATCCAGCTTTACCAACCCCCGCCGCCCCGCCGGGCCACCCCGCGGACCTGGATCAGCCGCGCCGGGCACCGCCGGCCTGGCTCAGCTGGGCGCTCGCTCGCTCCCTCTCTCTGTCGGACACCCCCACACGCACACACACGCACATACACACATACACACACACACACACACATCTCTCTTTCTCTCTCTCTCTCTCTCTTTCTTTCTCTCTCTCTCTCTCTCTCTCTCTCTCTCTCTCTCTCTCTCTCTCTCTCTCTCTCTCTCTCTCTCTCTCTCTCTCTCGTCCGCCACCGTGTGCCCTTCCATCCTCGCCGCCTCTCATTTTCCACCCCATCCTTCCGGTGTGGGTGGGTCCTGGTGCCCCTCCCCGCCCGCCCCGAGCAGGCTGTGTGGCAGCGCGGGCAGCCAGCCGTCCAGCGGTGCGGGAATACATTCGGGTGGCCGAGGCCGCCGACACACTAAAGGGCGGAAACCGCCGCGATGATGATTCCGCGTCGCCGTGCGAATAGTGGTAACTCTGAGCCGGACTGGAGCACTGGGGAGCGGCTGCCGCGGCGCGCGAGGCTCCTGAGGCGCGACGGCTGGCGGTTCCGTCCGTGGCGGGGGGCTTCTTATCTTAGACGATTAGGGGCAGCATATTCATCCGTGGTGCCCACTCCCGCTGCGCGCCGCGGCGGCGGCGTGGGCGTCGAGCGCACCGCCAGAGAGGCCGCCGCCAGCGCACAGTGGGCCGGAGCCAGGTCAAAAGTCCGGAAGCGTTTTGAGTTCCAGACTGGAAGCGAACGTGTGACCCCACCGATGGATTGCTCTCCGAACGAGGAATCCATTAGCGGGGTCCCACGTTCGGTTCGAGCCCCATTTAGCGACCAGCTCAAAACGCGTCTGGACTTTCGGCGGCCTGCGCCGGTCTTCCGGCCCACTGGGCAGCGGCACGGGACGAGGCGCTACAACGCGGTGCGAGAGTGCGCGCGCGAGGCGCTTTGCGCGCTGCCCGCCGACAAGACGTACAGCGTGTCACGCAAAAACTGACTGCATTTGCATAAGCCGGTGGCGGCGCGAGCGGCGCGGGCGATGTGCGTACCGAGGAATCATCATATTTCACATGCCGACGCGCCGCGCCGCCACCGCCGAGCGCGCCGCGGGTACTCCAGAGTGGATTTAAAGGGCAACAGGCCTTTCGCCACTTTGGCCCACCGCCCGAAATGTACGCACACAAGGCAACACATTGCCCCTCCTATAAGTAGGCAAAAAGTAACTGCTTGGCTCCTCGTCTGCCTTGCCCGGCCGGCCCGTCTCATGACCCTGTTCCCAGCATTGTGGCCGGCCGGCTGGTTTAGCAGCCCTATCATGATGGCGGCCGCGAGCCCCTTCAAGACCCCGCCCCGTCCCGATAGCGCCCAGAGCGTTACCCGGCGTTACCACATTCCCGCTTAGCGCTGAATTTTTCTTTTGTTTCTGAATAGAGCGAGGGGATATCAACCCTAAAAACCTGTGACCCGACTATAAGGTCTGTTACGCCTAAAATTTATCAGGATTTAACTGAGTGAAATCGAGGGAATTTCAGGTATTACGCCACTTTAACGCAAACAATTACGCGGGCTTTTACGGACAGAGGGACAGAGCGACTGGGAGCTGGAAAAAAGTGTGAGGCAGGTCGAACGCCCAGCGAGCAAGCCAGCAAGCAAGGGCCGACTTAATTAATCGTGTCATTAAGACTGTTGCTGCCGTCGGCTACACACACACTGAGAGAGGGAGAGAGAGAGAGAGAGAGAGAGAGAGAGAGAGAGAGAGAGAGAGAGAGAGAGAGAGAGAGAGAGAGAGAGAGAGAGAGAGAGAGAGAGAGAGAGAGAGAGAGAGAGAGAGAGAAAGGCACGCAGGATCAATAGGCAACTAGCACCAGCAGAGCACACACGGCGGCGCGCCAAAGCGCCGCAAAAAAACAACCCACACAATAACACACACAAACGATGAAATAAAATGCGACGCCAAACGAGACGTCGAGACGCGGGGCGCAGGGAACGTAATGGCGCCTCGGCGTGCGAAGCGCCGGGCAGTGGAAGCGCGGGGCGGTGGCGCGGCGGCGGTGCAGACAGTGCGCTGCCGCTTGACCCGCGCGCCGCGCGCCGCGCGCCCAGCCGCGGGGAGGGTTTCCCGCTGTTTCCCGTGTGAGGTGGCGCCAGCGGCGCGCCGGCGCGTCGCCGCCGTGGTGCCGCACGCCGTGCGACACGCCTGCCTGTCGCGGATGTTGTCACCGAACCGGCGGACGACGGCCGAGTGCGAAGAAACAGTTCGTAAATTACGAACCAGTGTCTATGCTCAGAATACTTTGTTATAACAAACTCCCTTTTTTTTGTAAGGCTCAGGTAGTTTTTAAGGCTTTCATAGTGTAATTCGTATTTTTTTTAATTTTTTTTTTTTGAAAATATGTTTGATCGATTGACACGCCCTGCATTTTGCCGCTGGAAATGACCGCCAACTCGTAGACGGGTTGATCATCGAATCCCTCGGCGTGGCTTTTGGCGCCACAACCCCGCGCCGCTCCGCCTTTCCCCGGCAGGCGCGGTGCGGCCGCGCGAATTCCGCGCGCGATCTATTTATCGAGCCACTTTGAAGACGCGGCGTAGCGCGCCGCACCGACCGCACGCACACCGCTCGAAAATTCATGAGGGGCGGAGGGCAAAAAAAATGCTCTTGATTGAAATAATACACTTGTTAGGAGCGACCGAGATTAAAAAACATTTCTTACAAAGGCCGCTTCGCGAGGCGGACGGCGGAGCGGACCTAGGAGTCGTTCCCACACATGAGGCAGCCGCCAGGAATTTCGGAACCATTAGGGCGGCGGGGATCCTCATCGGAACAGAGAGAGAGAGAGAGAGAGAGAGAGAGAGAGAGAGAGAGAGAGAGAGAGAGAGAGAGAGAGAGAGAGAGAGAGAGAGAGAGAGAGAGAGAGAGAGAGAGAGAGAGAGAGAGAGAGAGAGAGAGAGAGAGAGAGAGAGAGAGAGAGAGAGAGAGAGAGAGAGAGAGAGAGAGAGAGAGAGAGAGAGAGAGAGAGAGAGAGAGAGAGAGAGAGAGAAAGGCGGGGATTCCAGGCGGGCAGTTCCGATCGGAACAGAAAGAGCGGGAGCATAACGGGTGGGCGGTTCAAATCGGATCCAACTGCCGGACGGGCCGGCCCGCCCAGTCCACACATTCGCTCTGTCTCTCTCGCACGCGTACGCGGCGCACCCCACGAGTGTGAGAGAGACAGACATGCGGCCGTATATACCTGTTGGCTTCTCGGTCCTCGGCCCCTGCGGGCCCCACGCCGCCCCGCGCCGCCCCGCGCAGCCCCGAGGCCGCCGCCGATCGCTTTATAAAGCGCGGAAAACACAGAGCCGGTAAGTCGTTGATGGATTACGGGGTGGCGTGGGATTACGCCGAGCCACACTAAATCACTGCGGAGCGCGGCGCCGCCAACGTACGCGGCGTGCGCGCGCCGTGGTGGGGGCCGGCCGCTAACCTCACGCCCGACATTTCAGGAAAAAAGAAAAAAAAAACGATAATAAAATAAATAAACACATCTTTTCAAACAACTGGGTCATCGAAGGGTTACATAACGCGACGTCCATGTCCATGGCCATGTCCTCGTCATTTCGCACGAGCAGTCGCAAACACTCAAAATACTTTCTTAGAACAAGTTACTTTTATTTGTAAAGTCTTAAATAGTTCGTAAGGTTACTTAGAGGTAGAAAAAGTGAGCAGACGAAGAAGGGGCCGATAAAGGAGTACACACAGTAGGAGGCCGAGGACGGTGACGAATACGAGGAGGCAGCAGGGGGAGGCGAAGGACGCCGAGACGGAAAAACTCTTCCTTTGAAGGCTAAGCGCGCGGCTGCGACGGCAGGTTGGAGGAAGCAGGATGGAGGCCGAGGGCGACGCGGGAAGAAATACGGGATCAGTAAATCCGTTTGGGAAGGAGTTTCAGGGATTAGGTCGTCTGCGCATGCGCCAAGCCCGAGGCGGGGAGACAGACGGACGGACAGACAGACAGACGGTCACGGGACGGGTGAGATGCTAATTCCCATCATCGCGCAGGTGAAACCAGAAAAACGCCCCGACCGCCACTGACCCGCGGAAGCCGCTGAGGCCGCGGAGCAGGAAGACACTTTTTGATGCCTCATTCACCTGATTCCAGCACCCAGCCCTCTCTCTCTCTCTCTCTCTCTCTCTCTCTCTCAAACTCACGCGGCGTTCCGTCAGGGAGCGAGAGAGACGGCATGGCGATCGCCGACGCCGCCGGCAGCCGCGGGGCCCCGAGGCGGTCCGGGCTTAATCCTTTCCAGCGGGATGACTCGACACCTCTCCGCGGGGGCCAACAACCACGGCAGGACGTGTGAGGCACTCACCTGGAGCCTTGGCGTCGTGCTCCTGCTTCATGGCGGGCATGCCGGCCGCGGCGGTGGCGTAGGCGCGCTCCACCCGCTCCAGGGCCTTGGCGTCGCGGGCGTCGCGGGCGTCGCGGGCGTCGCGAGCGTCGCGGTCCTCGGCGGCCGGCGGCGCGGGCGCGGCGGGGGCGGGGGCGGGCGAGGAGGCGGCCGACCGGGGCGGCGAGCGCGCCGAGGCGGGGGTGGCGGCACGCTGCTGGGGGGCGGGCGGCGGCGGCGCGGCGGCCGCCCCCGTGGCCGCCCCGGTCGGCGGCGCCGGCGACGCGCTGGACGGCGGCGAGGGGCTGCGGCCCGGGCTGCTGGGCGGCGACGACTTGATCCTCTGCAACACACACACACACACGCACACATTAGGAGCCGCAAGCAGGCTGGAGTACGACCCGCAGCGCTGCGCCGCCAGCAGCGCGCCGTCCTCGCTCTGTCTCTCTCGCTCTCCAGGGCGTCGCGCTGGGGTGCGAGAGGGACAGAGCGTCGGAATGGGCCCGCCACTGCCTGAGGGGTGGACGCGCTGCGCGCCATTCAGATTGATCGCAATAAATCAATGGAGACGATTGATTCAGATGAGGAACGATTATCTCGGCGCGGGGCCCTCCCCTCCCCTCCCCTCCGCGCCTCGGGTGCCTCGGGTCGACGCCAGCTTCGTTGCTTCCATGTCACCACTAATCAAAACGGCACTTGATGTCGTTCATTGGGCGGGGACGCGGTCAGGGGGAGGGGGGGGGAGGCGAGCTAAAGCCTCCGTCTTTGCGCGCGACTCTCAACGGTCGTCGCCGTCCTCCATGGAGTGAGTGCCACGCGGTGGCGGTGGCGTGCGAGTGCCACCCCTAACTCCTCTCGCTGAGCAGTGCTGAGCCGCCAAGCGTGAAGGTATGCCGCCCCCCTGCCATCCCTCCGCCTCACAGTGGGCCAGAAGACCGGTGGAGGCGGTATAATCAAAAACTCGGACGCGTTTTGAGCGCCGGAGTCGCTAAATGGGACTCGAACCGAACGTGTGACCCCACCAATGGATTGCTCTCCGAACGAGGAATCGATTGATGGGGGTCACACGTTCGGTTCGAGTTCCATTCAGCGACTCTGGAGCTCAAAACGCGTACTGGATTTTGACCGCCTCTACCTTCTGGCCCACTGAGCGCAGCACCACCGCGACGGCGGCTGCGTGCGCGCGATACCGGCGACACCGACCGCGTCGATAGCGGCGGATTATCTGCCTCAAGTTCGCGCGCCTGTGAGAGAGAAAGAGATACAGGAAGTTTGAAAAAATTGGAATAAAAATGACACTGCTGGTGTTGCCTTGCGTCCTTATCGTGGCAGAGCAAGGCGCCGTTCTTGCAGTGCACTGTGCAGACCCACCGCTTCATTCGGACTCCCTGCGCCGTCGCTCCGATACAGTACCGGGACAAGACATCACACCACCGCGTTTAGAATCAAGACCGGCTACACTTAAAAATTATCAGATTTAATTTTCATTTTTTTATTTCGCTCGGCGGCCGACGCGTGGATGTGTCACGGCGTCGATCCGGGCGCCACTTGAGGCGTGTGACGTCCTAAGACACCGCCCCCCCTCCCCCTCCCCCCTCGCCTCTCGGCCGCGAGCGGCGTAGATTGAGTCGAGTTAACTCCGACAGCGCGCCGCCACGCCCCGCCGGCTCACCCGACTTGAAATCGACCAAATTTGGGTCAATTGAAGTCAAAAGGCATCAGAATGGCGATTGAAGCTGGCGGACGGGCGCTGCAGCTAAGCCGAGGCGCGACCAGCCACGCCCCGCCCGCATTGCACACTCTCTCTCTCTCTCTCTCTCTCTCTCTCTCTCT
This sequence comes from Stenchaetothrips biformis, assembly GCA_030522485.1. Lineage (NCBI taxonomy): Eukaryota > Metazoa > Arthropoda > Insecta > Thysanoptera > Thripidae > Stenchaetothrips > Stenchaetothrips biformis. Next base: position 5,058,070 of record CM060090.1, on the reverse strand, counting down.
CTCTCTCTCTCTCTCTCTCTCTTACACACACACACACACTCAGATGACACCCTTCAATCCCAGTTCATATTCATCAGCCCGGTCACTTTATATGCCACAACTCACTCCGACCGTTTTGTGCGGGTTTCCCTCCTCAGCGGCGGCGGCGGCGCGGCCTTTCTTTCTTTCTCTGTCTTTCCCTCGATGGAAGTGGCGGGGCGGCAACGCGAAGTCACTGATTCGAAAACGCGCGCGGGAACACGCTGCGGCCGGGCCTGCAGTGTCTGCACTACGGGCTGCATCAAGCAATTGCGCGCTTCTTGGAAGGCCGACCGCCGGGAGCACCTCGGGCATCATGGGAACCAACGGGCTGCTGCAGCGCCCGACACATCGAGGACAAGAAGCGCCTCGAGATGTCGACGGCCAGCCCGGCGCACAGTGGGCCAGAGGACCAGGAGGCGGGAAAAAAGCGCGCCAATCGGCGACCGCGAACACTTCGGCGGGGAAGCGCGACAGTTTTGCCCAACAGGTTCCGCGGGGCGGTCGGCTCGGCTCGGCTCGGCCCTGCTAAGCCGCGTGCAGCGGCAGCGATCCCGAACGCCACTGCCCGTCTCTCTCTGCGGTGCCCCGCGGGACGCCCCGCGAGAGAGACGGGGAGCACTGTTCGGAATGCAGGTGCGCGGCGGCGCGGCGGCGCGGCGGCGCGGCAGGCTCCGGTGGTGTCGATAAGCGAAGCGCGGCTCATCAAAAAACCGCCGCGGTCCGTCTGACTAGCCAAGCCAGCCTGACTAGCCCCGCGGCCCGATTCCTGGAACCCTGTCTGTCTGTCTGTCCGTCTGTCGGCCGAGATGATCAAAACGTTCGAACACGACGCCCAGCAGCGCCCAGCTGTCACGGGCCACCGAGCAGCAGGGCGGCCCACGGCGCACAGTGGGCCAGAGGACCGCAGCACGGCGACCGAAAGCAGCTTCGGAGGAGTCACTTTGACGGGGGTCACGTGGTGCGGTGCGGCAGGCAGGCGTCCGGCAGGCAGGCGCATGCACGCACAGGGCCGTACCCGCTCATTATCAAAGCTTATTCCTCTTCAATTTGCGTCGAGGACTTCCAGGACGCCGTCCAGGACGCCGTCCACCGGCGCGGCACGACAGATAAAGACAAAGTCTGTCTCATCGCGTGCTAAACGAGATGTAAACAGGGAACGACATGAGAAACGGACTGCCAGATTGGCGGTTTGTCGAAGCCGCGCCGTGTGCATTGCACGGCCGCGGGGCCACGACGCCGGCGGTCAAATTGTACCTGCCTGCACTGTGAGTCTCTCTCTCCGTGAGTCTCTCTCCGTCTCTCCCTGTGTGAGTCTCTTTGGGTACGATTTGGTTATTTGAGAGTCTCTTTGCGAAGTCACTTTACTGGGTGTATACTGCGCAACAGAAATCAAGAGCTACAAAAGAGAGAGCTCTCTTCGCAGGAGAGAGAGAGAGAGAGAGAGAGAGAGAGAGAGAGAGAGAGAGAGAGAGAGAGAGAGAGAGAGAGAGAGAGAGAGAGAGAGAGACACTCTTCTTCATAATGGCCTTCGACACACGCAGACTGACTCCCCTTCAGCGCGCGGATTTTTATTCCGCTGTCGCCGCCTGGCGAGCACTCGTGAAATAAACCCACCAGAGTGCCACCCGCCCGGGGCACTACCTGCGAACCTGAGGCCCTGTCTGCCATATCCGCTCATAAATGCACACACTGTCTCTCCCCCGAGACGCGGCGCTGCAAAAACAATCAACACTCCGCGAGGACTCAAACCCTATACGCACCACGCACACAGACATAGACCGACACTGAAAAAAAGTGCTTATGCAAAAACAATAAAGTTTAAAAAAAAACCCTGTGCGCATTATCATTGCAAAATGTTGCATCGCGGACGGCTACCGCAACTCGGCGGGCAAGTTGGGGCGAGCAGTTTCTTTTTCCCCCAACACCCTGACGTACTCGTCGTGCTGCTGCAGCGCTAATCCAGAGCCATTACTCCGTCCAGGCGCGCTGCTGCCGCACAGTGGGTCAGAAGACCGGCGCAGGAAGAGAAATTCTAGACGCGCTTTGAGCTCCAGAGTCGCGAATCGAACGTGCGACCCCCACCAATGGATTCCTCGTTCGGAGAGCAATCCATTGGTGGGGTCACACGTTCGGTTCGAGGCCCATTTAGCGACTCTGGGGCTTTAAAACCCGTCCGGGGTTTTGACCGCCTCCACCGGTCTTCTGATCCACTGTGTGCTGGCGGTGCTGGCGGTGCCGGCGGGGTGACCGGCGAGGCGGAGCGGCGGCGCTAAGCTCGACACCCTCCTCCCCGCGCACCTGTTGCCCGCGCGCCGCGCCGCCACCCGCGGCCGCCTAACCTTGCCGCCGGGTACTCTTGGGGTAGTCGCGGGTCGGCGGCGGCGGCGCGGCGCAGCTTGCGTGGGACGGGCTGCATTTCCTGCACTCTTAGTGCCTCGTCATGTGACGGACGGACGGACGGACGGACGGCCGCGGCCCGGGACGACGCAGCGACGCGGCGACGCACAGAGGTGGAACCAACCGTTCCCCCCGCGGCCCGCGGCGGGGCAGGGGGAGGGGGGCGTCGCCGCCGCCGTCACCGCCGCCATCTTGAACGGGTATAGCTAGGTGAGTGTTGCGCGCGCCTCGGTGTGTGCGTGAGTGCGTGTGTGCGCAGCTACATCGAGTGAGTAGAGGAAGCAGCGACTGATGTCCAGCACCACACGGGGGGGTAAATTACAGGAAGGACGAGTTGTAATTGTGTGTGTGATTGCGTGTGTGTGTGTGTGTTTGTGTGTGTGTGGGTGTCAGTGAGTTCGGTGCCACTACTAATGGGGAACACCACAGCAACCCTCAACATTTTCACCCATGCTCAACGCCCGGTACACACACACACATACACACACATACACACACACACACACACACACACACAGAGGGGAGGGAGTAAGGGGGTAAGAGAGAGAGAGACGCAAACGCACCACCGGCACAAACGGCTACAGTCCGGACGGATATAGCGCTCCCTCTCTCGTAACTCTCCTCTGACTCTCTCTCCTCTCTCTCTCTCTCTCTCTCTCTCTCTCTCTCTCTCTCTCTCTCTCTCTCTCTCTCTCTCTCTCTCTCTCTCTCTCTCTCTTTCCCGCACCTTCCAGCCGGAGTCATCGGTGTTACACATACAGACACTGAACCGCTGGACGCACTCCTTGACGACGACATGGGAAAACACTCGCAGCTAAAGCGCGTCTCCGTGGAAAGGCGGGCAAGCGGGCGTCACACGCATAACACTCACTCACACTCTCAAACGCATCACCTGACACGTCCGCGACACACGGGAAGTGGGGAAAGGGGGAGGGGGGGTACAACGCGTTCGGCTTTTCGGAAGCACACGAATCGCTGCCGCCTTCCCTGTGCGTGCTCTGGCGGGAGGGGACGGAGGGGGTGGGGGAAGAGGAGCGAGTTACAATGCTCACTACACTCGCACGCACTTCATACTTGACTGAGCGCTCTGCTTGGGAAGATATCATGGAAATATCACGTTGTTGTGTATCCGGTCTGGGCTGCAGGCCGGCGCGGCGCAGGGCCGCCGCAACGTGTAATTGCAATCGGAACAAATAAATGAAAACAATACCCGGCAAGTGCAGTGGGCTACGGCTGCCTGGCCGCCGCGCGCGTGCGTGTGTGTGTGTGTGTGTGTGTGTGTGTGTGTGTGTGTGAGTCGTGTTGTGTGTGTCATTCCTCGTTCGGACAGCAATCCATTGGTGAGTCCTGTTTAGCGACCCTGAAGCTCAAAACGCGTGTCTCGAGTTTGGGCCGCCTGCGCTACCGGTTCTGTTAAGTCTCGCGCGGGGGTAGTCGAAACGGGGAGGGGGAGGGGGGAGACAGCGCGTCCCTCGCGCCGTCCGCGCCGCGCCCCGCCTCAACAAGTGATCCGGGCAGGGCGAACGATTACGCCGGCCAGCCATCGAACCGCGGCGCGTCCGCCCGCTCGGCCTCCACCGAGCGGGCAGGGAGCCCTCCGATGCGCGTCGCGCGGCCACGCACCGTGGGCCAGAAGACTGGCGCAGGCGGCCAAAATTCTATACGTACGCGTTTTGAGCTCCAGAGTCGCTCCCACTCTGGAGCTCAAAACGCGTAATAGAATTTGGCCGGCCGCGCCGGTCATCTGGCCCACTGTGCCACGGCCAGGCACGGCGCGGCACAGCTGCCTACGATCCGATAAGTTCCCAGAAGAGGACGCTACGCGCTACGCAGTCATTCCGATCGAGCCGCGCTGGCCGCGCCGGTAGCCGGGCAGGCCAGCGCGGCCAGCGCGGCCAGCGAGCACAGTGGTTGAGAAGTCGCGGTGTGTTCTCATGGGGCGCCGCCATGCCAACGGTTTTGAAGAAGCCACGAGCGAAGGGGGGAGAAAAAATGAGAAAAAGAGAAGAAAAACAACAAAAAGAGCGACACGATATCGCGCGTACGCCGCACACCAGGAAAACACACATCACGCGCGAGAATCTGCATTTCAGATCGCTTTCAGCGAAAACGAGCCGACGAATCGACGACTCCCGTGTCGTTTGCAAGGGGAAAAAGATTAACCGGGGAGGCATTTTTGTGATGGAAACATGATGCTTGCAATGTCGGCGTTGTTTACTTTTAGCAGTGCATCGGCTGCTACCGCGCGATCGCGAGCTACGAGTGCGTGGGCCGTGGCGAGTGGCGCCAGTGCTGCGGCCGCGAAGGCGCCACCCCGACTCTCTCTCTCTCTCTCTCTCTCTCTCTCTCTCTCTCTCTCTCTCTCTCTCTCTCTCTCTCTCTCTCTCTCTCTCTCTCTCTCTCTCTCTCTCTCTCTCTCTCTCACACACACACACACGGCGATGCCATTGACACGCCGATGCTCGCGCCCCTCCTCCATTACCGCCCTTCCCGGAAAGCGAAGGTGCAGCTTCTCCAGGTAAACGCACGAGGCGCCCGAATTTCCCGCCGCGGCTGTTCGACCGCGACCGCGACCGCGACACAGTGGGCCAGAAGACCGGACGCGGGAACACCTTCGGGTGCCGCCGCCACGTCGCGTCGTCGTCGTGCTGCCGGTGGGCCGGTCACCCACACAATCACACTGGCGGGCGTTATCGTCCATCGGGATGCTGGCCAGGCGTGGCGGCGCCGTGCGGCCGGCCGGCCGGGGCGCCTGTACGTGGCGCGAGGCCTATGCGAGGCCTGGCCGCGGTGCAGCACGGTCTACGTCGCACAGGTGCAGAAAGGTGCCGCGGAGGAGGTCGAAAATCCCGTTAAACAAATCGGGCGACGAAGCGCCGCCGCCCCGCCGCACTCTCTACTTACGCGTTGTACTCCGGGGCAATCTCGCCGGCCAGTACCACAGGTGGGTCGCTTCCGCCGCGGCCTCGCCCCGCCCATCCGAATTGAGACGTGTGGGCTCCACCACGCCCCGCCCCGCCACACAGCGGGCCAGATGACCGGCGCAGGCGGATAAAACTCTAGACGCGTTTTGAGGCACAGCCAGAGTCGCTAAATGGAACTCGAACTGGACGTGTGACCCCACCAATGGATCGCTCTCCGAACGAGGAATCCAATGGTGGGGTCACAAGTTCGGTTCGAGTTCTATTTAGCGACTCTGGATCTCAAAACACGTCCCGGGATTTCGACCGCCTGCGCCGGTCTTCTGGCCCACTGTGTGCCAGCGCGACGCGGCTCCCCAGTCCGTTCCGGGGCTCCTGGCCGCGCCTTCCGCGGGACGGAAGACGGACAGTTTTATCTTGCGGTCCGGTCCGCCACTCCACTCGGCCGTTCGTTCGTTCGGCCCTTTGGCTTGGTAATGAGAGCCATTGTTTCGGATGGACCATGGCGCGGCCGCGTCCGGACCGCCCACCAACCTGCACGCTCAACGCAGCGGGACTGCAAGACGGCGATACGCGACCCGTGTCGACGGCGGCGTCCCGGACGCGACCCCGCGCGGCGGCGAGCCGCTACCGGAGGTGTTATTTGGGCGGCGCTTCGAGGCGCTGCCCCGCCGCGCCGTGCCGCGCCACCACACACCGCCGCGTTTGTTTATAGAAGCCGCGATCGCCGGCCGATGCGGCGATACAGCGGACCGCCAATGATACAGCCGGGCCGGGCGCGGCGATGGCCCAAGATGGCAGCGCAATAAAGAGCGATACAAATCAGAAACGCACTAAAAACATTTTTCCCAGCGGTGCGCCATCAAAATCTGGATCCGCCCCCGCCCCCGCCCACTGTGCCTTTCCCCGCCACCGCAACAGGGCCGTATCCGACATCTTTTTCGACCGAGAATGCAAATCGAGAGCCTCATCGCGCCGCTCGCCGCGCCGCCGTCACTGTTACAAGAGATATATGTAAACCTAGGATTTTACTGCCGTTATGGAACAGAGCGCATAGCAGTGACTCTAAAAGCTCTAAAATGTAGACTAGTCCAAACACACGCGCGCACACCGTCGACGTGCACGTCAGGGGCTTCCCTGGGCCGCCGCCGCCGCACCGCGCCTTGGCGGAGACTCTCCTGATCATGCTCATTGAACCGTGTCGCTTCCTGTGTGCGTGATTGCACACACACTCACACACTCGCCTGCTGTCCTGCTCCGTCGTCATTGCCTGTCAACAAGCCACAGCGTGCGACCCGAACGCCGCGTCGAGTGCCCAATCACAAGCACTCTCTCTCTCTCTCTCTCTCTCTCTCTCTCTCTCTCTCTCTCTCTCTCTCTCTCTCTCTCTCTCTCTCTCTCTCTCTCTCTCTCTCTCTCTCTCTCTCTCACACACACACTCGCACTGTTCAGCGCACTGTTTTTCTTTTCGGGCGGGCGGATTACTTGTGCAAACTGGACTGAGACGACGAGCCGCGAGGTGCGCGGCGGCGGCGGCGGCAGGGGGTGGCCGAGCCGAGCCGAGCCGAGCCGAGCCGAGCCGAGCCGAGCCGGGGAGGAAGCGGACGCCATTGGGCGGTGCTGGCGATGCCAAACAGAGTCAACAGTCCGCGAAACGCAACGGAACGCGATAGACATGCCGCGGCATAATTCAACAAGGCCATCAAGACGTGCATCGCGGTGTATATACGTATATCGCGGTGCAAAGGAATTCAAGAGCCCAACGGCCGGGCCGGCCGGCGCACAGTGGGCCGGAAGACCGGCGCAGGCGGCCCAGCTCTGCATTCACGCGTGCCGTGCTTTCGCCATCAACCGCCGCCTGCCGCGCCACGCGACGCGACGCTAGAAAGCATCCGCTTTACGGCGCGCGCTCGTTCATTCATTTGTCATTTAGTCGCCCCGCATCGCCGCGACAGAGACAGGTTCGTCTCGGGGCCTCAAATTACGACGCCTATCGGGATGAGGCGACATAAATCATGCCGCGAATTAAAAGACGCGTCTCCTCGTCCTCTCTCTCGCACTGGCGTGTCCCGGGGGAGGGAGGGAGGGAGGGAGACGGAGCGGCGGCGTCGCGGCGGCCGGAGAGGGAAGAAACAACAGGCGGCCGACATCCCGCGGAACGCGAGTCCGGCGACGCGCCTCCTCTGCCTTGGATTAGTGTCATTTTGGCGGACGGGGGTGTGAGCGAGACAGAGAGAGAGACAGAGCTCCAGTTCCACAGCCGCGCTCCTCTCCAGCGACCTAGCGATGTTATCTTTCGCCTAATACGGTTACGTTTACCTGGGCACGGCATGCAGTTGTCGCTCAGCCGTGTCTCCCCGGCCGGGCGGCTGGCTCACCCCTATCCAGCCTGCTAACACACGGACACGCACTCACACTAACTCACACACACACACACACACACACACACGCGCGCGCACACACACACACACACACACACACACACACACACAAGTATCGAGTTTCACTAATGAAGGGTTGCGGGCTGTCGAGAGGAACAGAGAGACGGAAAAAAAAACAGCACACGCAAAAAAGGGATATAAGGAAGGGTGGGCGCAGTTCGTATATAGCAGAATTCGGAATTTTCGCCATCTTTTCAAGGCCAATAAAACTGCACCGGTTCCGTCCGTGTCGATTGAAGCAGCCCAATAAGATCGTTGGTGTCCAGAATACGGTTCACACTCATAGTTGAAACTCTTGGCCGGCGACGTTGGCGAACAGGGCCACAAGGTCAACAGACAACGGCCGTGGGTCATCGGATTCGGCGGGGCGGTGCACAGTGGGCCGTGCACAGTGGGCCGTGCTGAAGCAGTGCCTGAGCAGCAAGGACCAACATGGGCGGGGGGCGCCCAGACCAGCCGAGCGAGGCGCGCCCCGCCAGTCGCTCTGTCCCCTCGAGTGTCGTTTTTGGCGGTGCACGGGATGTATCGGGTGACACGTGTTAGCTTATCCCGGCCAGATTCGACTAAGCCCCCTAATCAATATCCTGTTACAGGAGGCCGGGGGGGCAGCCACGCCCGGGGCAAGGCGCACCCCGCCACGCCCCGCCGCACCCCGCCGCGCCCCGCCGCGCCCCGCACAGGTGGAGGCGGCCGGCAGTCAGCGCCTTGCCAGCGCGCTCGCGGACGGGCCCTCCTGAGACCGCGGCCAAGGTGCGCACTTCGTACAAGAACCCCGGCCCGCCCCGCGCAGGAAGACCTAGACGATTGATGCTAATCTCTGCTCAGGATGGCGGGGTCCCGGCCGCGCCGCGCCGCGCCGCCGAGTCGGTGCGGCTGCTTCTGGCGGATTTCTGCATGGTTGGCCAATGGCCATTGGGGGACCGACTCGACCCTCAACTCCTTGGCGGCGGCGGAGAGCGGCGGCCCCGCGTTTCCCTCTCCTTGTTTATCATGCCACTCCACTCCGGCCTCCCTCTATTCCCCCCCCCTACCCCTACCCCTCTCCCACCCGTCCTCACATCTCTCTTTTTCTGGCTTCCACCGCCCTCCTCCCTCGGCTTAGCCGCGCCCCGTAATCCTGGGGATTTCCCGCGCCAATCCGCCGCCTCCCCTCCCCTCCCCCCACACCCTCCCCCGCCCCGCATGTCCCAAGATACGTCCAAAGGCTAAAGGCGGGGGCCCTTTCCTGTCGGGTTTATCCGCTTCGCCGTCCAAATCCGCCCCTCCTCCCCCTTTCCTTCTGCTTCTTCTTCTCCTCCTCCTCCTCCTCCTCCACCTGTCTGGCCGCGCTGCAGTGACAGCAGGGTCGCCGGCCGCGAGGCCCCGCGGCCACCACACCACGGCGAGCAGCGCGCAGACCGATCGCCCCTTTACGACATGTGTTGCGCGTCGTCGGCGTGCCCGCTGCCGTTACGACCCGCACCGTGGGGCCGCCGCGTCACCGCGTCGCCGAGTCGCCGCGCCGGTCGCTCATTCATCCATCGCCATTCATTCATACGGCAGTGCGGCGTGGAGCGTATAGTGCAAGCCCTCTCGGTCCGGTTCCAGAGAAACGCCACACGTTTCTTCAAACGCATTAAGGGCGGTCGGCCCTCTCCGCGGCCCCCGCGGCGGTACGTCTCTCTCTCTCTCTCTCTCTCTCTCTCTCTCTCTCTCTCTCTCTCTCTCTCTCTCTCTCTCTCTCTCTCTCTCTCTCTCTCTCTCGTGATTCTCTGAGTGTGTGTATTTGTGTGTGTATAGGTGTGCGCAACACCGCGCCCCACCCAAGGCGAGTGCAGCGGAAGTTGCGCATGCCCGGTGGTGGAAAGTGAACGACGAGTCTGTCGCCGGCACTCGCACCACCGCACCGTGCCTTGCCTGGCCCTGCCCGGCCCTGCCGCACAGTGGGGTTTAGGGAAGCCCGGCTGGACTTGCGCGGGGTCACGCTTCCGGGCGGCCAAGCAGCGCCAGGGCCACCACTCCGCCTCCGCGCGGCCCGCCCCGCCCCGGAACGCCCCGCCACGCCCCGCCACGCCCCGTTAACCTGATCGCGGAGAATGGAATGGGCTGTGCTGCCACTGGCCGCCACTACTGGTCTTCTTGTCTAAAGTACTCCGGACGGGGCCCGCGGCCCGCGGGGGCTTGCCGGTGCGATGGCAGTGTGGTGGTGGGGCCGCCGGCCGGCCGGTAGGAGCGCTAGGCAAATTGCACCTACTGCCCACAAATAATGACCGTGGCGCCATGCTGTTGCGACGCCGGTCCCACACCGCCCAGACTTAGCTTTGAAAAAAAAAAAATTAAAAAAAAAAATTAGAAAAAAAAATTATAGTGAAATTCCTTTACATATTCATGAAGCTATTTACCTATACACGTTCATAGGAATTTTACCATGCACTTGTATGACACAAAAAAAATTTCAATTATAAATCTCAAAAAGGAAACTTATTTTCCTTCAATTTTTTTGTTTCTTTAGTTGGCAATGCTTAACTTGGTCACGCCCCCTTCCCTTACAGATTGTCGATCAAGGTGGGTTTTGTGGGAGTCCCAACGCTGCCGTGACACTCCAAGTTGCAGCAAGCCGAGCCCCGCGATCCGCGGCCAGTTCCGAACTTCGCAACCCTCTCCCACCCCCCACCTCCCCTCGCGCAGCCAGGGACGCGAATAATAAACCCGAGAGAGGGAGCAGGGGAAAGGGGGGGGGGGAAGAGATACGGCGCTCTCGCACTTCTCAGCAGCTCTCGCGCGGCACGCGTTTGAATAAGCTAATTGTTCGGCAAATCGTCGCGAAGCAGTGGGCGCCCGCCCGCGAGTCAGTGAATAAGCAGGCGCTGTGTGTGTGTGTGTGTGTGTGTCTACTCATGTGGAAGTCTTTGCGGGGGGTGGGGGCGGGTATCACGCGAAACACAGTGTAGTATACCAAACACCGTGTCCGCGGCCGCCACCACCGCCACAACAGCACTGTAGTGCCCACTTGTTCCACGGGGCGGGAGGGAGGACCGCGGGGCCCCCGGAGGAGGAAGTGGCCACCAGATAAAGCCAATAACACGCCGCGGGTGCGAGGGAGACAGAGCGAGGGACGGAGGTGACGCCCGCTGCCGCCAGCTCGGGCGGCCGGCCACTCGGAACAAGTTGATTATTTCTTACCGGGTCATTCGACACGACGGACGAGCGGCAGCAGCAGCGGGCCTCGAGCAGGGGGCGGGGCGGGGCGGGGCGAGGCGGGGCGGGGCGGGGCGGGGCGGGGCGATGCGCTGCCCGCCAAATTATTAGCTGCGATTCGGAAAGAGGGACCGACGGCCGTTCGCCCGAGTCCATCCGCGTCGAGCGCCGGAAGTGGCGGGAGGAAGAAAGAGAAGGAGGGGGGAGGGAGGGGGGAAAGAGCGGGAAAGGTGGCTCAAATTCAAACGTCGCGCCGCGGAGGAGCGAGGCCCCGTTCAGATAAGCGCGGCCACCGCGCAGGAAGTGGATTCCGGAGTAAAAACGGAGGCAAGAAGGAGGCGGCGCATCCGCCAGCAGCGCGGACCGGCGGCGCAGAGCGGACCTCGGCCTTTTTTTGTGGCGACGCGCTAAGTGCAAAACCACCCAATCATTCGATGAGATTAGCCAATGAGCGGACCGGAGAGGAACCAAACACTTCCGCCGACATTACGGCGAGCAGGCCGTTTTTCCTCCAAGGCAATAATACAGTCAGCAGAGCACCGCTGGCCGCCTTCCCTCTTCGCACTTCACCGAGGGGTGGCCCACTGCACAAGTTTGTGTGGTAAAATGATTGTGGGAACGTGCAAGATTTCTGCCGAATTGCAGATTGCCTTCTTACAGGCAATTTCACCTCGTGGAATGTGTTCAAATTAGGTCACATGGATGTGTGGAGTTGTTCCTCCCTCGCACTTGCCCCAGGAGCCCATCCAGGACCTTGAATCGCATCCATGCCGAGGCCAGAGGATTCGCCGTCATTGCTGTCATCATTCTCCACCACTTTCCCCACGAAAAACAATCATCGCCCCGCGGCCCCGCCTCCTACACTCAGCAGCGCTGGCAGCGACCCGGCCGCCGCGCACCGCGACTCCGGCACCGACTCCCCAACCACTGCACCAACAACACGGAACGCTTCGTCCTCGTCTTCCCTTTAATCGCCCCGCGCTTCTTAAAGGGACATGAAAATGCATCAGTGTGCGTACACACACACACACACACACACACACACACACACACACACACACACACACACACACACACACACACAGTGTGCCGGCCGCGGCCCAGTCCGTCACACCTGACGGCGCAAGGGCCGCTCCTCGCAGGGACCTCGCAGGGACCTCGTAGAGGGACCCGCACAAAAACAAAGTGGTGGTCGAAGCGCCGCGCCGCCTAGCCGCGCCCATCGGTGCGTGATACCGTGCGAGGGAAGCGACAAAGAGGGGCAGCATACGGGTAGGGATAGAGAGCGCCCGAAACGGGACGACGGACTTACCGCGGCTTCGAAAAAAAAAAAAATTAGGAAGAAAATCTTACTTTAACTATCCTTGTGTTGTCACAGACATAAAAATCTGGGGGCGAGGCGCTTCCAAAATCCGCAAGTGTACTCGCGGCCCGAAGTGATCCGCCCTCCGTAAGCACTGGCGCTCGGCGACTTCTTGCTGTGCAAAGAGAGTGCGCGCGCCAGGCACAAAAAACTGATTACGAAACATAAAGGCAGAACAAGCTGGCGGAACGGGAAGGTGGGAAATAATGGCGGGAGATATGCCGCGGATAGAACGGCCGAGATTAAAAAGTGGCTAAGGAGTCTAGCGGGGCGGCCCGCCGTGTGTAAACTAATCCGTATTTGCATGGGCGCTTCAATGTTATAATGAAGTCGCTTATGCTAATGAACCGGATGAAAATGGAACTCGGGAACGGGGCGCCCCGTTGCAGCGACGCCGCGTCGCTTCACACATGTCCGAAACCAGCTCCGCGGCCACCCGCACCACGCTGCTGGCGCCTCAAATACTAAATACTTCTCTCCCTTCCGAATCGTAGACATCAGGTCGCCTGACAGCTGTCCGCTTCCTTACGTTACTCGTTGCTCTACGTTGCTCGTTAAAGACAATATTTAACCTATGAACCAGACAAAAATTCCGCATGAAAATGTGGAACCTAGAAAACGGCACCTGTTCGCGACAAGGTCATTGGTGGTCCAGTTGGCCGCGGAAAAATACGGTACTAAATCAGGCCGCGGACGCCACAAAGACAACAAACCGCCTCCACTGGACAATGACGCCCCGACGAGGGGGCCGACACAGTGGGCCGGCTATAATTAAGGCCGGCGGACGAAGAGACGAGCAGACGAGGGTCAGAGAGCGGATTTTCATCAACTTTTCGAACGCCCTAAACGAGAATCACAAAGAGATCGTAGACGTCAGATACCATCTAAATTACATCTGTTAGTATAAGTGCGAGCGAGCGAGCCGAGCCGGGCCGGGCGGCAGGAGAGCCAGCAGTGGCCAGCCGGTAGCGCCCCCCCTCTCCCCCCCTCCCCCGCGTGGCGTACTCGCGTTACGGTAGCGTTCGAGGATCGCGTCCTGTTTCTGTTCCCATAACTTTCATGAATAATTGCAGCAGCCGCGGGCCTCATAGCCTCATGGCTCGGTCGCGCGGGGGCGCTTCATAGAAATGCGAACCGCGCGGCGCGGCGTCGGGGCGGGGTGGGGTGCGGTGGGGCGATGCGGGGCGGGGCGGCTGGCGCCAGACAGTGGGAGCCGCATTACGGGAGTCACATCACATCAAATCATCGGGCATACCACCTTGTTATAGTAGTTCGCTTTAGAAAAAAAAAACGCTATCGCACATACCAGCCGCGGAGCAGGTCGATGGGAACCAACACACACACGACGACACTCCTCGCCATCATCGTACTTCAAGAACATCCACGCGAGAAAGACTTCTTCTTCCCTTCTCCCCTCCGTCCTTCTCCGTCTCTCGGCCTCCCTGTCTCTCTCGCTCAGTTTTCTCACCTTTTTCTCGGCGCCCAGTACGAGGAAAAGAACGATCGACGCGGCGGTCTCGTTACTACAGTGGTGCGCACACTGTGCGCTGCACAGGGAGTCTGGTGCAACGACCCGTTCAAATATCTGGAGCCAATCACAGCGCGCGGTCGCGGCGCCGGGAGAGGGGGACTTGAACGCGGGGCGAGCGGTGAGGAGGGGGGAGGGGGGAGATGGGGGGGGGGGAGTCGATGGTGACGCGTGGCCGCCAATACATTACCCAATAAGGCATTAATGCGCGCCAGCGTGTAAATCAAAGCAGGTCACAGGCGGATTATTCGATTACTTGAACCTCTCCGTAGTCTGCCTGCCTGGCTGCTTGGCTCGATGGAACGAGTATAAGGCAACCCGCGTACCGTAATAACATGGACAAATTTAGGGGTAAGACACTTGTCTTTGCGTAAGGAAATTGGTTGCTGACCAGTGTTGCCACGTGAAATATCCAAGGTTCGTAGACTCTCTGTCGGGCAGAGCCCGCTCCACGTGTGAACACGCCAACGGACCAACAGGCACCCACGCGGCGGAGGTGCTCCAGCACAGCGCGTCCGTCCCTTCACACATGCACACACACACACACACACACACGCACGCAAACATAGACATACATACACGGGGGCTCAACGAGCACTACAGCAAAGCGGGGAGGTCCTCGCGAAACAAAAGGTCCAGCACGCTGCCAAGTGCGCCAAGCCGACCAGGGGCAGACAGGCCGTGTGCTCGCGAACTGCGGCGATGCTGGCCAAATCGCCTCGAGAGCTCTCTCTCTCTCTCTCTCTCTCTCTCTCTCTCTCTCTCTCTCTGTTTCTTACACGGAGAATCACCCCATTTACGCGCCGCCCCCCGCCCCCACGCCTCAAGTCCTTCCGCCGCCGGCTCCCCCCCCCCACGATTCCGGTTAAAACGCCAACAACTATCATTTCACGCATGGTAATCGCAGCAGTAGCCTCGCTCACAATGAGGATCAGATCAAGGGGGGCCGGCCAGGACGCCAAGAAAGAGGGGGGGGGGCTGACGTGACGACGGCGACGTCCAAAGAGGGAACGAGGGGGGGACTGCCCACTCCAATTTTTCACCGCGAGTACGCCCCGCGAGTACTCCCCCCCCCCTTGCCCCGAAGGGAACGCGCCGCGTCCGAGGATTGAATTGATAAGAAAGCCATAACTGGCGGCCGGCGCGACGGGCGTCGTGATAACACTATGCGGCCGCCGCACTCCACTGGATACAAAGCCAAAAGACTCGCCACGCTTCTCGCACACACGCACCCCCCCCCCCCCTCCCCCCCACACACACACACCTGACGCAAAAAAAAATCAAAACCTTTCCTTAAAGTTGTTTGCGCGCAAATCTTCCCTTCCTTCCTGCCCTAGCTCCCTGTGTCGCGGCGGCGCGGGCCCCTGCCCCGCCGAGCGCCACAACGGCTTTCGCGCCGCCGCCGCCGCCGCCGCTCAGACGCGACAACATCCAAATCCCCTGGCGAGCCGTCTGCTGGAGCCCCCGGAGGTAGGCCGGCCGCGCCGTGGACGCGGTGGACGCCGTCGAAGAGTTGAAGCGCGGATCTGGTGGTACGAGACGCGGTGGACGCTATAGTTGTCTTTGCAACGCGTCCGGGATCCTGACCGCCTCGAACGGTCGTCTGGCCCACTGTGACATGGGTGTCCCGTGTCCCGGCAGGACTGTGTCCAGGGTATCGCACGCCCCCTTCTAATTGCTCTCCCGGCACCACGCACGCTGCACATCCACTTCCGGCGACGCGGTGTGGGAAACACAAAATCACAAAATCCACCCGTTTTTGGCGGCGTGTTTCAATCGCCATCGTGTCTATCGCTGCCAGCGTCCAGTGTTGGGCCGTTCGTCTCTGTATTCGACCGTCAAGCGCGGAATGCTGGGTACTAATCCCCCCACCTACCTCAGGCACGCACGCACACGCTCTCCCCCCCCCCCCTCTCTCTCGTCCGGAGCGCGCGTCGCAGTGCCACAGACAGACGGCCAAATGCACCAAAAAACAGATATATTAAAAAGTAACCCGCGCGATGTGAGCCGACGGCCCCATAAAACCCCATCCTCGTTTCGCGCGCGCGTTCATTCTTTTCATTTTTTTTTTATAACAACCACCGCCAGGTCTTTTCCTCCCGATGCGTTTTGGTTGTTGTTGTTGGAGGTGCGATCAATGCGACGCGCGCACTTGTCTCACACTTCCGGTCGTAACGCAGCTAACAACAACAACAACAAGACGCTCGCTGCTCATCCCCGCACTGTAATATAAAATCGATGGAGATAAGAAGCTCGCCACACTCGTGTGCTCACGGCGGGCAGGGCAGTGCACGGCCAGGCACGGCAGGGAAGGGCTCGCCCTCGGCCGCAGGACCGCCGAAGGGCCGCCTTTCCCACCACGCGAGCTAATTAAAATCACGGACCGGCTCGCAAATCCGACAGGTTAGGTTACACCTGCCCGTCTCCTGACATTTTTGTTGTTCTTGTTTTTATTGCTATTTCCTCGGTGCCTGCGGAGGGCTCGGCCGCTCGGCCTTCGCCTCGCCGCGGGGGCACGCGCGCGGCCCCGAATGCAGCCGGCGGATTTGCAGGGCAAGGTGTCCGGCAGGCTGTCTCTCTCGCACTCGGTGCCGTAATGCGTGCCGTAGGGCGTGCGAGAGAGACGGAGCACAGTCCGTTCTGCTGGCCGCGGCCTCCCCGAGGCGGACCAAAGCAGAGGCCGGCGTCCGAGGCGTTTGTCGGTGCGTCGCCGCCGACAGCCCCTGCAGCCTGTCCGAGAGTCGTGTAGGCCGCTCTGTCTCTCTCGCACTCACGGATCGTCTCGGTGCGAGAGAGACAGAGTGACGGAAACGGCTCTCAGTCGTCCACGTTCTACATCCGGTCGGTACAAAAGCCAAAAGCCGAGCGCGAAATGCCGCCCCCGGTGCGCGCCTCGCTCGCCGCACCTTCCGCGGAAACTCGCGGCGTCGAGTCAGCTGGCGCACAGTGGGCCAGAAGACCGTTGAGGCGGCCAAAATCCCGGACGCGTTCCGAGCTCCAGAGTCGCTGAATGGGACTCGAATCGAACGGGTGACCCCACCAATGGATTCCTCGGTCGGAGAGCAATCCCTTGGTGGGGTCACCCGTTCGATTCTCGTCCCATGAAGCGACTCTGGGGCTCAAAACGCGAGTCTAGAGTATTGGCCGCCTCAACGGTCTTCTGACCCACTGTGCGGCGCGAGCCTGAGCCGGGCCGGACCGCGATATACGCCGCCAGATTAGCGTTATGGTTCGCACGCACTTCGCCACCTGTTGATATGCAAATAATCCCTCCCTGGAGGGGAAAAAAGACAGCGCTGGTCATTTAAACAGCCGCCGCCGGCGGAGTGCTCGCAGGGGGGAGGGGAAGCCCACTCCCGGCTGCTAATTTGCGCGGCGGTTGCAGTGCGGGCAGAAAGGAGTATGAGAATGTTATCCGCCGCGGGGAAGGGGGAGGAGGGGGTCTGAATCCACCCCCTCCCCTCCGCCGGCAGGACCCGGCGATAACCCCTTGATAACCACACTGATACGGATCAGAGATCTTAAGACGGGCGACGCAACCCGACACGCCGGCAGGGGTTGCCACCGGGCTACACACTGCACAGTGGGCAAGAAGACCAGCGCAGGCGGCCGAAACCCTCGACGCGTTTTGAGATCCAGAGTAGCTAAACGGGACTCGAACCGAAGGTGCGACCCCACCATTAGATTCCTCGTTCAGAGAGCGATCCATTGGTGGGGTCACACGTTTCGGTTCGAGTCCCATTTCGCGACTCGGGAGCTCAAAACGCATTCGGAGTTTTGACCGCCTCCTGGCCCACTGTACGCACCGCGCCCAAGACGAGGGCGACAGGAGACGGACGGGCACCCCTATGATTCTTTTGGGACGTGTCGACGCCCTGGCCGGGCGGCAACCCTTGTGCACATAATGCGCCCGGGGATGATGATGGGTCACACACACGCATTGTGTCGCCGCGTCGGCGCGCACCGGAACCTCGCCGTCGAGGGGGCGACACCACGACGACGGCCGGGTGCGGCGGCGCCAAAGCATTCGCCCTGCAGACCGGCCCGTCGCTATGTCTCACTGTCCGAGACGCCCCATGAGAGCGAACGAGGAGACAGAGCGACGAGGACGGACTCTCGGTGTCCGCCTGCTGGTGTGGGGACGGCGGCGGCGACGCGATTAGCGAGGGCACCGTTAATCCGGCGTCCAAGGCAGCGCCGAGGCGCCGAGGGCCCGCGGGTCACAGACGGGTTACCGAGAACGACCCGACGGCAGAGCCACGCGGCGGCACGGCGCCACGGCGGGCTCATCTCGAACAGACGTCCTGTCTCTGTCACACTCACGGCGCGTCCCGATGGCGTGCGAGAGAGACAGACAGCACAACGCGCAGGCCGGCCAGTCCGTCACGGCGGCCATAAAACACCCCCGACGGACGCTGGAGTGACGCTGGGCGCGCGGTGACGAGACGTGACAGTCTCAGACAACAGCCGGCGTGCCGGCCGTGTGCAGTATAATGACCCTCAATACGGCGGCGGTGCTAATTCTCTGACTTTCAGGAAAGGTGGCTACGATAAATCACAAAGCAGGTCGGGGCACCGTAGGGCACCGGCCGGCGGACGGAGAGAGGCGAGGCCAGCGAGGGAGACAGCCAATCCCGAAAAACGACAAAAAATAATAGCAGTTTATACGGAGGGTTCGGCCTTCGGCTCGGCCCGGCTTTGGGATTACCCCGCCCTGACGACTCCGCCGCCCGCACTACTCGTTCTGCCTCTCTCGCACTCACGGCGCGTGTGGCAGGGATGAGAGGGAGACAGAGCGCTGCCGCACAGTGGGCCCGAGGACCGGTAAAGGCAGTTGAAATCGGATTTTAAGCAACACAGTCGCTAAATATGACTCGAAGCAAACGCGTGACCTCATCTATGGAATCCTTGTTCGGTTGGAGTACCAATTAGCGAGTCTGGAGCTCAAAACGCGCCTGGAGTTTTGGCCGCCTGCGCCGGTCTTAACACTGGACCTAGTCGTGTGTCTTAACTAGCCCACTGCGCACCTGCAGCGTGCAGCAGCCCTCAGCCCTTACCTGTGGCGCGGCGTCCAGGGCTCCACTGCCTCCCTTCGTGTTGGCGGCGACCCAGGCCTCGCGGAACGTCTCCATGGCCGTGTCGAAATCCATGTTCTCCTAGCTGCGCCTACTGGGCCCGGCCCTGGCGGGGCCTGGCGGGGCCTTGCTGCAAGGGGGGCGGACCGGCTGCCCTTCACCTCAGCGCCATCCCGGTGCGAGTCACTGATCACTCACAGCGGCCGGCCGCCGGCGCCGCGCTACCACGACAACAAGGTAATAATGGAAACACTTTGTACTTCACTTGCGACATTATTGACCCTTTCAAGTCATTGCCGCGACACTGTCACTGCCGGCACACGGTGTCGCCGTGACGCCTGCCCGACACGCCTGTCACCCCGTCACGTGACGCCGTTGTCACGCGTGTCACACTGTCACTGTCACACGATCGCGCGTCACGCCGTCGCGACGTCGCGTGTTGGTCTCGTTGCGTGGACCGGGAGGCGACGGCGGGGCGTCGGCTCTCGGGTGTGCTCTCGCCGGCGGCCGGGACGGTACTGGCGGTGGTGGGGGAGGAGCGGCCGCGCGCCGCCCAGCCCCAGCGGAGTGGAGCGCGGAGCCAGCGCGGACCCCGCCTGAGCCGAGCCGGGCTGAGCCGAGCCGAGCCGAGCCGAGTGGAGTGGAGTCAAACGGGTCCGGGCGTGAGCCAAGCCGAGTCCAGCGGCGCCGTGGCCGTGGGACAGCGCGCCGTGGGAGGGGGTGGGCCGCGACTGGCCGCCGCAGCGCGGAGCAGCGCCACTCGCGGGGGCTGTGCTCGGGCTGGCTGCACACTCGAGGTTCGACTGGGTAAGGAGTGTCGCTTTGACATCAACAGAGACCCCCAAGTTTCGTCCAGATCTGGTCCTAAAGAAAACGATGTCCAAATGAAAATAACTATTTTTGTAGACGTGATTGTGACTTTATTTTGACTCGCGGAACAAGTCGAGGCCGCGGAAGTCGGTACAGTAGCGATGGATTTGTTGTGCTCCGCGATGCACTGCACCTGCATTCCTGCCCATTTCGGGTCGGACCTGACCTGACCACATAGCACGGGCTATATGGTCTTGTCCGGGGCCGGCCGAAAACCTTTATTTTCTGACGTCGGTTGCCTCAGAAAGATTTATTAATGCAACAAAGCCTGGTCGAAGCCAGTGCCTGGCTGCATTAGCACGCCCCGATCCCTCAGGGATCAACGTTACCCTAAAAAAAAAAGAAGAAGAAGTTAATGCCGAGAATGGCCCTGCTGCCTTGTTGCCACGTTCGAGGAAAACCGTTGTAAATGGCCGATAAACACCGGACTGCTGTAAATTTCGGAAGAGTTGAAGGAATGTCAGGTGCAGCAGGGGATGTGAATTAGGAAAGAGGACGTTTGCCTCTGGAGTTGTTTTTTCTCAAACCTTTTCATAGGATGGGTGAGGTGAAGGACAACCACGGTTTTGTTTTTGTGGCGTGCCCATCGTGGCCCAGAATCACGAGGACAATGTAATCGGCGAGAGCAGGGCCGTTGTTGACGTTGATACATCCCCATGCGTCTCCCATTCCGAGAAAAGTGAAATTGGGCGAGTTTGAATCTGGGCCCGCCGCTGGCGTCAAATGGGGCCGGGCTGACACAACACCGGAAGGGTTGCCTAAGCTCTGGGCTCGCTGCGGCTGCGTGCGGTGCGCTGCCGGTCGACACACCTAGGCATACCATGGGCAGGCAAGCCACGGCCTGGCCGTCCACTTGTCGATCCACGTCAAACAATACAAAGCGTGTCCGATGAAAAGCCAGTCCCACGGAGCAACGGTGCACTCGCTGCTGCTGCGCGTCCAGGAAGCGGAGACGTCGCATGTCGAAGACCAAAAGACTGCGACGAAGACACCGCCTGCTGCGCCCTTGGAGGTAAGAGGTCAACGGAACTTTCTCAGATTCGTCTGGTTTTGGCATCTTACTCGAAATATTTTTGGGGACTGAATGCAATGAGTTCGATGAGCCCAATACAACAGGTCCGATATCATTTATTTATTTATTTATTTATTTATTTATTTATTTGTTTTTCTATGCTGGAACATAGACGGGAGCTGTCGGAGCTGAGGCGACCGGTGGACAATGTGGTATTGTAAATAATCGTGGCGTGTAGGTGACAAGGATGACAGCAGTTTGGCTGGCGAGGGTCTGGCGAGGCGAGTGGACTGAGCGAGCAGGTCACGAATCTGTGTACAATTATCACTGTCGCATTATACATATATTGAAATCACACCGGTGAAATCACATTAGACTCTCTCTGTGAACTCTAAGACAGCAATAATTTCTCATTGCAATGTATATGAAAAAAAAAAAAAAAGAATTAAACACTCATCAAGCAGAGGCCCAGTCACACTGATTGGGATTCATAAATTAACACTGCTTCTGGCTTCCGCCTGCATGGGGGGGACAACCACACGCGTTAAAACCGCGGCCAAAAAAAACAGGCCGCTAATCGTTTTAAAAACGGTTCGTAAAACAGATTCTGACGGGATGGGGGTCTGCGGGCAGCACCAGATCGGAGGGGTCAACAAGCAGAAGGAAAGGTTAAACGGAGCGGCGCGGAACGCGGGCCGCGGCAGCGGGATTCGAACCCGCGCCGCGAGGTCCACGCTCTCCTCATCGCAGGCCGCGCACCTTGCCGACGACGTCGGCACCCTGCTGGCGCCTCAACGGGGGTCGCCGCGCAGCGCATGCGCCCCCGTGCCCTGTCATGGAGTCATGGGGTGGAGGGGGCCGGGGGCGTGGCTGGCGTGCGCGCGCCCCACTCGGGGCCTCGGCGCTGGGCGGGGCCTTTGGGGCCTGCGGGGCGTCGGGGAAGGGCGGCGCGGAGGTGGGGGCGGCCCGGCTCCTCCCCAGGTCCCCGCCGCACCGCGGCACAGCGGCGGCTCCGCGGCCCGGTGGGGGCAGCGCTGCTGTCACTTAGGCCCCGTCGCCACTCGACGATGTCACTGCATTTTTTTCCCGCCCGCCGCACGATCAACAACCGATTGCCCATAGCGGCGGCAGCTCAGGGAAAACTATGTACATCAAACTGCGCCTCGATTTGGCCTTAGCTGTTCGTTTTCTCGTTTCCTGCTCTCACTGTGATGCCCTGTCTGTGTCCATGGAAACGGTACCCACATGGTATCAGTCAGGACGTGTCGGCTCCAAGCACTCACACTCAAACACGTTTAGCAGCTGCCCTTGCGCCCGCCGCGCCGTTAATCTTATCTAAGTCGGATCAAGGCGATTACTGCGCCGATCCAGCGAAAAATCAATCGGCTAATAGCCTCATCATTGCCGCGCCATCATTTCTCATCCCTACAGCATTTCAGCAAGATGTTGATTTTGTTGGTCTTTTTTGAACCCGGAATGGCGCTCTGCCCACTGCGCAACGCAGACCACACGACATCTAGTAATTTGCCCCCTCCCCCTCTTTCCAAGCACCTCTACACACTGTGTGTGTGTGTGTGTGTATATGTACGTGTGCGCGCGCGCACGGATTTAGGTGCCCCGGTAGCTAGCCGTGGAACCGCAAGATCACCGCGGCTTGAGCCCGCACGCGTCCAAAGGACGATTTAATTCGAAGTAATAGCAGTTTAACGGCCCAAAGTACAATAATTATTGGCGTCTGGTCCGGATGTGTCCGCGCGGGCCAACAATGTCTCTCCGCGGCCCGACGACGCCGAGCAGGCCGGGCAGGACCGAGCAGTCAGGTGTCTCTCTCGCACCGCCTTCCGAATGGCAGCGCCTCTCGCGCGCTTTAATCGGATTAGATGAGGTATCTCCTCGTTCTTCTGTGTGTTTGTGTGTGCGTGTTTATAGAGAAGGAGTTTGGAGGAAGAGGGGTAGGGATCTCCCTCTTCCTTAGATAGAACGTGATTCTCTGGATGAGATAAACCAAACTTATTACGGTACGGCATCTGAAAATCATTAAATCGAGAAGCTGGATAAAAATGAAACTAAGCCAGTCACCCGGATGAGGAATCATCGCCTCTCAACTTCTTTCAATTTCCAAAATCTTTTTTTTTTTTTTTTTTTTTAAATTGAAATTCGCATCCGTGTCAAGATTTTGCAGCAGAGTGTAATTTGGGATAAATTAAATAAACACGTTTCGAGAGCAAGTGGTGCTGGACTCAGGCGCGTCAGCAGAATGGCAGCCCCTCCCACAAAAGATGTCAGGAGACACACTGGTTGTTGACGTTGGGTACGGCTGCGTCCGAGGCGGCAGGAAGGTGCAGGAAGACAGGTGGCACTGAGGTCCAGGTTGCCGGATTCACCTGACCCAGCACCCTGCGCCCACTAAATAGTCCAACAACCTAGAGCTCAAGAATTCTTTTCATTCAAATCCGAGGGGTTGTCTCCCAGACCCAAGGCACTGTCTGCCAGTCACCGTCGCGACGTAGAATCATCTGCACGCTGGGCCTTGCAAAAGTTATTTAGTGGATGAATCACAGGCGTCGCCCCGTTCCGGTTCATTTGAGCTCGACTTTCTTTGGCAGGCTGTCTTTTTTCCCTATTTTTACCGGGGTATATCCATGCAATCGCTGTCCTGTCCGCCGCCTCCTCGAAGCACGCCATCCAGCCTGATCCATTGTGTGCGCCGTCGTCAACTGTCCTGGCTGTTCTGCAGAAGTAAGTAAAGGGAAAAAGAGTTGTCTCACTGCGCTCACTGTTGGTCCCAAGGAAACCCAATCGGGCCTGCAGTGGCCAGCATGCTCGCGCTACTCTGTTGCGTCGCCTCGACCCGATCACACGCACTCGAGAGAGGATGGAATAACCCACATGACTGCGGCGGAGGCGGAAGCCTGAGCCTTGGTCAAATGGGGGGCGAGTCGCATCGGCTGGCTGTGGCCAAATTGGGTCAAAAGTGTCGCTCGTGCACACTGGATGGGCGCTATACATTTGTTTGATGCGACAAGCATGCAGGATCATCTCTTTGGGGTCGAATGGAGATTTCTCAGCACTCGCACTTTCTTCTGCTAATAGCTTTAGTTCCACACCCCCGCGCAGATAATACCTCGACGCCCATTGTAATCCTCACGAACACGCCTGCTGACCCTTCCTCCAGTGTGCGTGTAGGTGTGCGTGTCTGCGAGTCTGTGTGTGTGTGTGTGTGTTTGTCTTGAAGGCAAGGACGTTGCCAGAATCAATAAATCAATCCGTGTGCTCCTTTTCACCGGTATGGTGCAGAAAGGTTTAAAACAGGTACACGTCGGACGGACGGACGGACGGGCTGAACGACGCTGCGCTGAGCATTGTTTTTTTTCTTCGCCAAAGTTGTTTGTTTTTCTTCTCTTTTTTTGCCTTCACACTGTACCCGAAACAAAACAGAAATCGTGTTGGGATCAACGCACATCAACACAAGTTATATGGATATCGGGTTCATGATTGGAAACGCTTGAGCACAGCATACAAGTCTCGTTGGAAGAAGAAGAAGAAGAAGAAGAAGAAGAAGAAGAAGAAGAAGAAGAAGAAGAATTTTGTCCGTCCGTAAGGAGTCGCTGGACAGAATGACGCTTCTCTGTCACACTGACACCGACACACAGAGAGTGGAGTGACCACCAGCAGCGGCCCCGATAAAGTGATAATCCTTTCCTAAGTGGGATTTAATCTGCCGGCACTCCAACGGGCCGGCCGGTATCGCCCCGCCGCACTGATTCCATCCCGGGCCGTCCATAACCTGTCCACGCCCGTCCGCCGCGCCGCCGTGCGCCGTTCTTATAAATAATCACTCCGCGTCCCGCCGCAGTCCCGCCGCGGCCACGAAAACGCCCAAAAATGTCGCAACTGCTCGTCACAAAAGCGACTCCGGAATGATGGGACCCTCCGAGGCCCCGAGTCGCATTCCGGGCCGAGGCAGGCGGACCGATTTCCCGTGAGCTACTCGATATTTTGATTGGCGAGAATCGAAATCGGCGCGGCAATTAGCGAAGTACCTGCTGTGTGTGAGAGCATCAGTGTGTGTGTGTGTGTGTGTGTGTGTGAGAGAGAGAGAGAGAGAGAGAGAGAGAGAGAGAGAGAGAGAGAGAGAGAGAGAGAGAGAGAGAGAGAGAGAGACGTCCTGCAGGCAGCCGGCTTCCTTACCGAACTCCAGGGATTGGGGCGATAATCGATTCCGGAGAAAATTCAGGCCGTGATCCGACTGGTTGTGCTGCAGGCAAAAATGAAGCGGAGGGTAGAAAAAAAAGGGCAAGGATGAGAGCGATAGAAAAAAAGGGTAGGACGGGCGTATATAGAGAAAAACGACTTTGGTGGAGTCCTGCGGACCACTTTGAAACTCGGAATCGCTCAACTACAGCGTTGCCAACTGACCGCTTTGAAATGAAGCAAGGAGGATAGACAAGTTGACCGGGGAGACTTTGGAAACAAGATTATTAAATGGAAAGAAGAACGGAGCAGCAGCAGCAGTCAATGAGATGTTGCAGATAAAATGACGGGGAAGCTCCAGAAGTGTGACGCATTGTCTTTCCCTCCGTCCGGCTGCCCGGCTAAAAAAAATTGGCATTGTCGCTTTTGTTGGTCCGTGGCGTTGTGTTGTTCTCTTTCTTCCACTGTGCTCGTCCTTGCCATTCCGAGCCAAGGCGGCCGAGGCGCGGCGTGGCGTAGCGTGGCGTCACGACCGAACCATAAAGCTGCCCCGTTTTTCTGTTTTTCTGCCATGCCGTCCATCTTTTGGCCACATTCCAGAGCGGCATGCGACACGGCCCGATCCGCTCGCCACCCGCCCACTTGCTCCACACAGAGGACCACACTCGCCCGGCCGCCCTGCGCGCACAGTGGGCCGGCAGACCGGTGGAACCCGAAAGCCTGGCGTTCGATTTGGGTTTCGATCCTCCGCCTTGTTTCGTTGCATTTTGCAACGACCACTCCCACTCCCGTTGTAAACCCCCCAAACCGTGAAGTTGGTCGACCGGTCGAGAGCGGACAGGTGTCAAACTCCAACCGGGAGGGCCGGCGATCGAATCCCAGCATTCCTGTAAATAGTTTTCAATAGCTCTCCCGGCTGGCCCATGCGCCTGCGGGCCGGGGGATAGGCCACCCATCCTACAGCCCGGCCCGCTCCGCTATGCTGCCTCTCGGCCGGCGCTTACCCGGCTGGTTGCGAACCGTGTTCCCGTCGTTCGATCTCTCTCGCCCCCAGACGGAACGTCCTGTGAGTTCGAGAGAGAAAGAGCGATGTCTTTCGGAATGAGACTACGACTGCCGCACGGACAAAGGCCCGAGAGAGGCTATCGCGCGGGCACTACGTGCGCCCCGCCCCGCCCCGCCCCGCCCCGCCCCGCGGGGAGCCCCAGCCGGACCCAGCGCCACTCCGCATGCACGCAGATCGCCGCAAAGCTCTCCATTTCCAGAGCAATAAACGTGCTGTATATGCGACCCGCCGATATCGACACGCTGTGTGTGTGAGAGTGTGTTTGGGAATTGAACCGAACACGGCGGGATGGACTGGGCCTTGGGCACACGCACCTACACCCAGACACACCCACGCACACACAAGCTACGCTCACGGCCATGGTCTCTCACACGATTTAGAGCAGGATTAATTTGGGAACTCAACGTGTGCCGGTCCGGCCGGCTCCTGGGGCGCTGTGGTCAACCAGCCGACGACGGGCCGAGAGGGGTCCGGGCGACGGGATGGGGGCACCATAGCGGGCATGGGCAACACCCTGTCGCCAGGGTCGGACCCAGGAGCAGCCTGCCAGGGTGGTGCATTGTCACTACTGTTGCTGCTAGAATTTTGTCCGCCTGCGCCGGTCTTCTGGCCCACTGTGCGCGGCACCGCGAGCACTCCGAGCAGGCGGGCACAGAGTAGGGAGGACGCCACACGGCGATGCCAATGAAAGGAAGGAAAAGACGCCACGCCGGATTCAATGTTGATGTGAAAGACCTTACCCGCGGCGAGGCGCCGCCTTGTGCGCCTTGTTACGTCCCCTTGTGGGGCTGCCGCCCTGCTGGCTGCCAGCCCCGACTGGCCGCCTGATCACGCGGCTGCCAGCCCCGGCCGCCCCGTTAATATCGGGAATATATTCCCCAGATCAAAAGACTCCGCTGCCGCGGCGCTCAAGTGGCGACGCGAGACGCGGAGACGGTTGTGTGCGGAGAGCAAAGTATCGAATGAAGAGGCAGCCCGGCCTAATGAGACGGTAAACAGCAGGCCGGCAGAGTCCCTCCGCGTCGCCATGGTGGCGTCGCGGCGCAGCCTGCTGGCCACGAGGTAGGCAACCCTTCCTGCACGTGGGTGACTGCAGCGCGCCCCCCGGCAGCGAGCCGGCAGGCAACCCAACGCACCGCTCGGGGGGAGGGGGGGGGGCAGAAGGGGCACTGAAGGGCTCTAGTCAAGACGGGGTAGTTAAGTTGGGAGTTTGGTTTTTTTGTTTTCCCCGCTTAGAAGACGTGCCGGCGAGCTTAATGTCGAAACCGCAGCGCGCTTGGCGGCGCCCTCGCCGTTTCTTTTGCTTTGTCCGAGAAAATACCCGTATTAGACCTTAAGTCCGCGTCACTTTAAATTGTGAATTAATTCCCCGCGTCGTGTTTTTTTTTTTCTCTCTTTTTCTCTCCTCTTTTTCCCTTTCGCGTTTAATTACAGTCGGCATGGCGCGGCATGGCCAAGCCGGCGGATCCCCGCTGTTCTGCCGCGGTGCCGTGAAACGCCCGGAAACGAACCCCCAAAGTGAGGGAATAAAAGCGAAAAATGAGGTTTTGGGCCGTCCGGGCGTCCGGCCGGGGCCGTCTCACAGTGGGCCAGAAGACCGTCGCAGGCGGCCAAACCTCTAGACGCGTTTTGAGCTCCAGAGTAGCTAAACGGAACGTGCGACCCCACCAATAGATTGCTCTCCGAACGAGGAATCCATTGCTGGGGTCACACGTTCGGTTCGATTCCCATTTAGCGACTCTGGAGCTCAAAGCCCGTCCGGGATTTGGCCGCCTCCACCGGTCTTCTGGCCCACTGGGCCGTCTGCACGGCGCGACTCGGCGCGGGCCGTTCAAATCCCGCGCCACTGAGCGAGCCCAGCCCGCCTGGCCGCGACCGCCACCGCGACACTGAAAAGAAAAACCTCAAGCCCAGCTTCTCTTTAATTAAACTCTTTCTCCTTCTCCTCGAGGAGGCTGCTCCCACGCCCCAAACCGCCAATCCTTGGGTGGCCGTACCATTGCACACCCACACCACTCCCAGAACCCCACGACCCCGCCCCGCCCCGCCCCGCCCCGCCCCGCCCCGCCCCGCCCGCCTCACCACGGCGTCGGACCGCTGTTTCCCTCTGCTTGTCCTGCCGAGTGTATGGAGGGGTCTCAGCCAAAGTTTTTCTCTCTCGATTAAAAGTGTCCCCTCCAGTTTCGACGATGCCAGAGAGAGAGAGAGAGAGAGAGAGAGAGAGAGAGAGAGAGAGAGAGAGAGAGAGAGAGAGAGAGAGAGAGAGAGAGAGAGAGAGAGAGAGAGAGAGAGAGAGAGAGAGAGAGAGAGAGAGAGAGAGAGAGAGAGAGAGAGAGAGAGAGAGGCAGGCGCACACACGCGGCTGCGGGATGCGTGCCTACCTCAGGGGAGCCAATGAGGTCAGGAAAAGGGGGCGGCGTTCCCCGGGTCTGCACGTTTTAGACTTTAAAAAAAAGTAGCAGGGGGATGTTGGTAAATCTCAAAGTAGAGACAAAATTAATGGAAGGGTAGTCCGCTTAAAGCCAAGTCCTCTCTATCATGCCAAGAGGGAGACCCGCCCCCCTCTCCCCGCCGGTGCGGCGACAATGATGTATGATGATGGTTTCGACAGGTGCTCTGTGGCGCCACCCCTCCCCTCCACCCTGTGCGGCGGCCCCCGCAACCCCCCGCTAAGCCGAGCTTGGCCCCTGGACCAACCGCCGGGCTCAACCCTTCACCCCGAAAGAGGGAAAAGGGACAAAAAAAAAAGCGTGTCGCGCGTGACCTGGCCAATGGGCGCGCTGGTGCCGGCCGCCGCCGCCAATGGCGAGGCAGGGGAGGGCGTCCGCGCGGGACCGGCACGGTGGTAAAAAAAATAAAAGAAAAAAATGCGAAAATGTCGAAAATTGGCGTTGAATTACTCGGAGGGTGGGACTGAGGGGCACAGTGGGCCGTCGTCGGGGGGCCGGAGTCGAACGCCGAGGCGGTCGTCGGCAAGGCGCCGCGCGGCACTTACATCGCCCGGCGTAATCCTTTCTGCTGCCTAAGCCACGGTCCACAAAAACCCAACAGAGGAGAAAATAAATGGATCTGCTGAGAAATAAATTGGTGGCCGCGAGAGCGCGCGGCGTGGCGCAGCGGCGAAGGGGTTGGCCTGGTCGGCGCCGTGAAGGTCGAGACGCACAGTGAGCCAGAAGACCGCGGTGCAGGCGGCCACAACTCCAGACGCGTTTTCAGCTCCAGAGTCGCTAAACAGGACTGGAACCGAACGTGTGACCCCATCAATGGACGACAGCACGGCTCATGGCCTATGGAATTTTATCGTTTTTGCGATACCTCCGTGGAAAGTGAGCCCCAGTCATTGTGACGCCTTGAGACGTCTGGCGTGCTTCGTGCTCTATGCCGGAATGGAGCAGCCCCCCGGCACTCCAGGCACTCTGGCACGCAAATCTAGCCCCGCGTCCAAGCCGCAGCCAGCCCGAGAGCCAACCTCCCCCTCCCCTCCTTGCTTGCTTGCTTCGGGCCCGCTTTGCTAAGCCCTGCTCAAGTCCTCAACCCTTTTCTCGAGATGTTTAGATTTTTGCCCTGTGCATTTTCCGGGGCCTTCTTTTCTTGTCGTAATCCCTACTGATCCCTGTTCTGCATCCCCGTCGGGGAAGTGGAGCGAGCGCGGCCGAGGCCGGGGCAGAGGCCGCACAGTGGGCCGAGGCCGAGACGAGCAGCCGAACCGCCGCGCCTCTTAAGCTGGCACGCTCAATTCGTGCTGAATATGGTAAACAGAATTAAAAGGCCGCGATTACCGAGGAAGGCAAAGACACGGCCACCTCGGCCGGCAAAGCGGCAACGGACGGCCTCGGCCCCACGGCCAGCAGGGAGCGCCCCATTCGCGGCTACGCTCTCGCCAGTACAGCAAAAACGACGCATTTTCCTATTTTCAGTAAATTTCCCGCGCCCAGAGGCCTATTTAACGTGTGGTTACGATGAGCACCGCTATCAAAGGCGTGTCGGAAGCGCGTGACTGGCGTGACGCGCCGCGGCGGCTCCAGCCTTCGCTCCGGCGGCTCTGGTTGTTCATTATCGTAATTCCGCTGCCGCGACGCCGCACAGTGGAGGCGCCGTCGCTCCCGAGAGAGGCGTAGAGCGCCGCCGATATGGTCAGTGTGTCTTTGAGTTGAACGCGCCGCTGTGCTTGTTATCAGTTCGCTTGTCGTGCAGCAGGATGAGGGACTCGATGAGGGAGGCCAGCGAGGCGCCCTGCTGGAGTTGGGGCGGAAGTGGCGTGGCGCCGCGAGTGTGAGCCGAGACAAGGGATGACAGCATCCGCGACACGTGGAGAGAGAGAGGCCGCTTCTTGGGGCTGGCGGGGCTGGCGGGGCTGGCGGCGGGGAGGGGTGCAGGGTGCACAGCGCGCTCCAGTCAGGGGTGCAATAGGGCCCGTGCATTGTGGGGAGAAAGAGAAACGGGGTCCGACACTGTACGGATCCAGCCTTTCAAAGGCGCCGCTTCAACGACCGTATCGCAAGCGTCACGGTGGCCGAGAGCGAAGAGACGTTGAATTCTGAGTTCGTAGGACCTGGGTTCGACTCCTAATGCGTTCGTCATTTTCGACAGACTGTCCCGTCGAAGCAACCTCCAACTTTTGTGCCGGCGGGCGGTTCGCTCGCGGTGATGACTTCGCTTACCCACATGAGGTATATATCCAACGTCTCGGCGTTCTCCCCGTCGACGTCGCGTTACCCGTCCAGGCGACTTTCCTCGTGCAACTGAAATCTCAATCTGTCGGTGCCGTCGACGCCCCCATCGCTGGAGGTCGTTGCGCTCGACGCCATTGCCGTTCTTTTGGCGGACGGTCGCGACGGAGGAGACGTTCGCTGTTCGCTCTTCGAGGCAAAGAGAAAAAGGAGTAAAACGCGGCGAGGACTAAGTTGGACAATTAGAAGGCAGCGGCAGCGAGGCAGCGACTACGTGGCGGCGAGGAGGGCGGCCGGCACACTGTGCGGCGGCCCGGAGGGGAGGAGTCGTTCCCGGAGGAAAGAAGGGATCAGAGCAATGAGCCCGCCCTCCAGGGCTGCCGCTCCAGGCCCGACCAGCCGGAGATAAATAACTCCGAATTAAACCGCCAAATCCAAGGTGATCATAAAAATAGAGGAGATGACCGCGGCGGGGCGATGCTCTGTCGGCGTGCCCCCACCCTCGTCGCCACCCTCCACCCCTTCTTGGAGGCGGTGGCGCGGCACGGCGCGGCACGCCGACTCTCGCGCAGAAAGGGGTGAAAAATGATATTAGCGAAATAGAATGGGCGTTTTGACTCGATTCCGAGCGTTCAATTAATCTCGTTCCCCTACTAAAGTGGCAACTCTTTCCCGCTTTCAGCGCCGCCTGCTCTCGGGGCAGGGCGTGGCGCGGGCCTCGCCACCTCTGGACGGATTGCGGCCAGATTCGGGATCGGCACCGATGCAGTGTACGCGGGTACGTCACGGGGATAGCAGGGACGCTCGCGGGGCTGCGGGGGCTGCGGCGGCACGCAGGGGGGTGGGCCCCGGCCCGGACTTCAGGCTCGTTCCGAAAGGTGCTCTCGTCCTCGGTCTCCCTCGCACCTCTGCGGGGCGCACCACGAGTGCGAGAGCGACGGACAGAGAGCCAGGCCGCCGCCATTAAGCTCCAGAGGAATGAGTTAATCCCTTCGGATCGCGCAGTAAATTGATTTATGTGGTTACTCTCCGGGCGCCTCACCCCGCCTCGCCTCGCCGATTACCGCCCGGGCTTGCTCGCAATCTTCGGCCCGCCTTCATCAGCCACGGCCAGGTTGGAGGAGCGGGGCTTCGGGGCATCGGCCAGCCGGGCCAGCCCCTTGCGGGGACGGGGGATGCTGCAGAACGCCACCAGGCCGTCCTTCGCCTCGTTCGCGTCTTTCAGGTCGCCCTGACCAGTCCGCGTGGAGCGCCAAAAGGCCGGGGAAGCCTATCTCTTCATGGACGTAATTAGGCGCGTCTTTTGCAGTGAGGATGTTTCTTTTGTCGCCTCCCCCTGTGTGCCGCACTGTCTGCAGCACCAAAACACCGCGCGGCGTGTCCCGCCCGCGATATGTCCCATTACGATCCATTCGCATCCACATGTCACGTAACGCTGTTTGGTCGGGAGCGCGCTGTCCTTTTCACTCCGCGTTTGCCAGCGAGTGCGAGAGAGACAGGGTGACCCCCCCGTCCGTGTCAACACCGGCGAGTCTATGTTTGGGCCCCTAATGACACTGGCTCGGCCATTACATGATTAGACTCAAGGCGACGGTGTGGCTCTCCCTTTGATTTGTGGGTGTGCGTGCGGCCGCGCGTGCGCGCGTATTTCTTCTTCTTTTGCGCACGCCGCGCCGCCTCGCGCGCTCTCCCCCTACCCCGTCTCTAGCGGCGTGTTTGTATTTATTTCTCGTTATGGCCACTGCCAATAATGCAGGACGGGGTGGGGCCGCGTACGCATGTGTGCGTGTGGGAGCCCACGTATGTGGATCTCAACGACCGAACACACACACTCGCACAAGGAGACTTAAAGAGCTTGTGCCTCGCCTTTTTACTACCCCAGCAGCACCGCGAAGTCGAATTTGGTGCCGAGATTTACTCCCTACCCTATCTGTATGGTACACCTACGCGGTGCAGAAATTGAATCTCTCACAACGTGGAGGCTCGGGCACGCTCACACCAGCTCACGCCAGCTCACGCCCAAACGCGCAAGCGCTGCTTCCCCGCTTCGTAAGACAAGATAAGACTGCTCAGCAGCGCGGTGCTGTGGGCCAGGATATGGACTTCTCACATTTTAACGCGTTTTCGTTTGCTACTGAATCCGTTGTCTCCAAGCTGGTTAGCTGGTTCCAGGGTTCGCATGTCGTCGCGGACCCCCTTGAGGACGATCCCGTTCGCTTGGCGCCGAGGCCGCCCAAAGTCACCGTGTAATTATTTCCCCCTTGCCCTCCGGACGCAACCACACCGACGGCCGTCTCGTCTGCCTCGGCTGTTTTCAGGTCTCTCGTCACCCTGTCTCTGAGGGAGAGCGGCACCAGGCCGCTGCCCTATTTACTTTGCGTGCTTACGGGCTGACCCGGCCGCTTCAAAGGGCGGTGCCGTCCGGCTCCGCTAGGTGGCGCACTTGAGTCGCCGGCCGCCCGATTCGATTCGCTGATGGAGAGCGGCTAGCGGCGGCCCGCAGCCAAGCGGCTGCCAGGGCCGGGGATGTCGCTCTGTCTCTCTCGCGGCCGTGCGGCGTGCGTCCCGCGTGGGCGTGTGAGAGAGACAGCACGACGACGCGCTGCCTGCACCACGGGGACGCGGATCGGGCCGCCGGGGCTCAGCCTGTGTGCCCCGCATGTATCAACTAACCGCCGCCCGCGCCGGGCCGCAGTTATGGTAATACGCCGGCTACACAGCGCGGCGCGGCCTCTCTCTCTCTCTCTCTCTCTCTCTCTCTCTCTCTCTCTCTCTCTCTCTCTCTCTCTCTCTCTCTCTCTCTCTCTCTCTCTCTCTCTCTCTCTCTCTGTCCAGAGAC
Source organism: Stenchaetothrips biformis (assembly GCA_030522485.1). Taxonomy (NCBI): domain Eukaryota; kingdom Metazoa; phylum Arthropoda; class Insecta; order Thysanoptera; family Thripidae; genus Stenchaetothrips; species Stenchaetothrips biformis. The sequence goes on along the minus strand of CM060090.1, from coordinate 5,024,496 downwards.
GAGGCGCCTGATGGGTAGGCAGGCCGGCTGCAGCCGTGCCCCGCGGGACTGCATCCTGCGAAGCGACGGGGTTCACGACATGACCAGCCGGAGGAACCCATCTCAGGAAAAAAATCTGACTTGCTTCTGTGTCGACGAAACCGCGCACACACAGACATACATGCGATGGCGCACGCACACAGACACACAGACACGCGCTGGCACTAAGGAGCGCAAATCACCTCGGCAAAAGGTCTCTCCCGCGATAATAACCCTGCGCGCTGCTCGATAGACGCGCGCGTCACGTGGGCTCCCTCTCCGTCATTTCACCGTCCTCTCCATTTTTCTTGCCCCACCCCCTTTTTCTCTTTTTTTCCCTCCTTTTTAAACCCGCTATTTAGAAGGCGGAGCATCCCCTCCACGGGGCGGGCCGCACCGCCGCCCGATTCCCGTCATCGGCGCGGCGCGGCGCGGCGGCGTGGCCAGGCCCGGCAGGCCAGACTGATGTCCCTCTCGCACTCACCGGGCGTCCCGCGTCAGTGCGAGAGAAACATAGCGACGACTCTCGGAATCAGTCTGCAGGCGGTCACACTCCCAAAGCGCGGGCATTATAAAACTAGCACGAACATCGTTAAAAAGGGCTTAACATTACCGCCTCCAATGTATATATCTCTCCTCCGACTCGCTAATTTTTTTATACCATTCCAATTACATTTTAATACCTTCTTTGATAATTTTACACTTTTTCTTAGTGCTTGTAACGTGGGAGGAGCGCGTCGCGATGGCGGCGCGGGGAGGGGGATGTCAAATGAAGACCGAGGAGCGACCTGGAAAGGACGGGAAAAAAGGGGGGGGGCGTTGTGGCATTGATGTAAAAATGCCGCTATCGAAGGGAATTTAACCCCCCGCAGCCTTCTGCTCTCCCTTCCCTCCTCTCTCTCCCTCTCTCACCCTCTCTTTCTCTTTCTGGCTCAATCCCGAACTCACGCGCTTCCGAACGGCCGCCCCGCCACGCCCCGCCTCCGACCTTCGCCTTCTTTATATGCATAAAAATTATGAGGAGGAGACGGTTTAAGCTTCTGGGGCTTAAAAAGTATGATGGGGAAGATGAAGAAACGGGGTGTCGGGGGCAGCCCCCCACCCCTACCCCACCCCCTCTGTTCGGCGCACGGCTTGGCCGCGGCTCTCATGCCAAAAGGTTCATCGAGAAAATTTGTGGAGGGTGCGGCGGCGAGTGCAGCAGATATAGTCTCGGCCGCAAAAAAAGGATTTTATTTTTCTTTGGCAGGAAGATTGAGAGTCATCTCGCGTGTTTGAGTTTCTGCGAATGGTTCGGTCCGCTAACTCCTCGGCGCGGGATTCGAATGGAAAGTGAGGCTGCCCCGACCATTCGGCCGGCCACGGCTCACACAAGGACGGTCCACGCCGAGAGGTCCGCGGCCGTGGCCAGAGATGAGATAATCTGGACCCTTCCTCCCCGCCACTCCCCCGCCCCGGCCAAAGTGGCGTGTCGCGATGGAGGTCCAGGAAGGCCGAGCCGAGCGGTCCGTAGTCTCAGCGGCCGCGTCGCCGTGCAGGACATCCTGGCCGCGCTGCTGGACGACAGCCCGGCGGACCTGTGGCGGCATCCGCGACCTCCATGCTGCTGCGTGTGGCTGCTGCAGCGACCGCCACGCCGTGTGTCCGGGCTGGCCGGGCTGGCCGGACCCTCGCCGTCGTCGCCGCCCCGCACCCCCAGCGCCCCGCTTAGGACTACATAATGTCTGCGTGGGTGAGTTGCCGGAGTGGGCCAGAGGACCGGTGGAGGCGGTTAAAATCCCGGACGCGTTTTTTTAGCTCCAGAGTCGCTAAATGGGACTCGAACCGAACGTGTGACCCCATGAATGGCTTGCTCTTCGAACGAGGAATCCATTGGTGGGGTCTCACGGTTCAGAGCTAAAAAGGCGTCTAGAGTTTTGGCCGCCTGCGCCGGTGGCCCACTTTGTCGTCAAACCCGTCAACTAGTTCGTCGGCTTCCTCGTGTGCCTCTGCGGCCGCTCTGCCTCCGCCAAGGCCGCGACGCCGAGCCTCTCGGCCTAGACACCCCCGCCTAATCCGACCCGCTGTGTGCCGCGCTGTGTGCCGCGCACGTTGATGCAACCGAATGCACGCCCGGCCCCGCCAGCCTGGCTGAGGCGCACACAGCTTCCTGGCTCCGGCCGCTCAACCTCGCGCAGCGACAATGACTTTGGCCCGCTGCCGGTGCCGGTCCAGACAGCGCGCCGCGCTGTCGCTGTTTTCGGACGGCTTTCCAGGAACCACCGGCAGCCAGTGCGAGCCGGAATAAGGGATACCGAAAGGGAAGGAGGGGGCGCCTGCTTGTGTGCCAAAGATTGTTTCTTATTTGACGTCGACTGCCGCGCCGCGCCGAGGGGATCCTCGCCGGTCTTGATAAGGACTCGCAGCAGCAGCGCCCAGCGCCTCCTGCCGGCTCGTTCGGGGACCACTGCGTCACACCACCGCTGCCTGAAATGGAGTGTCTGAAAAAATATCCTGGCAGTGGAATATAGTTTGGATGGCACCACTGCCTCGGACGGGTAGGCAACCGCTAGGAGGCAAGCAGCTGGTGGTGGTGCGGGTGGGCGGAAGGCGGCCGGGTCACAATTTGGCTTGAGCGCGAGCTCTCCTCAAAAACTGCCGCCTTCTGTCAGTCTTGATAGTGAACTCCCGGCGCTGAGGGATTTGCACACAGGCTTATGACGACAGCAGTGCTCTCGACCACGTGTGTGAGTGTGTGGTGTGTGTTGGTGTGTTCTTCACCTCATAGTCTCGGGTCAGATAGAACGTCCCGATGCTGCAGTCCAATTCCGACCGTCTTGCTCCGTCGCTCCGTCTCTCTCCCTGCCCTGCGAATCGCCCCACGAGTGCGAGAGAGACGGAGCGACTGTTGGGAGTCGGCAGCCTGCTGGAACGCGTGGACGCGCGACGCGTCGGCCGGCCCGCGTCAAGAAGGCATTCATTTTGGGGCGGCGGCGCGGCGCGGCCCCGTCGGACGGACGGCGTGCGCGCCCCGTTCGCGTGGGCCCCCTCCCCCCCCCTCCCCTGCCGCAATTGGCTCGGGGATTAGCTGCACAATGGAGCCGCACTTTACGGCCGCGGCGCACAGTGGGCCAGAAGAAGAAGCTCGTCTCGGCGGCGACGCTGTAATGCCGGCGTGGCCAGCGCCCCGTTTTGTTATTCCGGTTCATTGTTTTTTATTTTGCCCCGCGCGAGGCGCAAGGCGCAACCCCTTGGCGGCCGGACGCACAGTGGGCCAGAAGAGCAGAGCAGGCGGCCAAATCCTCTAGCTACAGAGTCGCTACATAGGACTCCGTTGGCGGCGTCGGCGGCGGAGCGCTTTGCTTCAGCGGCGCGGCGATGTGGCCGTCGCACCCGCGTCGCGACGAGACTCGGCGCGTCGAACGCCTTACGACATGGCCGCTATTTAAACACAGATTACGCGTCCTCGCCTACCGTCTCGCCCTTGTTCCTTGTCGCCGCCGCGAACACGCCGCCGCTGCTCTCTAAAAAAGGGGGCCCCGTGTGTGCTGGCCGCGGTATGAAAAATTACGGGTACCAAACGCGCGCCGGAGGGTGGTGTTGAACCGAGTCCCTGATAGGCTCAAAACGCGTCTAGAGTGCCGTTCTTTCGGCCCACTGTGTGTCGTTGTGGGTACTCGAAGCCCATCTCCTTTTTGCATTGCCACACTCCTCTTGGCCCTCCCCGGTGACCACTCGCGTGCCTCCAGCCGCCCCAGGTTCACCCGTTCTGGACTCTGGTGTGCGTGACGCGAGTGTGTCGCGATCCGGCCGATGGTGATTGGTGATTTTCCCTCTCCGCAGGCGAGAGGGATGGGGCGCAAATAGAAGAAAGCATGGTGGGTGTTATCTGGCTCCGCACGCCCTGCTGTGCCGCGCTGTGCGCTGTGCCCGCCGCTGCCGCCGCTGCCGCCGCGCTGGGCGCCTCGGGCCTGGGCCTGCGCTTTTCTCGGCGGACAGCCTCGCCAAACACCGACCCACGCCGACGGTCCCCGCACGGACACCCGCGCAACGGAGACTCCGACGGCGGCAACGGTCCCTCCTCCAGGTCGACGTCCTGCGCGATCCCCCCGCCGCCCCGCCGCGCTTGGTGCAGCTGAGGAGGTGAACCTGGCCGAGTGCGCTATGACGGACTGAGCCCGCGCCTCCGCCACCATGCCCGCCACCAACGTGCCCGCCAACGAGAAGGACAATAAAGTGTTGTCGCCGCTGCTGGTGCCGCCGCCCGTCACCGAGGATGGCGCCGCCAAGGGCAGCAAGAGCCCCAAGACCCCCGTGGACCTGGAGGACCTGTACCGCGACCTGCCCCTCACGGAGGACACCACCTGCGGCATCTCCTTCATACGCGGACCCTGGCTGCAGAGGTGAGCCACGCCGTGGGTGGACTTGACTTTGCGGTCTTCAACTGGTCTGGGACTCGAACCGAACGTGTGACCCCACCAAAAGATTTCTCGGTCGGAGAGCAATCCATCGCTGGGGTCACACGTTCGGTTCGAGTCCCATTTAGCGATTCTGGAGTTCAAAACCCGTGCCAGATTTTGACCGCCTCCACCGATCTACTGACCCACTGTGTGGTGGGGCAGCACATGGGTCGTCCTTGTTTACTCCACGAACCTTCCGCAGGTTTGCCACCAAGAACGTGTACGTCTTGATCTACGGCCTGCTCGGCTGCATCTTCTCCGCCAGCTACGCCTACTCCAACGGCATCATCACCACCCTAGAGAAAAGGTTCAAGATACCCAGTAAAACCATCGGTAAGTTTGCGCGTACGAGGTAAAGGCAAAGCGGTTTCGGATTTCAAGTAAACGAATGTTTTTATGAGTCAATCAACAGGCCTCGTACGATGCGGCATGCGGCAGCGCAGCAGACAGGGTCCAAAGTGGCAGCGGAGATAGTGCGGCTCGCTTTCTCTGGTCAGCTTATCGGTCAGGTGGACTGGACACACATCACCATCGCCATATGTCCCCGCTCGTTCACCCACTACCGCGCCGCCGCCGGCACACCCTGAGCCCTGCGCGACCTGGATGGCTCGACGAGCCCTCGCGCCAGATAATTTGATCATGATCATAGTCACAGTGGCGGCCTCCAGACAGTTAGAGCAGCAATTCCCAGCCTTTCTCGGCTCGCGACCCAAAAATGGCTGCCAAAAATTTTCGGGGCGCTACAGTCAAACATTCGCGGATCGGTCCTGCACCAAATGACCTTTCACTTGGAAAAATTGACATAATTATTTTTGAATTGAAGTAGCCTTATGACCTCGTCTCAGTGCGAGGTTTTTGTTTTTTATAGACAGAGCGACGAAACTCTGTGCGGAATCGCTCCACAGGGTCCTAGCTGACCGATTACACCAACGAGTCGGGGAGCGTCGCGCGTTAATCAGTCACGGCGGAGACGTTCTCGACCAGGGCGTCGTCCGCGGGGTCGGTCTTCTTCGGCCGTTGGCAACCCTAGCGGGCCCACGCTGTCCATCACTTCCCTCGTGAATGCTCGAGTTGCCCCTCGTCTGCCACACAGGAATCATCACGGTGGGCAATGACTTCACGCAGCTGTTCGTGTCGGTGTTCCTCAGCTACTACGCGGGCAAGGGGCACCGGCCGCGCTGGATCGCCTTCGGCATCTACACCGTCGTGCTGTACTGCCTGCTCACCGCGCTGCCCCACCTCATGTACGGGCCCGGCGAGGACTCGCTCGGCCTCACCGTGGAGCACGGCGCCGTGTACGACCGCAACGCGTCGCGCGAGGAGAGAGGCAAGGAGCGACAGGATGGGCCGCCCGGTTTTTACGCACTTGCATTATTTCTTTTATGAAAATTGCAACGTTGCCCGCAGACAAGATGGAGCGGAAAGCGATGTGCGCGCTGGACGGCGCCCCGGGCATCAAGTGCGACTCCGAGGAGGGCAACATGGCGCCCATCGTCATCCTGTTCCTGGCGCAGCTCGTGTCCGGCATCGGCGGCTCCCTGTACTACACCATCGGCGTGTCCTACATGGACGACAACATCAAGAAGGACAAGACCCCCGCGCTCATCAGTAGGTGCACTGCGTTAGCGCGGCCACCCCAGTGGGCCACCCCACCGAGCTGACGCCCCCTTCCCGTCCACAGGCTTCTCCTACTTCCTGAGGATGCTGGGCCCGTGCATCGGCTACGCGCTGGCGTCCTTCTGCCTCAAGCTGTACATCTCGCCCACGCTCACCCCCACGATCGACAACAAGGACCCTCGCTGGCTGGGCGCCTGGTGGCTGGGCTGGATCATCCTGGCCGTGCTGCTGTTCCTGTTCGCCTCGGTGCTGGGCCTGTTCCCGCGCACGCTGCCCCGCGCCGCCGCGCGCCGCGTGCACGCGCAGCAGGACGCCAAGGGCGAGGACGGCGACGGCCAGCCCGCCGCGTCCGTCAAAGGCAAGCAAGCAGGCTGCCTCTCTCGCACTCATGGGGCGCCCCGTGGGAGCGTGAGAGAGACAGAGCGACGAAACGCTGCGCCGCGCCCCGCTCTCACTCTCACTGTCCCGCGCAGACATGCTGACCACGTTCAAGCGGCTGCTGCAGAACCCCACGCTCATGTGCAACAACGCGGCCTCCGTCTTCTACTTCTTCGGCTACATGCCGTACTGGATCTACATGCCCAAGTACATCGAGACGCAGTATCGCCAGTCCGCGTCCAGCTCTAGCCTCGTCACAGGTGAATCACTGAACACGCCGCCGGTCGTCTGGCCCACTGTGCTCCGTACTTGACGGTCCACGGGACTTGCTTTGCTCCAGGCACGGTGGGCATCGTGTTCTCGGGCATCGGCATCCTGCTGTCCGGCATCGTCATCACCAAGTTCCGGCCCAACGCGCGCCACATGGCGCTGTGGAACACGCTGGTGGGGCTCGTCTCGGCGGCCGGCATCATCTCCTACATCTTCCTGGGCTGCCCGGACAACGACAGCTACGGCGGCCTGCTCAAGCCCACCGGAGAGTACGCCCCAAAACGCGTCTTTAGCCGCCTGTGCCGGTCATCTGGCCCACTGTGCAGGGCGTCACTGACACTGCCTTTGCTTCCAGACTGGAGACGTCCTTCCAGTGCAACTCAGACTGCCTCTGCGAGTACGTCAAGTACTCCCCGGTGTGCGCGTCTGACGGCTACACCACGTACATCTCGGCGTGCCACGCGGGCTGCCGCGACTACGACTTCGGCCCCGGCGGTGGAAAGGTTCGCAGCGATTCTCTTATTCCGGTCCGCGCGGCGCGCGCGCCACAGTGGGCGGCGATACCCCGTGCCACGGCCGCGGAAACACTCCGCGCGCCATGGGTCGGCTGGCGCACGGGGTAGCGCGGCGCGCGGAGTTCCTTCTACACAACGCCCGCTGCCGGCCCGCAGGTCGCGACCTACAAGAACTGCAGCTGCATCGCGCCGCTCCCGCTCAATGGCACCCAGCTGGGGACCACGCCGTCCCCCACGGCGTCCTTCGGGTCGGCGACGTACCCTGATGGCGGCATCGCCACGCCCGGCGCCTGCCCCGTCGACTGCTCGCACACCTTCTACATGTTCCTGGCCGTCGTCTGCCTGCTCAAGTTCAGCGGCGCCACGGGCAGGGCCACCAACTTCCTGGTGTCCGTCAGGTAGGCGACCCGGCCGACCGCACAGTGCGCCAGAAGACCGCTGGAGGCGGTGCACGTTGATGGCAATGCTGTCCGCAGGTGCGTCGAGGAGAAGGACAAGCCCGTGGCCATGGGGCTGGGCATCACCCTCATGAGCCTCTTCGCCTTCATGCCGTCCCCGATCTTCTTCGGCTACCTCATGGGTACGTGTGGGCGGTGAACGCTTCCATCCATCAGGCCTCGGTGCGCGGGCGCCTGGAGGGCAGGCAGCCCCCCGCGCTGGTCGCACCCATGTGCAACGGGACTGCATAACCTCTAGGCGCCTGGACCACCAGGCTGATCCCGAGAGTCTGGGCATCAGTCTCCAGCGAGTGAACCGGCGTGTTGTTGCAGACGCCACGTGCCTCGTGTGGGGAAAAACGTGCACGGGGAACGGCAACTGCTGGCTGTACAACGGGGAGTCGCTGCGGTACCTACTTAACTTGACTTCGGCTGGTTAGCACCCCCTTCTTACCGTCATAAAAAAAATGTGACTGAATTGCGGACCACTTGACTGAACTATCTTATTTCACGCGCAGGATTCGTGCTCGTAGGGACCATGTTCGACGCCGGCGTCTGGTACTTCGTCAAGAACGTGCAGATCTTCGACGACGACGTGAAGGCCGTGACGCTGGCCGTGCAGCCCGAGGGGCAGATCTACGGCTCGCGGCTCAACCTGGACCACAACGAGAAGGAGGACGAGTGCGAGATGCAGAACAACATCCTGAACCACCTGCACCAGAGCAACCAGCATAACGACAAGACAAACCACACATCAGACGCGGGCACCAAACACTAACGCACAGTGGGCCAGAAGAACGGTGGAGGCGGCCAGAACTAGTTTTGAGCTCCTGAGTCGCTTAATGGGACTCGAACCAATCGTGTGGACGCGTCTGGACTTTGAGCCGCCTGCGCCGGTCTTGTGGCCAACTGTGTGACGTTTATTAGCTTATTTTTTCATAGCACTGATTCTATGCCAGTCAGATGTGTATTTTTATACTGTGATGATGTGTGTCTTATTTTTATTATTTGTAGGGAATGCAGCACGTGATACGAAATGTCATGATTTTCTTTATTTTTTGTGTGTCTGTATGTATATGAGTGAATGTATGTACGAGTGCGTGCGTGTTTCTTTAGCGGTCTAGAATAAAACGCTTTGTTCCTATTGAAATCCTCTTCCGCCTCGTTGCCTTGATATTTGCAGTGCTGCGCCGTTGTCTAGCACGACTAAGCCCCGACACTCAGCCGGTATCAGCGCCTTGCACGCGGTCAATGGCGGTGTGACAGATTGCCGAAACAGAAGCCAAGTCGTAACTCCTTATTGCGCCGAATCGACGCGTCGCGTGCAGCTGCACCACACTGATGACTCCGGGAGTCGTCCTCGTCGCTCCGTCTTTCTCGCACTCACGGGGCGTCCTGCACAGGTGCGACTCTGGGGATCGGTCTGCAGTCTGCAACGCCTGTAAGGCTGCAAGGTGGCGAAGAAGCGTGGCCCGGCGTGGCGTGGCGTGGCCCGCACGCGGCACTTTGGGGAATGCGGCCCATCGCCGGTGGAAGGGGAGGGCGGAAAGGGCACCGCGGGGAGGGGAGGGCGAGGGGGGAGTCGGCGTGGCGGAGCAGGGCAACGCTCGCCGCCGGCAAGAAGGGTCCGCGTCCGAGCCGCCGACGCGCTCGGCCTTGACACTATGCACTGATTTGGAATCGAGACCACCGGCTTATCAAAACGCTGCTAGAGTGCGCGGCCAACTGAAGGCGGGACGGGCAAGGCGCGGCCGGGCGACCGTAGAGTCCTAAATACTGACGGAGGAACGTCAGCCGCGGCGGTATCCGAGCCGATTGAAGTTTGAACAACTACAATCGGCTCGGTTTTTATACTCCTCTGTCTAGAACGGTTTGGAAGCTGTGATCGAAAAACCTTCTCAAGCCGTTGAGTCGGTGCGCCGCCATTATGTCTGGCCTATGAGGAAGCTCTGCCCCCGCGCGCCATGAGTATGAGAAACCGTTCGTGCGTTTATCGGCGCTGACGTTTCTCCGTCAGTATTTAGGACTCTAGGCGGCCGAGGCCGGGCCCAGTCGAGCTCGACCGCGCGTAGTCCGTGTGCCGGGTCGAGCGGGGACGGGACGGGACGGGACGAGACGAGACGGCGAGCCGCCTGTGCCGCCTGCGACGCGCGGCGTGCCAGTTCAGCTTGGTTCAGCTCTCCTGGCCAGTTCGTCCAGCCGGCCGGCCGGCCAGAGGGAGCAGGCTCTCGCCGGTCTTGTTGTCGCGGCCTCGGGTTGGGGCAGGCCGGCATCGTCTCCAACACCGCGCACCGAGCACCGCGGACAGATAGGTACGCCCATTCATCCAATCGATCATTCATTGTGGCTGTCGGTGGGTGGTGCGGCGGGCTGAGCCGACCGACGAGGACATTGATTGGTTCGAGTGGTTTGCGCCGCCGACACGTCGCCGGGGGTCGCCCAAACAACCTTCCCGCCGCCGTGGCCGTCCTCCGGCAGGTCCTGATTGCCATCCCACAGACCGATTCACCTTTGAATGGGTTTCAGTTTTCCCAACTGTTCGACACTGAACGTTCACTGATCGACACTGAACAGCCACGCGGCGGCTCCTGTCCGGTAGGCCACCGGGGCGGGCAGCGCGGTCCTCACGTTGTTTGTGTTTGTTCCTCTTCGTGGGGCGCAACCGGTTCGTCTCGGCGCGGAGACCATTTGTATCACGGTGTAGAGAGACTGAGAGTGATTTGTATATGTGTGGGCCGCTCCGCCCCGCTCCGCCCCGCCCGGCCCCGGCCCCGGCCCGACGACGACGCGAACGCGAAACGGCGAAACGAATAACAACGCACACCGAGCCGCGCGCACCGCACCGAGCGCCGCGCCGAACGGTCGGGTCGTTGGGTTCGGCAAAGTTCGGCCGTGCGTTCGGTTCGTCGACGGGCGGCGCGGCGCCGCGCGTTGGCGGGCAAGAGGCGGACTAGGCCAGCGTAGCGGTACTCGGCGAGGGCGAGGCTCTTGATGCAGTCGGCCACGGCGCCGCTCTCGTCCGCGTCTGCGCGCCGCGCGCGTGTTCCTAAAGGCATCGGATCGAAGCACTGGCATCCAGGACGCGCTGCCGGGCTGATTAGCTGTCACAAACAGTGCGGCCGCGGCCCACCACGTCCCGGGCCGCGCCGCGTCGAGGCTCAAGTACTGATAACAGTATCAGGTTATCACTGGGCCCTCTCCGCCGCACGACGCGCATAGAGCACGTAAGGCTTGCATATTTACGCTGTTCTTTTGGCGCCGGCTGTGCGGCTGCACACTTGGTCCGGGGACGGCGTCGCTTCCGCACCAGTTTATGTTCTCACGCCTCTCCTCACTGTTGCCGCCGGCTTGACGTAGTTGAGTGTTATTGCACAGGTTGGTGCGGCGCCTTCGCTTTCCGCGAAGACGAAACCAGCAGTGGCTCGGAGGCAGTCAGAACCCCGGACGCGTTTAGAGCTCCAAATGCACTGAATGGGACTCGAACCAATGGATTGCTCTCCGAACGACGAATACATTGGTGGAGTCACACGTCCGCTTCGAGTCCTGCTTAGCGACTCCGGAGCTCAACACGCGTCTAGTGTTTTGGCCGCCTTTGCCGGTCTCCTGGCCCACTGTGCAGCGTCGCCCTGGAGGTGACTTTGAATGAGTCTGAACGAGGTGTGCCTTTCTCCGCAGGATGGCGCTAGGGTGGGCCCTGGTCGGGGTGGCCTCGGTGGCGCTGGGGCTGTGGCAGGGCCAGCTGATGCCGCTCGTCGTGTCCGTCGTCGTCCTGGGTGTGCGGCACTGGCACCGGATCCTGTCCATCGTTCGCACGCTGCCTCGCGACGTCGAGTAAGCACCTTCGTCTTTTTGACCGCCCGGTCCTCTGGCCCATTATGGGGTGGTTCCCCCCCCCCCCCTTTACGAAAGACCTCCAAAAGAATACACCTCGGTTCATTTTTTTTGTCACACCCCTGAAAGTTAGGCAATATTTGACCCCTAAAGTGGCCTTCCGCCCTACTCCCGAGACCCTTCGACCTGTGCATGCCATTGGTGGCCACTCGCTCCCGCCGCCTCGCACTCCCTCGCTCCTGCTCCTGGTCCTCACCCCCTTCTCGGTGTGCCCAGGGACCTGCGGTGAAGCGCGTCCAGTGGCGGCCAGCGGCAGCCAAGGCGCAGCCTGCCACGCAATCACGTTGTGTTGGACGATAAGCCGGCCGCGACGATAAAATTATAAGGCAGCTTTTGACAATAAAAAAAAAAAACGAGTGGCGCAGCGCGCAGCGTGGTGTCGTCCATGCGGGGCGCCCATTCCCCCTTCTTGCCCCCTCCATCGGCCCCTCCTTACCCCCTCCTCTGTCCTCTCCAGCCAACACATTGCTAGATCCGCGGTGGCGGCAAGTTTGAACCGGCACGCCACCGGCAGGAGCGCGTTTACTTAAGGCGTCCTTTGCAGCTTCCTGGTCAAGGGGGTCTCGACGTTCCTCTACATCAAGCGGCTCCAGAAGAGGAACGCGTGCGTGGCGGACGTGTTCGACGAGCGCGTCCGCGCGCACCCGCAGAAGGTGCTGTTCAAGTTCAACGACCGCGACTGGACGTTCCGGCAGGTGAGGCGGCCGTCGTTCTGTCCTGGCGCACAGTGAGCCAGAGAACTGTAGTTAACCACAGCGCCGTGGTCCAGGTGGCGGACTACAGCAACCGCGTGGCCAACGCCTTCTCGCGCCTTGGCTACAAGAAGGGCGACGTGGTGGCGCTGCTGATGAACAACTGCCCCGAGTACGTGGCCGTGTGGCTGGGCCTGTCCAAGCTGGGCGTCATCGTAGCGTTCATCAACCACAACCAGCGCGGCAAGGCCCTGGTGCACAGCCTCACCATCGCCAAGAGCCGCGCCATCATCCTCGGCGCCGACCTGCACCAGGGTGAGTACGCGCCACCTCGTGCACGTTAAAGGACCGGTGGAGGCCCACTGTGAACTGGCCGGCCTGACGAGCTTGTCGCTTTGCAGCCGTGCAGGACGTGAGGGGTGAGCTGGACGACTCTCTGGAGATGCTGCAGCTCCTGGTGACCGGTGAGTCGGCGGCCACCCCGGCCGGCGTCAAGGACTTGAAGGCCCTGCTGGACGACGCGCCGACCTCCGAGCCCAAGGTCCCCCGGCCGGGCTACAGGGACATCCTCGTGTACATCTACACGTCGGGCACCACGGGGCTCCCCAAGGCCGCCAAGATCAACCACTCCAGGTAAAGAAAACGGCTTTTAAAAAAAGAATGAAGAGGCAACGGGATTGGAACCCGGGCCTGTGGGTGCTAACCGGGCGTGTGGCAGATACATCGCGGCCGGCATCGGCATCCCCATGATGGTGGGCATGTCGCGCGACGAGGTGGTGTACTGCCCCCTGCCGCTGTACCACTCCGCGGGCGGCTTGTGCGCCGTGGGCTACGGCCTCTTCTTCGGCATGACCGTCGTCATCCGCTCCAAGTTCTCGGCGTCCGCCTTCATCCCCGACTGCATCAAGTACAAGTGCACGGTGAGTGCTGCTCCGGGTCGTTGCTGTTTGGGCTGCCTACCCGCCGCACAGTGGGCGCGCATGACTAACAGGCTCTCGGTTTGCAGCTCGTGCAGTACGTCGGCGAGCTCTGCCGCTACGTGCTGGCCACACCCGAGCAGCCCTCGGACACGCAGCACCGCATCCGCTACATGATCGGCAACGGCATGCGGACGGCTGTGTGGCGCCGCTTCGTGGACCGCTTCCAGGTCCCCAAAGTCGTCGAGCTGTACGGCTCCACCGAGGGCAACGTCACATTCTGTGAGTGCCGCGCGCGGGAGCTGCAACTTTAAATGTTGACAAGGCCGCCGAAGCTTGAACGAAGCCTTATTTGCAACGATTTGCAGTCAACTTCGACAACACGGTCGGCGCCGTGGGCTTCATGCCGAGGATCCTGCCGCTCAGCGTGCTGCCCATCGGCTTCGTCCGTGTGGACGATACGGGCGACATCGTCCGGGGCAGCGACGGCCTGTGCGAGCGCTGCGACATCGGTGAGTTGCTGCTTGCACTTGCACTTAACAGTGGGCCTCAAGACCGGCGCAGGCGGCCGAAACTCCAGACGCGTTTTGAGCTCTAGAGTCGCTAAACAGGACTCGAACCGAACTTAAGACCCGAGGCCTATTTAGCGACTCTGCAGCTAAAAACGCGTCTAGAGTTTTGGCCGCCTGCTCTTGCCCACTGTGCACTTGACTCTCGGCCGCACTGCTCACCGTGTTTACCGGCGTGTGTCCAGGCGAGCCGGGCATGCTGGTGGGCTACATCTCCGACTCGGACCCGTCCAGGGAGTACCACGGCTACGTGGACAAGGCGTCGTCCGAGAAGAAGATACTCCGCGACGTGTACGCCAAGGGCGACAAGTGGTTCATGACTGGTGCGTGTTTGGCGAGCGCATTCATTTGTTGTCCCGCCGTGACGCCGCGGAATCGGCAATGACCTCCTTTTGTGTCCTCAGGCGACATCCTCGTGATGGACGAGCTGGGCTACATTTACTTCAGGGACAGGACCGGTGACACTTTCAGGTACCAACACTAATTCCGCCGAAAAATCGAATTTCTTTCGCTTCCCTCTTACCTTTTGCAATGTTTGACAACTGTCACTGACCACGGTACTCAGGTGGAAAGGCGAGAACGTGTCGACGGCGGAGGTGGAGGCCGCCGTCATGGCCGCCGTGGGCCAGCGGGACATCGCCGTGTACGGCGTGGAGGTAAGACGATGCTGTCCCGCACGAAACTTGCAGTTGGAAATAAAACTGTGGCGGGAGCCAAGGCTGGGCCGGCGGTGCCACCTGATCCAACACGCTGCCCCACAGGTGGCGGGCTCCGAGGGCCGCGCGGGCATGGCGGCGGTGGCGGTCAGCGACGGCCACCTGGACGTGGACGCCCTGGCCAGGGAGCTGGACAGCCACCTGCCCTCGTACGCCAGGCCCCTGTTCCTGCGCACGCCCGCCCAGCTGGAGAAGACCAGCACGTTCAAGATCGTCAAGGTGGCCTTGCAGAAGCAGGTGACTCATTTTGATTCCGGTTCTAACCATGTGAAAAGAACTGATTCATTCCACATACGGAACTTTGGTTCGTTTTAATTTTCAAAAGTGGGTGCCTTGTGTATTTACTTGATTGGTGTCTCCAGGGCTTCGACCCGGCCTTGGTGAGCGACCCGCTCTTCCTCAGACAGGGCGCCACCTTCGTGCCCCTCACCGCCCAGATGTACAAAGACATTTGCTCCGGGAAGCTGCGACTGTGATATTCCTAAAAGGCAGGCTAGACGGGCGTCCGGCCGCGGCCGGTCGGTGGCCGCAGCGTAGGTAAGGACAGGACGTTTGCTCTTATTCGCACCCTTGCGCGGCCAATACAAGGCCGCCGCCGTCACCGACCGGCCCAGGGCTGTCGCACCCCCTGTCACTGTGATTTGTAAGCGCGATGAATGAGAGCCGTCGTCTGAGATCTTACTTGGTAGATATTTTTGTATAAAGTTGTGTGCATGGCATTTATGAATATAAACGTTCAAATATTTTTTTAGACATATTTTACAAAGCTGGGCAATGATTTTTTTTCCCCACTCCCTCACAATCCCCCTCTACGTTGTGGATGTGAGATGGGGTCCGCCTACAAGGACAGGTCTGTGTGCCCCTGACGTCTGCGGGACAGGCAACACATCGTACACCGCGGTGCCGCTCGCAGCCTGCATCGGGGCGATGGCGGGGACTCAGATAAAGACAGCATTGGATGCTCGCTACGTGGTGCCGGGAAGGTAGGCAACCCACAGCACCGTGCAGCCTTTAAAGTTCCGAGGAAAACAGCACTGCGGGCCGCAAGGACTCCGCCGTGGTGATGGTGGTCGCGGAGGAAGAGCCTCCGATGCGGCCTTCCTCGGGGAGCCGGCGGACCGTGGCGCGGTGTCCGGTGCGATGCTCCGGGCCGAGGACGGCGACGTCCTTCCGGCGCGTCCACCACGCCGGGCCCGGCCGGGCCGCCTTAACCCGTGCGGGTGCCGCCGAGGGACCCGGAGACCTAAATGCCAGCCCCAGAGCAGAGATCACCGCGGGTACTTGCCGCCGGCCCACAGTGGGCCAGAAGACCAGCGTGGACGCGTTTTGGGCTCCAGAGTCACTTAATGGGACTCGAACCGAACGTGTGACCCCACCCATAGATTGCTCTCCGATCGAGGAATCCATTGGTGGGATCACATGTTCGGTTCGAGTACTGTTGAGCGACTCTGGAGCTCAAAACGCGCCTCGAGTTTTGGCCGCCTGCGCCGGTCTTGTGGCGCACTGAGCGGCCTCGAGGGCAGCCGGACCCCTGCAGCGTAGGCCCGGCCGTCCGACCGGCGCGCCGACGGGCTGCCTACCCCGGGTCGGCAGGCGCTACCGCCCGCCGACCACTTCGCACTGCTTTGCACTGCGATGACTTATCGCTTTGGCGGCCCCGACGCCGACGTGGTCCAACGCCAGCATCAGCCTTGGCGGCCGCGCCTCGCCACGCCGCGCCGCGCACAGATCGCAATTATTCCATTATCGAGCCGAGGCGGGCGGGCGTCTTTCTCCGAAAGCCGGCCTTTGGGATGAATTCAAATTGTTGTTGCGCACGTCACGGCGCGCCCACCGCACTGGGCTGCGCGGCATGGGCGGTGGCGTTCCCAGACGCCTCCACTCTGAGGTGCCCGCCGCGGAGGTTTCCCGCCGCGCCGTTGACGCCGACGTCGCCGCTTGGGTTCCCCGGAATACGCCACTTGAGTCTGCCTCCAGGCTCTCGCTCTGCCGGAGCAGAGTCTCCCCAGTTGAAGCAATGTCAGTTGAGGCAGTGTCAGACTTATGGCCGTCGTGCCGTCGCGCCGGGCAGGTGTACAGTGTGAGTCCCCCTCCAGCGCCTCCACTCCGAGCGAGGGCGTGATCAAAACAATCCCGGCGATAATTGGCGCGCCCATCCTTAAGGATGCCGCGTATCCTGTTCCCCGGCTTCGGGCGGCGTGGCGGCGGGCATCCTGGAGCAAAGTCCTCGTCGGGACGCCTGCCCTAGGCGCTGCCCTGGACGTCGCCGTCGTCGGCCCGCTTTAAGGCGTTCAGAACTCGGCTTACCATCCCGGTCGTCGTGGTCATCTCGAGGGAACAAGTGTCGACGCCTCGAGGACCTCGTCTTCGCCCAGAAGGCCGTGGAGGTCCTGATCCCGGTGCCCTGACCTTGGGAGGCGCCGTCGGCAGGGGCCGGTGCCGTGGACCGGAGAGGAGGGGCTTTCGCAGTGTTCAGTTAGCGCCCCGCCCCCTCCTTCCTCCTGCTCCGGGTCGCTGCCGGCGAGCCCCGGGACCGCCGCGAGATCGCGGCCGGCGGCCGCCAGCGGCGCCACTGTCGCCCGGACGCCCGCCAGGACAAGCAGCCTCAGCCTCGCACCTGAACCCCGTCCTCGCCAGTCCGCGGGTCAGTCCGCGAGTGTGTGTGCGTGTGTGCCCGAGCCTGAGTGTGTGAGTGTGTGCGTGTGTCCGTGACCATGAAGTACGCCGCTGTTCTAGTGGCCGTCAGCCTGGCGCTTTCGGTCGCCCTCGCCGCCAAGCCCGTCGACGTCGGTAAGTGCTCTTAGGTGTGGGTTCCTCTCCGGTTTCTTCCAGGTTTCATCATACCCTGCGGCGGCCGGCTTTCCACAGCAGCTCCTTGATCCGCGCGTTTTACACACTTTTCCGCGCCAGCTTTTCATTGTTTTGCCCGCATCGTCTGTATGGTGGCGTCCATCTGACCCGCGGACGCGGACGGCCGCTGAGCAAGTCGCGGCTCTTCGTTTCTGTGATAAAGATCTGCGCGCCGTGCTGCTGGCGGCGGCGCTTCGCTGTCTGGGGAAAACCCACTCGGGCCGGGCGGCGTTAAAAGCAAGAGCACTCCGCCTGTGACTTTGCTCCTTTGCTCATCCCGAGTGCGCGCGTCACAGTCACACGGCACACAGTGGGCCCCGCGCTGGCGGCCGGAACCATGGCAGACGCGTTGCGAGCTCCAGAGTCGCTTAGCAGGACTCGAACCGACCCTGTGACCCCACCCATGGATTCCTCGTTTGGAGAACAATCCATCGGTGGGGTCACACGTTCGATTCGAGTCCCATTGAGGTAGCGACCCTGAAGCTCAAAACGCGTCCGGGATTTTTACCGCCAGCACCGGTCTTCTCGCCCACTGAAGTGACTCGTGTACTTGGTATACGCATGTCCAGAGTCCAGGGTATCTCACCGACTCTGTTGAGTTTTCGCGATCCTAGCGGGCCATGGTTGGTGTATTCCAGGCGCGATTCGCAGGCTGATTCCGAACAGAGCTGCTTTTGTCGCTCCGTCTCTCTGGCGCACCTTCAGGACGCCCTGCGAGTGCGAAGACGGACAGGGCGACGAAAGCAGCGCTGTTCGGGGTCAGCCGTCAGCCCGCCGGCCGTGCGGGGCCGCTTGGCGCGGTGACGCCCCGGCCCTCCGGAGTGCGGTGCCGCCTATGCACACGTCTTCGACGAGTCCTGGCCCGGCCCCGCTCGGACTCGGCATCGATTCGCGGCGTGAGCGCGTGAGTCACTCGAGAAACGTGCGCGGCCAACTTGAGCCGCGGGCCGGCGTCATCGCCGACCTGTCAAACACCCGCTCGGAAACAACACGTCCGGGAACCGGTGCTCGGCGCTGAGAGAGGGGGCGGTAAACCGTCCAGCACCCACACGACGCCTCCCCGCGGACCCACTCCGAGCCGTCGCTCTGTCTCTCTCGCACCCCTGCGGGTCGCCCCACGAGTGCGAGAGAGACAGAGCGACGGCTCGGAGTGAGCCGCGTCGTGCTCGCCGTCACGTTTTCGGGCGCCGCGTGACTGTGGGCTGCAGCGCTGCCTGCCCCGCGCCGCTCTTGACATTGCCCGGGAGTAACCTCAAGCCTCAACCTCAGGCACCGCGAGCCTCTGAATGGGACGCATTTCGGCGGCCTGCGGTCGCGGCCCCGCGGCCCCGCGGCCCGCACCGCGCCATCCGGCCGCAGAGTCCTCGCACTGTACTGCGCGCCGCAGAGGGAGTCCGTCAGGGGCTTCCCGTCGGACAACGCCTCCCCTCGCGGAGTCCAACTCCAGCCGAGCCAGCTGCCGAGTCATTCGGAAGAGTTGATTCGTCGCTTTGTCCTGTGCATGGGGTCCTCCGAAAGGGTGTAGAGAGACGAAGCTCTGTCCGGTAGCGGGCTCCTGGACGGCCCCTCAGCGCGGCAAGGACGCCACGGCGCCTCCTGCGTGGCCTCCTCGCCGATCCCGATGCAAATATCGTAACTATTTATTAAGCAGAAGCGAGAAGCGGCGGTCCGGTGCTGCCGCCACGCGCGGCACTAGAGGATAGAGACAAAGACAGACAGACAGAGAGGAACTGTTGGCGGGATTTGATGTCAGACCCCGCACTGCATCTCGCTCTGAACGTGCATGGTTTTTGTTTCGTTTGGTCCGTGAGTGCAGAGGCACAGCGGGAAGAACACTTGTGCAACACAATGAACTGCGCCCTAGTGAAAGCGAGGAGGACGCTCCGCGTGCGACACGTCACAGACGCGTCACAGACACGTCTCAGGCAACGTGTCGCATGTCACCCACGTCGCCCCAGTGAAAGCACCACGCTGCGACAAGCTGCATCATTTCTCGAACACACGGAACGGTGGTGAGCTCCTCGTCGGTCTCTCTCGCTCGCGTGGGGCGTTCCAAAGGGGCGCGGGAGAGGAGGGGCGACAAGGCGGATCATGACCAGGTGCACGGCGCAGTGATCAGGTAATAATCCGGGCGGTCGAGCGGCGCTCGTCGCGGCGGGGTTGATGACGCGTGAAGTGTCAATCCACCCGGAGGGCAGAGGGGGAGGGGGGGCTGAGGGAGTCCTCGACGCAGAAGAAAGCGGAGCAGCGGAACAGCGACTCCCATGCCGGACAAAAAGACAAAAAGGCTCGGCGGCGACATTGGACGGCGCTTCGCCGCCGCCTCCGCGCGCGACGCCTCGTCGTGTCGAGGAACTTGGGGTTCTTCACCCGCCGCGGGAGGGCCAATCTCAGAGCGACGACACGAGACACGGGTCGAGCGCGGCGATTCTCCATCGGCAGGGCGATGGTGTTGCAGGCCGCGTCGTCACCAAGGCGGACCAGCCCGGCAACTGCAAGCCCGACGCTAGCCGCCCGTCCACCGCCACCCGCCGCGCCCTCAAGTGTGAGTGCGGCGAGGCGCCCGCTTCCACGGCACTGCTTCCTCCACGCATGGCCACGCCGCCGCCGCGCTCTTCTCTTGACCTCCTCGTCCTCGCGCTGGTACTTCCCTGGTCCAACCTACCCCGTTTTCGCAGGTGCGGTGCACGTGCGGCTGACGCGAGCCTCCTCCTCGTCGTCGTCGTCGTCCTCGTCGTCCTCCTCCTCGGGCGGCCCCGGAGGCTCCGGCCACCAGACGGCCTTCTCCACCAGCAACTCCTACCCGGCCGGCACGTCACACACTGTGTCCTCGCAGGGCCCGGGTAAGTTCCTCTGGAGCTGCAGCACTTGAATGCTGCTGAGTCACCGCGACTCTACGAAGTCTGTATCTCCTCGCAGGACACGTCTCGTCGTCGAGCTCGTCGTCGTCCCCAGGATACCCGGGCGCCGGTGCGGCGGGTGCGCAAGCCTCCGGCCCCAGCCCGCTGCCCCCCGCACGCCCAGTGTCAGCCCCCAAACCCGCCGCCGCCGCCCCCGCACCCCAGTCGCCTCCCCTGCCCGGCAACGCGCCGTCGCAGCCCAGCTGGGGCGTCGCCGGCCCGCTCACCGGGTCACGTGGCGGTGCGCCGCCCGCGGCCCTCGGGGGCGGCGCTCCTGAGGATGGTGCTCCTGGGGGCGGCGTCGCCGTCGGCTCATACGGAGGCTGCAGCGGTGGAAGCTGCTCGGGCGGCACCTACGGTCCAGGTAAGGCGGGGTCAATATCATCTGACTACCTAAAGTAGACCGACAAAAATTAGACCGACCTATTTTTGACCGACCTTAATAAAAATATTGAATAAAAATATCTGCATTTTTGACCGAACTAAACTGGGGGCGGGTCATTGTGGAGTTAAAATAATTCAACGCCAAAAAGGATTGAATACAATCCTCCCACTAGGAGTCTACTTTAGGTAGGTCAAATGATCTGCTCCGGTAAGGCGCGAGTCGCGGCGAAGAATCCATTCGGTTCGAGCCCCATTTAGCGACTCTGGAGCTCAACGCGTCTGGAGTTTTGGCCGCCAGCGCCGGTTCTGGCCCACTGTGCGGCCGCCGCGATGAATGCCGAATCTGCAGCGGCTTATTCCGTTCTCCTCCCCCAGTTCCTTACCCGGCTGCTGGAGGCTCCCCGGCCTTCCCCGGAGCAGGCGGCTACGGCGGCTACGGCGGCGGCTACGGCGGCAACAGCTTCGCTGGCTCCTTCGCCGGGCCGGGGCCGATGGGCGGCATGCCCCTCATGCCTCCCATGCCCGCCATGCCCGCCATGCCCTTCGGTGGCATGAGCCCCCAGGCGCCGCAGCCCATGGACTTCTACTCGTTCCTCCAGCAGTACATCGCGTACCTTCAGCAGTTCGCCCAGCAGGTGCAGCAGCAGCAGCAGCAGCAGCCACAGCAGCCACAGCCGCAGTACGCCCCGAGGTGAGTCCCCAGTAGGGTATCGCTGCTAAGGTGCCGTAGTGCCCTGGGCCAGCATCCCGACAGTCACGGTGCCCTCGCACAGTGGGTCAGACGACCAGCGCAGGCGGTTCGAGTCCTCTTCAGCGACTCTGACTCTGAAGCCCCAAACGCGTCCAGGGTTTTGCCCACCTGCGCCGGTCTTCTGGCTCACCGTGCCTCGCAGTGCTCTGCCTATGGCGTCCGTGACTCCGTCGCGACGCTGGCCCGCCGCGGACGTGTGTGTACGATGGTTTGTGTTGCCGTAGCGGCCCGAGCCCCAGCTACACGGGCAGTAACGCTATTGAGCCGGACAGCGCTGGCGCGGGCAGCGGGCCGTGCTCCGTGTGCGGCGGCGTCACGGGGCCCTCGGCGCCGTCCGCCCCCGGCTTCGGCATGGCGTCCTCGGGGGCGTCCTCGGGGGCCGGCTCGTACGCGGGGCCCAGCGGCGCGGGCGCCTTCCCTGGCTTCCCCGGCTTCCCGCAGCAGCCCTACGGCGGCTTCGGCATGTACGGCACACCGTTCAGCGCGCCCTACCCCGGTATGGGTCTCTACGGCGCCGGGCCCGCCAACGCCATGGCCTCCGCCTCCATCGGGCCGCAGGGCGGCTTTGGAGAGGCATCCGTGAGTACCGCCATCAGATTGATTCAGAGAGTCCTTTTCGTCGCTCTGTCTCTCTCGCACCTGTGTGGGATACCGTGACGACTTTTGTGACGGTCGTGTGACCTGCAGGTCGGCCCCGAGCTGGGCCAGCGGCAGGGCGGCCCGATCGCAGCCCCCGGCGGCGGCAGCGGCTCCTTCGGCACGTTCAGCTCCGTGTCCTCGGGAAGCAGCACCGTCAACGGCAAGACCACCAGCTACAAGGAGGCCATCTCCGGCGTCAACGACAACGGCAAGATAACCACGTTTGTGGCGCGCGACCCGCCCAAGTAGGCAACCCCTCGCAGGTCCAGAGGAGGAGGGGCTGTTAGGATGGTGAGAGCCACCTCGGCTGGGCGCCTTTTATTTTCTGTGATACTGCATGACGTTTGTTGATTAATTATTTTAATTATAATTGCTACGTGGTGGATACTGTATTGTCTATTTATTTTTGTTTTGCCGCTGTTCTTAAACGTTCATACTCTTTTTAAAAAAATCGAGGCCTCCCAATGATTTCTGCTTGTTCTTTACCTCAAATTCCTTACATATGATTGATTGATTCTTGCTGAAAATCACCCGTTCCGTCGACCCTCTCGAACTTGCAAGCAGTCTTACTTCAGTGCACTTTGGTGTGGTTGGTAGAACCAATTTCCTAGCAGCAATGTCTTGCTGCCTGACACCTTAAAGTGTAGAGCAGGCAAAAAAATGGAACCATGCCATTGTTTCACTATATTTATTCACAAAGACTTTGTTTACATCACACATGAAAGCAGAAATGGCACAAGGTTGCCCATCACATATCAATCAAAGCACATAATTTGTAAACGAATAACATTAATAAGTTATGGACTTGTTCTGCATGAACTTAATACATAACTTTAAATCATTAACACAACAATATTTATTTAATAATCAGTCATGAGATTCCTTCTATAGACCCCATGTATCAAAGTATACATCTGTTTCTTAAGTGCATAAGAATTTCTAAACTCCACAAAAAACATGTAAAAAAATGTAACTGCCAAAACAAGGAGAAAAAACGTTCAAAACTCAGATCCTGCTCTCACAAACAGGTACAATAAGCAGCTAAAGCCACTTGGACAGATTCTCAGTGACCAACGTAGGGTCTGACAGAACAATTAGGTAGCAATAGGAACATCATGACTCCTACAGTCAGACTTACGTAATGGTCTGTCTGTGCAGCGTCATCAAATATTTTCCTAGTAACATTGTAAAAAAAAAAAAAAAAAAATAACGGAAAAAAATATTAAAATACCACTAACCCAAAGCAAGGTCCCAAAAAGAGACAACAGCAAAATTTTAGCATGCTGTAAATCTTTACAGAAAGAAAGGCAAAACGATGTATAAGTGACACCAGAATAACAATAAAATTAGTAAGTATTACAGAATGCCATTTATAATCGATTGTCTTTGGAAGAGGCAAGATCCAATCTAGTAAATCTATGAAAAAGGTGAGGATGTCTAAAGATCTTTCCAAAAGCAGTGTGACACAAGCCATTTTAGGTACAATTTAAAAACATTATTCGTAAGCCATCTGACACCAAATGTCATTAAGTACTAGATTCCTAATTAAAACGAAAAATCAAGCCACAAAACGAAGTAAGACTCTGAAAAACACCAACAGATTTAGGACAACTTGAGTCATGGAGAAATGTAAAAGTTATAAAAGGCACTGAAGTAGTATTTTTTATAAGGAATTGGGCAGAGGAAGCATTAATTAGGAAAAACAGGGGAAATTTAAAACGCTGTCACAGTCACTGACTCACAGCACAAATAACTCAACTGAGCCTCAGAGTTCCAATCCTCCTCAGCAGCTTGAACAAGTTGCTATACATAGGAAGAAGTTATTCTTTATGTGTTTGTGACATAAGTATGTATAAATTCTAAAAATTCTAAGAAGATTACTTTTTTTTACAGATACACAGTTTGCTACAGCAATAATGTGATCTAGTTATTACCTAAAGTAGAAGCTGAAACTTGTCAACATAACAGCAAAAAGAGAGAGGTTTCTGTTTATACTTTCTCCTCTTCAGTTGCTTGACTAGATGATTGCAAAACCCTGTGAAATTCACACCAACAAAAGCCTTTTATGAGACATACTTTGCAACACTCTAAAACATGTTTTTAAATAGATGATTGTACATGGATACAATCATTAATGAAGAACTCCTCACAAATGATCATGGATACAGCACTCAAATCATATAAACTTTTTAAAAAAATCAAAAAAAATCCTGGCTTCAATATGCAAGGAGAAAATAAGAAAGGAACTTGACTAGTGTTGAACCCACATTTTCAAGGTTGATAATTTACAGATTGGTCATAGCTCCAAAATAAAAGTGGTCCAAGGAAAAAAAAAAAACTAGATTTTTTAAGGGAAGGGTCATTGAACTATATTGAGAGGTGAGAAAATTACAAATTAAGTAGTGCAGTGACTCAATATTGCCTACAGAATTTTACTTATTCAAGATTTAAGTCAGTTATGAGGAGGCAGACAACAATCAGCGACTTCAAACACTGATTGAAAACATATTTATCACAGAAAAAGGCTGCACCAGTCAACAGCAAAGGACTAACTGAAAGCAGGCACAAGGATATGTGTAGAGTCATCAGTCAACTCCAAGGCCTAAACTATCAGTTACACCTTTACTTGGGAATACATTATGTGAAGTCAAACTTTGTTCAAAAAATATGATTTATCTAAATTTACACAATGAGGTAGGACTCAGTAAAATCAAGAAAAGCTCAGGGCATTGCTCATTGCAGGTCACCAAAATTTCAAATTTAACATGAGTTGCAATGCATGAGACATGTTACATGAATTGAGATTACACTATCCAAACACACATTGTGAGTTACAACTTTGTAGGGTCGTATTCACTTGTCTCTGCTTCTGAGAGCCTCATCTTTGCATCCTCCTCTGCTTTCAAGCGTCGCTCTTCCTCCTCCTTCCCTCTCAGCATCACAACCAAGTCGAGGTCAGCACCAGTCAAAGGGGCACGAAGCGCTCTTCTAAAGCGCTCATCTGCTTCTGTTTCCTCACTGAGATTATGAGGTAAGTCAGGTCCACCTTCAGGAGAACAGCTCCTGCACAATTGTCTTGCTCGGGCAGTTTCTTGTCTGATAATTATCTCATTTGTGATATACATTTCACGTCGTATCTGATCTCGGAGGTTTGATGACATATCTGGGATGCACCATCTTACAAGAATCATCACGAACACTACAACGTTCTAAAAAAAGAAGAAAGTGTCAAAATAATTTGATAAGATACATGGGACCTTCAGTTCTTAAAAATTTAAGACAAAATAATAACTTACCTCAAAGATGACAATGAATGCCAAGCGTGCAGCCAATACATGCCAAAACATTGTTGTCTTCTCGTACTTATTTGGGCTCCATGGAGGCTCCCTGTAATCTGGATATCTGCAATTAAAAAAATATTTTCAATTTCAAAATGCCTCCTAGATAATTGACAGCCAGCAAAGTAAGATGAAGAAAAGCTGAATGTAAATACTAACCGGCAAACTGTGATGTTGAATTCTGTTCTGGATGGAGCAGCACCCTTTTCAAGTTCACTCATGTTGAAGTATGCCAGTGAATGATTTAGAAAACCATCTAAGTTGTTGTTCTCACTGACAGCAAAGGCATACACCAAACGAGGAATGAAATTGGAAGTGAAAGCAATAATACAACCCTGGAACAAAGCAGTTGGACAGTGTGAGTTGAAAGAACACAAGAAGACCCAACAATATTATCCAGATACATAATTAACGACTTACGTTTGTAATGACTGAAAGTTTGCCAATGGAATCTAGAATGCGATACCAGACACCAATGTCCCTGACTCTTTGGCTAACAGGACGGCGGTAAAAAGTGAGAAGTTTCTTGGCATCAAGGCGCATCTCTAAAATATTATTTAAGAGAGCAAAAAACGGAGCCAAAGGGAATGCAGCCACAAATATTGTGACAAATCCATACTGCAACACTGCAAGACAGACAAAAATTTTACATTTAAAACCAATTGAATTAGAATATCTCTTAGTAAACAATTAATGCCAAGGCCACATACCCATTTCAAGATACTCTGGAAAGAGGCCACGGGGACCCCACTCGACTAGTTTGAAATCTTTCATCCATTGCTTTGAACGACCTTTGGTAGCAGGAGAGCCAGGTTCAAGGCCTGTTTTAACTTTCAATGTGTTCAACCACTTGAAGAATAATCTATAAACAAAGAGAGTAGAAAGACTTTAGGAAAAGGATTCATGCTGAATTGTTGAAGCAGAAATACAATAAACACACTTACGGGTAAGCCATTTCCAGCAATGTATTCATGGCCTGTTTTCCAACCATGATTATAGCCAGTTGAATACACAATTCCATCAGACATCCTCCCGGGCCACACTAATACAGAAGGTACAATAAATATAGTGTCACAGAAATCAACCAAAAAATATACTCCATGCTCACATGAACAAGTAAATTATGAGAACAGCTGAGGCAAAAAAGCAGATTTCACAAACCTCCTCTTTCCTGAAACCAAAGAGCCGGTTGTAGTTTCCTGGATACCCAATAAACTTCCCCTTAAAGAATGCGATGTAAAATATTGAAGCATAGTAGTTCACAAACTGCAGCAAGTAGATTTTCAGGGTTAGACTGTCATCAAATTCAGTCTGAGTTCTAAGTAGTTCAACTTCAGTTAGTCTTTCAGCAAGCCATGAGTATATCTAAAGGCAGGCAGAGGAGTGCTATCAGTGAAACATTAATCAATAACTATTATAGACCACAGGAAACAACGATGACTTACCAAATTGAACACCATGATGCAGCACAAGTTAATTGATGCAGCAGTGGCAGTAGTAAACAATAATGCATAAGATGTGATAACAGAATCACCATAAACACTAAGAGCTGCTAATATAGACATCCTATAAAGAACGACAGCTAGGACTGCCACAACAGCCATTGCTACAAGTAGTAACACCACAGAGAAAGAGAGCATTGTTGCAGGGAAGCGCATGGACCAGAATGGCACGTGAGGCTCCATGGTATTGGTTACCACATTAACATGTTTACGCTTCACATGCGCAAGACGGGCAAGGTACTGCGGTCGAGGGTGCTCCTCCTGAACATCAAAGCCAGTAAGATCCCACCGATGCGTAATTTCAGCTGAGTATCTCTTCCAGAGCTCCAGAAACATGGCAGCTGTAATGAAACACACAATATAATTTCCTCTGTGTGTTAGACAATGGTAAACTGAAAACTTTTCAAACATAATTAACTTACCCCAAAAGGACATGAAAATTGCAAAGAAAACTGTTGTTCCGTTGTCAAAGAGGTAAGTAACACGAGCATGAAGGCACGTTTCATCTAAAGACCATGAGTCACAAAAATGATCACAGAGGGGGCACATTTTTATGTCGAGTTGCTTGTTGCAGATGTCTTCACTAAAAAAAAAAGATGAAAAAGTTGAGACAAACTTGGAGACAAGGCTTTCTACCTCAAGGTGCAGTTCCAAAATAGGGACATACCTTGGTTGATTTGTATAAAGAGTCAGGCAGCTGTATACAAAACACAACAACCCCACAATAGCTGCTGGCAAAAGCATGTGGGTGTAGAAACCCAACCAAGCAAAGTATAGTCCTATTTTAACACCAAAGTACTCTTTGACATAATCCAAAGGTTGATATTGGAGCATTTTGCGAACAGCAGACCACTCTGTATACAAGCGATGGCGCATGGATCCGGCACGATGCAATTCACCCTGAATACGGAAAATAAACAAAATTAAAAAAAGAAAAACTTAGCTTCTTCTGGGATATGCATTATGCAAGGCATCTCAAATTAATTTGGTGACTCACATCATGCAGAGGGTATGCAGCAGTATAAACATCATCAGCAATCAGTCTTTCAATGCCAAAGGCAAAGTCATCATCAGGTTTCGATGAGAAGCTCTTCCGGTCCAATATAAAGTGAATAATTCTTGAGCGAATTGCTGGAGTAAAAAAGTTGGTGGCATTGATGTCAAACCTAAAGACAAGAATAAAAAAAGCAGTAAAATGAATTCAAGAAAACATTGCAAGATCACATATTGATTAAAGATTTTTTGGTTAATACACACAAATATTCTTTGTCTCGGCTATATACAGCAGTATATCTATGTCCTTTAGGAGGGAAAATTTTCTCATCCACGTAAAAACGAGACATAATCCGATGAAATAAAGAGTTGAAGTTTTCCAGCAGGCTATTTGTTTTAGCATGCACTTCTGTGAAGGCAGGTATCTGCAAAACAACAAGAAAAATTCTATGCAGGGAAAGATTTCTGTATAACACAAGAAAGACAACAGAAAAAACTGAAGGAACAGATCTAAAATTAAAATAGGCCCCTATTTTAAGAGCTCAAACATTTCTTTTCTAAAGGTTTATTTATTTTTTTTTAAATGACATTTTTACTTGGAGGAAATAATTAGATGTTAATGTACCAGTAAGTTCATGCATTGACAGTTTTAGAGATCTGAGTACGATGCTATTAAAAATAATTGTTTAGAGATGCCACAGATAGCATATGGGCAAACACATCATAGCAAATGCACAAAACCATAAACATTAAGTGTTGTCAGAAGTCATGGCTATAACAGTCCAATGGAAAAAGGCTAAAATATAATGCCCAGCAAGCTTCGAAAAACAAAGCACTAACACATGCTCACAAATCACAATACTTCTTTCTCCAAACTTTTCCTGAAGCCGCCTTTACTCTTGCAACATGTCAGTATATGGTGTAAGTGTAATGTCAAAATTAAGATGCAGAGGGAGCAACAAAAATGGGACATCCACCGGGACAAGAAGAACAACTTTTTACAATGGACGTCGTTCATTATTCTCCAAAAACTTGCCATAGTAAATTAACTTATCGAGGATCCCTCTCAATTAATGAAGGGACAGGTTTAAGTGCGTGTATGGATCATAAAGCAAATTCTCAGCTCGTGCTTCCAAAGACCAAATCCCACACATTGATGATCATATACCTTCTGTGCTAAGTACCATGTGGCGTATGAAATGGCACCCATTTTAACATCTTTTGGGAAGTGGCACAAATCCTGTCATAGAGCAAAAAGATTAACCAAGATAAAAAAAAGTTAAAACCACATAAAATTGACTTTTTATCCTAATTGCTTTGCATCATCTCTAGAAACAATGCACCTTCAGTACAGTAAAAGGGCGTCAGAACCAGTGCAAAATTCAAGCATGCAAAGCCAATACTTAGTGAGAACTAAGTGGCAGAATAGAACAAAACCAAAACCAAAACAAAACAAAAAAATCTACTGTAGCCATCATTTTTAAGAAAAATATTGCAAAACGCAGGTGCAGAGTTCTTAAAAAAAATTGGAGAGGATGTAAACCATAGTTTTCAGGAGTAAGGTCATAAACATTGACAGAGTAAAAACATGAGGTGGAATCTACATTAATCAAAGGGAACAACAGGGCATGAAAAAAGTGAGAATAACTCTATAGATATTAATCATAATCACAACACTACATATCTACTTCCAATCATGCTCACGAGCTGTCATGCAACTTCTGCCTTAACATTTCTTCTATTCATCAATCATGTTAAAAAAAAAAAAAACTTTGATTCACTTCTGCAAGATAAAATTAAGAATAACTTACATCTTTCATAGGCATCCGAAGTTTCAAGATTTCTGCATATGTTCTGAGCAGTTTGAAAGGCGCATGGATTTTGACAAATACCAGTCCATTCGACTCGGCCTCCTCATGTTCAAGTATAAGTCCTTCTTTCAACAGATTATCTTCAAAAATCTGACAAAGTAAAAGCAAGGAAAAATTACCAAAAATTACATGCTTATAAAAATGCTGCAAAAATTATGTGGGGGCTTACCCTTCTCTTCCTGACAGACGATTCTTCCTTTGCAGAGTCCTTGTGAGAATCCCAGACAAGAACAAAGTCAATTGTTTTTTCTCCATCGTTGAAATACAGTGAGGAGGAGTGCCCATGCACACATTCCTAGTGAGAAAATATCAGGAGTCAAATAAACAAAATTTTAGGAAAATGGCATGTTTGGTAAAGGACACTCAAACTTACTGGTTCATCTGCTTCTGGAGGTGCCATATTTAATAGCTCTGTACCATTCTTCATCAATTCTTCTTCGACTTGGATTACTCTCTGCTGAAATTCATAGATGGGGTTTGTTCGAGGTCCGTTGAGTCGCCATGCCTCTCCATTCAGCTCTTGAGCACTGGCATACACACTATGTGTGGCAATGTTTGTGCCACTGTCAACATTGATTGGAGTTAAGCAGCTAGTATCGTGGAATAATGTTTCGTCTTCCTCCATGGTTGCTACAATTTTTGATAATCTGGAAGGTGAGCAACCTGCAAAAGAAGGAATATAATGTAAGAGGTAGTTGATCATGACAGAACCAAAGCCACCTAACCGTTAGAAACACAGACAATCGTGAAATATTCTCATGTAACTTCCCACACGATTCTAACCTCAACTACGGGTACTGAGTGCACTCTATGCATTGCTATACAAATATGCCTCATGACTAGCATTTATGAAATAGCATGTCATATTTGGTGATCACAGCTTGTACTATCAATTATGAATCCGAGAACCACTAAAAATTCTCGTCATGTCAACAGGTACAGCACTGCAACATTTCCTTCGGAGAATAAGATCACACTCCAAATATACACCGTGTCTCGTCATACCTCAATCTTAGTGGCCTTGAAACCAATATTGTGTTAAACAATTCTTGCACACCAAGGACGGACGAACTTGCGAAATCATGTCTCCAGGCAGCCGAAAACCATTTTGTTGTCGTAGGGCACCACGGCCAACCACGGCCCTCTTGAATTTTGCCAAGTACTGCCGGCGGAGAGTGGAGAGTGAAGAGTGGAGAGGGGGGGGAGGGAGGAAGGCGGAAGCGAACAGCTGGGGACCGCGGCCGACCGGGCCGACCGGGTTCCAGTCCCTCCCTGCCAGTTCCAGGAGGCCTTCAAAAGCGATAGGGCGATAGGGAGAGAGCGGGGGAGTCACGGCGGGGCAAAGATGATACATAATTCTCTCACGGCTGCAAAGATTGGCGTCGGCGCGGCGCCTCGTGCTCATTTCGGTGGCGTGGCGGATGGCATGACGTACCGCGTACTTAGAGGCGCGGTCACGCGTGATTGTCCACCAACGGCGTACAGAAGGCGGGAAAGGCGGTGGAGACAGAGCGAAAGAAGCGCTCTTCGGAATGAGCCCCCGGGCGAGCTCCCGGGCGGTATCAGTGCAGTGCAACAGAGCGGCAGCCCCACGGCGTGACTGGAGGCGACTGATAAAGTCACCAGAGTTTCGGGGTATCACTATCACTCTCCATTCGTGCCAGATTTCCAATGTTGCGACCCACGCACATGGTGGTCGATGCGTAATGAGGGCGCTGTGAAAAAGTCGATCATTTTACCGAAAAACAGGTTTATGATTGCCACTGCCGTGGGTTCCAACTCACGGCCACTCACACGCTCGCTCGCTCGCTCACTCACTCACTCACTCACTCACTCACTCACTCACTCACTCACTCACTCACTCACTCACTCACTCACTCACTCACTCACTCACTCACTCACTCACCCGGCGGGCTGCCGGGGGCGGTGCGGCGGCACGACGGACAGGGAAGTCCCAGCGGGCCAGGAGAATGGGCGGGGCCCGCTCGGGTCGCAAGCAGTCCCCAGCGAAAACTATAGCCCGACCCGCACGGTGGGCACGTCAGCCACCAGGGACTGCCGACAAGGACTCGAGGGACTCGGCCGAGGACGCACAGTGGGCCAGGGCGCGTCCGCAGCGTCCAAAGGCAAAGTGCAAACAGTGGCGGGCTGCGGGCGGGGTGGGCCCGACTCCGCAGTGCGACGGAGACAGACTAACAGACGCGCTGAAAGACGCTGCTGTCGAGATGCAGCCCTGAGTTATCGCCTGCATGCACGAGAGCCACCCACCCGCTCGCACGGCACGCACGCGCCACGCGCAACTGTCAACTACCTGCTACCCTTAAATGCAGCTCCTTTGTGCTGTTGTTGTTTAGATCACTACCTTCAGCGGTCCGGCGTTTAGTCCCACTTGGCATCCCGTATAGCTGGCGCCTGATTCCGAAGACCCGTCTCGTTGCTCTGTCTCTCTCGCTCTCCGAAGGGAAGCTTCATGAGTGCGACAGAGACAGAGCGACGAAGCGACTCTTCGGAATCAGGCGGCAGGGGCGGGAGCAGGGCCACAAGGAGTCGCTTTGTTTTGGGCCTGCGTGACGAGTCATTTAGCGAGGCACCACGAGTCGACATGTGCGTGACGAACCCCCCCCCCCCGGTCATTCCCCCCTGGCCACTTTATTGTGGCGCCAACTGATGCGCACCACGTTCTCCGGGACCGTCCAGGACAAATGTTTCGATTTCCAGAGACAAAGAGAGAAAGATTTGCTGGACTGCTGATAAGCGCACGTGAATAATATAAAATCAGCCGGACGGTAATAGACAAAAACTCCTAGCGCCTTACCTGGGGCTCATTTCGAACATTTTAAAGCGAGGGTCTCTCGCAAATCCTTCAGATCCAATCCCTCCCCGCAGCCCTGCAGGTTCGTCCCCGGCGCGTGTCCCAAATTGAGAGGCTGGCCTGGAGTTCGTCTCGCTCGCCAACCACGCACTCGGCTGGCCTGGGCTGGACTGGCTGCCTGTGGTCGGTCAGGTTGGTTGGCGCGATACCTGAGCGGTCCCCACCCACTCCAGGTCTCTACGGCACCACGGCGGCGCAGCCTTCGGAGTGCGGTATTCTGAGCCTAGAGACCAGAGCGGCCATTCCCTGCCCGAATGAAGTCAAGTGCAGGCAAGTCCATGAATTCTTTGCGCCTGTTAGCACCGCATAAACTCAACGCAACACTGATCACACACGCGGCTCCATTTGACGATTCCGCGCCTGCTCTGGGGGGACGGTACTGCCAACCCATCTGCTCGCGGCCTTGACATCCAACCTTCCTTCAATTCTTTTAAAACTAATTACATTTGAAATTTTTTTTTTTTTTTTGAAAAATCTCCCTTATGGCAAGTAAGGCATGACGAAAATTAGCAAAAAGGTCTGGTTGTGTTTTCAGTCATGTTTTGTTGGAGTTACTGCTCGCCTGCTTTTGTTTTCGTGTTCTGCTGTAGCAGACGGCTGCTGAGCTTCGAAAACAAATCTCGTTTGCCGGAACGGGGCAACACACAACAGCGATGGCATTTAAAACATTGAGGTCCATAAAATATAGAGTCCCCGAAAGATTCTTTTTTAGCTGCAGTCATCAAAATTCAAAGGATACTAAAATTGTTACTAATAACTTGCATGCACGACCGTGGAAGGTTATGTTCTTCGGCACTGATGATTTCTCTTTAGGGAGTTTAGCTAAGCTGAATAAGGAATAGTAAGTTTGTCTGTGAAAAGAAAGTATTCCCTTAAAAATAACGTATTCCAACAATTTTGTTCCTTTTCTGTTTTTCACAGCACGTCAGGGACTGTTATTTCTAGATTAGAAGTGATAACTTCAAGGTACCATTTAAACCCAGTCAGATTATTCTGTCAAAAAGGGAACCTGGTGGCTCATGAATGGCCCATCGATTTAAGAGCCTTAAAAGACTTTGACATTGGTCTTGTAGCTTCCTTTGGTCATCTAATTCCTAAAAGTGTCATTGATGCCTTCCCACTGTAAGTGTCAAACTTTCCTTTTTAGTATCATGACAAACATTCCATGCCATGGCACATTATTCTTTTTCCTTCCAGGGGGATATTAAATGTTCATGGGAGCTTGCTTCCTAGATGGCGAGGTGCAGCTCCTGTAAATTACGCTGTAATGCATGGTGATTCTGTCACTGGTATTTCTATAATGCGCATTCAGCCCCACGAGTAAGCCTTCAACCATTTTTTATATCACTGTTTTGTCATACCTTAGGTTAAATAATTTTGGTCCTGTTTTTTTAGATTTGATAAGGGAGAAGTATTGAAGCAAATGGAAGTTGAAATAACTCCCAATGAGACTGCCCTTGACTTACGAAAACGGTTAAGCGATATTGGTGGAGACGTATTATTATCATGCATCCGAAGATTGCCGCAGTGTCTTCAGGATGCTCGCCCGCAACCGAAGGATGGAGTTACTTATGGTAATTATGATAAAAGAACTGCTTTCCTTCCCCATGTATTGGATGTTTTAGTGTGGACGCTTCAATTCAGAGATAAAGGCTTGTGTATTCTTTTCAATAGTTACTGGTAAATTCTCTCAACTAAAACGTCTAGTATTATTTGTTAAATTCTGGGCCTTCAATGGGGGAGGCGTGTGTCTGACCAAAATTTTTATCATCCTTTTAACCTTATTATAGGTGTTTTCATGTGGTTGTCGTAAATGGCGTAGAAACCTTTTGAACTTCTTTTTTCAGCTCCAAAACTGACTGACGATTCTGGCATAGTAAGCTTCAAAAAAATGACGGCCCAATGCATTTATAACCATTTCCGAGCACTGTATACCATTGTTCCATTGGTTGCCACATGGATGGATATGAAAATCAACCTACATGATGTATCAGTAGGCGACGCAAGCGGTGGTACCAAAACATTTTCAGCAGGTCAAGTGTGGTTTGACAAAGGAGGCAGGCATTTGGTGGTGACCTGTTCTGAAAACACTCACTTGATCATAAAGCGTTTAGCACCATTCAAACGAAAACCAATGACTGCTCTAGAGTTCTACAATGGATATTTGATGAAGAAAGACAAAAGCCTCTGGATATTCAGATGAAAATAAAGATTTGTTGATTTAGTATCCACAGTTCAGGCATTTCTCTAACTATTGCCAGACTACCAAAACATGCAGACCTGCAAAATTCATGAGTTGAAGTTTGTTATCAAAATGAAGGCGTGAGACAAGTTGGGCAGGTACATTTTATTCTACGGTGAGTGCGTGTCTGAATATAACGCATTGCCACATACCTGATCTATATCACTGAGAAATGTACAGTTTTCATAGATTATCTTCTGTACAAAATAGAGAGATAAATACAGGGTCAATTCTTTCTTCATATTTCCAATAACACTTATCTAGCTTTTTCCAAAATATGAGCCTTTCATTGTGCAGCTTTACAGTGCAGGAAGTAGGCACCTAAGCTCCAGAGGGTTCACCTGATAATAAGAAGGATGCACATGCCAAACAACAGAGAAAAGATTGTTTGCAATGCTGGTAACTTGAAGGGTCCAAATTGAACTATTGGAACTCTTGGAATTGGAGACTCACTATGGTAACATTGTGTGGAAACAAGGTCACACACATCAACGGTCTTCTGTAATAACATTAAAGTAGGAAGCATTGCATTTGCAATGTTCTCTCAAGTAAAGAAATGGAAAAAACTTCCAGACACAATCATAAAGGTTCTCTGACTTTCCATGCCTTTCAAAAAATGGGTCATCCCCCTTCCTTCTAATTTTTTTTATTTTTTTTAAATTGGATGGAAGTGGTTAGTAGAACTGCATAGTAATCTTTGGACCTTGTGGCTGCTGAGTCATCAAAATTATGGTGCACAGTACTGAAAATGGCATACCCTTAGTGACAAAACCAAATGAGCAGCCTAACTAAAAAATTCAAACATGTTCAAAATTTAGAAAATAAATTTTAAAAAATACTAATAGGGAATCTTCAATTTGTCTTGGTGATACTTAATTAACAATATCCCCGACAGGAATAGAGGTTGATTTCCTCTTCTAAGAGACATATCTTAAACCAACAGGTGATTCAAAGGCTTCAACGAATTTGAGCAATAAAGAACCCTCCATGATTTCAGGACATGGTCAACATGTCGTAGACAAATGATAATAACTTTTGAAGATCTTGGCAGAAAATAAACACATATTGTCACACAAAGGCAGCACTTGTATTAAATGCTCTGAGTTGATTTTGGTTTGGATCTATGGTTAACAATTCTCCATAATTCTGTAGACAGATACATACTGATATTTCATTTAGAGAAATTTCCTTCTAAATTCAGAGCGCAAGTACAAAACTGAACTCTTGAATACAGAACACTACACTTTTACAACCACAATATAAAATAACAAAATGTATGCATCAACAGTTACTTTATATAAATATATCACATGTTTGTAACAAAATGACCCCCCCTTTCCCGACTTGCATTTAGAAGCAAGTGTACAGATTTGATGCAACCAAAAAAAAAAAAAAAAGTTTAAAAGAAGGGGGAAAAATTAGGGAGACAGTTTGGACCAGATCAATAACAGAGAAAAAAAATCATTATTCATTTGTCCCACACACCAGTCAGAACATTCCTCATTTTAGCACCATCAATGACGCAAAGACGAAAATAATTTCCTCATAAACTTGGAACATTGTCAGATTGGCAACAGATGTACATAGAACAATAGTATATAACAGTCATTGAAAAATTCATTTCAACATGAGATGGTATAAGGTACAAAAGCAGCCATTTGGCACAAACAGAAAGCCAATTCCTGCGCAAGATAATTGTAGGAAAAATGTCCAAATCTTGTCCTTAAGTGTTCTGTGGAGAGCCCAGGCAATCTGCACTAAGAAGTTTCATGCAACGACTTCATACATGAAAAAAATCATGCAACGCTCTAATCACATTCAAACCATTGATAATGTGTGTAGGTGATCTGCAGAGAGGAAATGATTAGCAAATATCACATGATACTTTTCAAAGTCTCACGAAAGAATGGCATTCAGATTGATCGATAATTTGAAGTAAACAGGAAGGTTCTTTAGCAAAAGAAGAAAATTCTTTTGTATTTGTTCAAGTGATATATGTGCTTCAGGTCATTTGACTGCATGTACAACATTAGGGAAAATACTTGATTAACAAGATTTGTTAGCAACTTCATACAGCGGTCTAGACAGGAGAAATCAAATGAGTTATGGCATGTGGGGTTCCCAGTTTGCATTAAATGGGTCAATCGGGCCAGTGCTGAGAGGCAATTAAAACACCATTTCAAGAATGAAACAGGTGCCAATAATAGTCCTACCTACCATCAGTGCCAGTTTATAAAGTAACAATAAAAAAATTGTTAGATAAAACAGAGACCTGAAAGGTATAGGCACACCTGAAAAAGGAATTCCAAGTGTTATAATCTGAAGTACATGCAGTCAATGTTCCACATTATGTTAAATAACAATTCTCACTTCAGAGAAAAACATAACAATGATGACACCTCTTTATTCCAAAGCCACCTTGCATCATATACAATAATTTCTTTAAAAGTATTGAATGCTATGTATAAAAATAAAATTCGAAGTGACAAGTCTGGAAAAAGAAGAAAAATTTGTTTCTTTCAACAGTCAAAAGTAATATTTACAAGAGAAAAATGCACCGATTCTATTATCAAGTGTGATTGCCCGCACATATTTCTTGCCAAGTGAACAAGATGATGTATCATGGAGTTCTAATTGAAACACGAAGAAGAAATCCCTGTATAAATTCCTTCCTACCTAGCAGGAAAATGTGCTTACAGTTGCTTGGCATTAGAATGTCTCGACTAGATGCTTCCACCAGACACCCCGGGCGCTTGATGCATAGGAGGAAGTGATGGTGGCGCATGAGGTCGGCCTTCAAGCTTACTGTAATCCAAATGGAATTCCTTAGCAACCCTTCTCCAGTTTTGAGGGTCAAAGTAGTAATATGTGCCGCGTTCATAAGTTGAGGTTTTTTCTTGAACTTGCATGCCAGGAGCTTGAGTAATCCATACTTTTTCTTCCATGTGATACCGCCACTCCCGATTGTATCTGAAAGGATTAAGTGACAAATCAGAATTTCTGAGCAAGTCGCAAAAACAAATAAGGGAAGGAATTTAACCCACAATTCTTCAGCTGCTGCAATTTGTAACACATCCCCTGGATTTGTGTAAAACAAGTAGAAAAGAAGATCATCCTTGTACCGCCTTAGTCTTATAGGAGGTAACTTTTCCCTGATGGATTCAAACAGAAAATTAATATTGAACTTATTGAGCTTCCCAAGTGGAAAATATAGGGAATTTTAAATCATACCTGATGCTTGCGTTGACAAGGTACTCAGGTGGAACATGAAAGTCTATGTCCTGTGGTCTGCATGGAGTATCAGCCCATGGCCCCCCAAATGTGGGATAAAGATTATCAGGAGAATTTAGGTTAAGCCCTAATGCAGTCAGATCCTGCCCTAATGCTAATGATACCAAATTAGGATCTGTTTCAGCTGCTCGGATAAACGTTAAAAGTCCCACCATACCAAACTGGTCTTTCACCATACTTGCAGGAACATTCGTCACTTTACCTTGAACACAAATTATGCCATCAATGTCAAAAATACAAAACAATAATGATAAACTGGATAACAAACAAGCATTTTAAAAGCTTACCATCAGGAGATGTTTGAATCCCTCTTTTAGTTGCTTTCTCCACAGCTGTTCCTCGACCAATAGAGGAATCCAGGCCACTTAATTCACTGCCTATTACACCCGGTAACCCTTTCTCCCCTGACAGACTTCCACCTGGTGAAGGGCCTTCTTGGTTTTGGGTACCAGGTAAGGCTGGAAAATCTTCTGAACTCATTGTGAATTCACTTGATTCATTAGTTGGTTGCTTTACCATTCCAACTGCAAAACATGAGATAAAAATGGACACAAATAAAATTACTACTTGGTGAAGGAAAATAAGATAACAGAAGTCCATACACAGGTACGCATTTCATCAAGACCTGAAATACAGAGGTTTTTGAACTTTAAGTACGCATGGGTATAATGACAGTACCAACAAACTAACGAAGAACCAAATAGTATTTCTGCACCAAGCAAAAATGAAAAGTAGAGATTCAACCAGTTGAAGTATAAAACGAACAAAACTAGAGTAATGATAAAATTAATGTTTGGATTTGAATGAAATTGGCAGTTATTTAACAACAATTTTGTTAAAGCTACATGACAATCAAAAGGTGAATTCAGTAAGGTGTGTAAATATGAGACACTACAAAGAACCATTTAGTCTGACTAAGGGGATTTTTTTAGAAAGCTAAAGAGAGTAGCAATACAAATTTTGTTTTGTAAATATTGTAACTTATCTTGTTTAGTAACCATGATTTATCATTTGTTATGTTTATGATCACAGAACAAAATATTTTACTTATTAAGGGAACTCTGTAGACTAACCTTGGACTTTTTCTAAATTTCGTTGATGCAGGTGTGTGAGGGATGCTGTGAGGAACAAATAAAAATAATAAACATAAGCTCAGTAAATAAGTTAAAATTGAAATAAAACATAAATAAACACAGAAGGGGTTGAAGAAATTTTTTTACAAGTAGAAGAGATAGTAAAGGGAAGTAAGATATTTACTTGAGCAAAATGTTTGAATGAACTCACCATAAGGTTGCTTGCCAGGCATTGATGGGTTAGGCTGAGGCATTGTATCTCCTTGCCCTCTATTCAATGATGGGAACTCTGATAGGTCTAGTAAAGGTGGAGTGCTCGTGTCTCCACCACCTCCACTACCACCAAATACTGAATGGAAGCTGTTAATTGTCCCTTGTGAGCTGTATGTTCGGTTTGGAGGAATACCAAAACTACCCATACTTCCCATGGAATTCGAATTACTAAAAAATAATAAACAGGACAAAAAATAAATAAAAAATGTTACAACCGTGGTAGGTCAGGACAAGTTACCTTCCAAAGTGCTTTGAGATTACCTCAGACCCGGCATAGTCCGTCGATCTGCGAAATTCCGCTGTCCAAACATTCGGCTCCCCATATTGAGGGACCGATTGGGGGACAGTTGTTGTGGGGTGAAGGAGGAGGGAAACATACCCGATGTGGGCGTAACATGGCCGGAGAGAGAGTTCATGCCAAATCCTCCACGAGACAAGCCAGGATTGGTGCTACGTGGAGGCTGCGATGCTGGCTGCAGCTGCTGGAAACTGTTGGACATGACCTGCTAACCTGGAGGGAAAAAAACAAAGACTTTGAAATAAGTTCTTGAAAGGAAATACAAACAATAATCCAAACATGAATCTTCTAAAATAAATTACTCCTATCATGAAACTTGATGCTACAAAAACGAATTTCTTGAACGAATATGAAAACTCTTAAGGCCCACCTCCAAATGCAAGTCATAGACTACTGCCCACTTCCACTGGAAATATACTTCTGTCTATAAAACTTCAGAATGTTACAGGGTGCAGTCAAATTCTGCAAACACAGAAAAACAAGACATGATTTGTAACATAAGTTCTCTGAAAAATTTCAGGATGGAGAGATGTAGAGCTGCCACCTCAATGAAACCACTTCCTCCCATCATATTCAATAGCCATTATTTGGATTCCAATTATTTTGGAGACTAGACATAAGGCTATGAAAAATAGTTCTTCTATCGAGAAGATATAAGTTCTAAAAGTCATAGCCTTAATCAGGTAAGAAGGGTGAAAGTACAGAAAAAAAAAAATTCTTATAATGTGACTGTGAAAGGGTTAACAATTGGTTGCTTGGACACTGATAGTCTCTGCATCAACAATGAATGGAAGGGCCAACAGTCCGTTGAGGAGGGATATGGGATGATATGCATAAAGAAATGTGGAAAGAAAGGAAAAAGGGACAGCCACCGCCAGAGAAAATAAGGTAGACGACAATTTTAAAAACATTCCAAAGGTGAAATTAGTTGGCAAAAAATAAATAGATACTGAGTCAAACGCCTTAAAAATCGAAATAAATTGGAGGACCAAAGATTACCAGGTACAGGGGTTCACAGAAGAAAGTGGACAGTCTCTGTTAGCATATCACACACTAGTTCATTCATTGAGCAAAGCAAGAGGTGCGGGGCTAGGGGCAAACCAAACACTCTTCACATGCAAAATGCGAATGGGAATGAAAATACCGAGTTGGAAGCGCGAATTAATAGTGGGGAACTACGCCTTTGGTTATGTTTGACAACTTGTGAACACTGATCTGGGGTTATGGGCACCTCTCAAGTAAACAATAGCTCCACGTACGGAGAGGGCAATACGTCCTGCTCTGTGGATATTGTTGAGAACCGAAGGGGCTGATTAGGGAGGCACGAGCGGGGCTTGCGTGACACGCGCAACACCATAACTTGACGACAAAGGGAAATTCTAACCAGACAGAAGCTTGGCTGGAAGCGGCACACCGACCAAGTTGGCGTTGACGATCGCATTAAATTATACTCACAGCTAAGTCCTGGATAGCAGTAGCTCATAAAGAACAAGGGCGAAACAACGAATCTTTCACAAGGAGAGAAAAATGTTCGGTAGATTTTTAAGGCTCGACCTTCCAAGTCAAGGTACGCTCAAAGTTGTTTTCTTCTTTGCGCTTGCGATACGAAGCCATTATTTTTGCACGGGCACTTTTCTATACGAGATTTGATTCCCTTGATATTCATAGGGAATGAACAAATTTATCTGACAAAAGTCCGTACACAGCCAACACTAACACAAGCTTAGAGTGGTGCCATGTATTTCAATCACCAAATAGCTCAACGTCATTCCGAAAACTCAGTGCTGGAGCCTGGAGAGTGAAGATGCCTTGCCGAACTACCCTAAAGCACCACAAAAGTCAAATGACGGAAATAAGTTTTTCCATTTTTTCTGGATCGTGCAGCACGCTTAAAGTCGTGATGCATTTTTCTCATCGAATTTAAGTCATGAAGAAAGTTTTTATATGTCCGTCCAGAATATTACTCCTGACAGAAAAATACCAAGCAACACTTGACTCACGATGTCAGCAGACAGTCATATGATCTTCGTGGGCCAGCCGTCCACAGAAATCGACTGGCCGTCACTCCTTTAGGATTTTTCAGCATTCAAGTCGAGACGTCCGTTTCTTAGTGTGATTTTTGTAACCTTTCTGTCCCAAAGAAGCTTACAAACTACCTCAAAATGGCGCTCTCCGACGCAGACGTCCAAAAACAGGTAAAGTATGTGGTGGAGGTTGTGGCACATCGAGTTTGGCACTTCACGTGATTAAAAATCTTTCTTTTCTACAAACTGACATTTAATGTTTTCCTCTTCGTGAATTGGAGACAGCCAAGCTGCGGCTCCTCTCTATTTCCTCTCTCAGAACATTTGAACTTCGAAATAAATCATGAACTCAAGTTTGTTTGGCAATGGAATTCACACCCTAAATTTTCAATACAAACAATATACTGTTATACTTCAGGTTTGCTCTTTTAATCTTGTTATGAAGTGAATGTCATTGTGCCCATGTCGTTTTCTGAACCATTTTCATGCCATATTCAACTTTTACTAACCGTAACATTCTAAGTGGACTATAAAGTTTTCTGCCATATTTGAAAATGAAGTGAAGAGGCTTTGCTGTTTGCTTGACAAGATTTTGCTTAACCAATTCAACATTATGCACTTGAAAAGAACACATTGTATTGCTGCCGTGGTGATCATTCCCACTGTGTGCTAGTCACATGACAGAGCTCCTCTGTGCCTTTCTCTATCGTGTCATCTTGATGTTATCAAATCAATGAGCATTTAATACCAATCAATGTCATTACATTGTTCTTGTGAGACTATTTTATAGTTTAGTATAAAATGTCACTTATACCACCCATGAAGCACCAGACTTATGTTTTTTGGTGGAATATAACACACACCGTAAATTTTTTTAACAATGTAGAAGTCAGTCTGATTCTACTTTCCAAACTCTTTGTCCCCTAATAAGTTTTGATTTCCTTGGATTGGCAGCGTTTTAAGGATTTGGTTATCTATTTGACTTTCAATTTTTAAATAATCTGATGATTCCAACTATTTTTTGTGTGCTTTCTGCATCAGATCAAGCACATGATGGCTTTCATTGAACAAGAAGCCAATGAAAAAGCAGAGGAAATCGATGCTAAAGCAGAGGAGGAGTTCAACATTGAGAAGGGACGTCTGGTTCAGCAGCAGCGTCTTAAGATCATGGAGTACTTTGAAAAGAAAGAGAAGCAAGTTGAGCTGCAGAAGAAGATGTAAGTAGTGTATGATGCTGGTGCCATAGGATTATCTTCAGTTCTGTCTTATTGTGGTGGTTTGATAAACTTTATTTTTCATAATTTAGCCAATCATCCAACATGTTGAACCAAGCTCGTTTGAAAGCCCTGAAAGTACGTGAAGATCACATTCGTGGTGTGTTGGATGAAGCGAGGAAACGCTTGGGAGAGGTCACTCGCAATCAACAAAAGTACAGCAATGTTCTTCAACAATTGATTATTCAGGGTATTTACCAGGTCAGTAAGGGTTTCATAACAAAGGGTTTGAGATTTGCCTTTTTGTAAACTGACATTGTACTGAACGCAGACTTAACATTCAATTTCAGCTTTTGGAGCCTACTGTAACTATTCGTACACGTGAAGTTGATCAGGGCCTGGTGAAGGGTGTTCTGGACAACTGCATCGCAGAATACAAGAACAACACTTCCAAGGATATTGTTCTTAAGTTGGATTCCGATACTTTTTTGCCTGTTGATTCTGTTGGTGGTGTTGAATTGATCGCCAACCGAGGCCGCATTAAGATCAGTAACACACTCGAAGCTCGTCTTGACTTGATCGCTCAGCAGCTTGTACCAGAAGTCCGTGTGGCTCTTTTCGGACGCAATCCCAACCGTAAATTCCTTGACTAAACAGTGCTTGGCACATTTGTCATTGTCTTCTTTTTCTTTTGCCATCCACACTTACGCTGCCAATATATGGCCGGAAGCTGTTCATGTTTTCGATTATTTTTAGTAAAAGTCAGTATTGCTATACAATATCAAAACTGGTAGTTGTGAAAAGAAGAAAAAAAAACTGAATCATTATGTAAATACATGTGCTGCTTCCTTCTTTTAGTTGTTTTTACTCCAGGGAGTCATTATAATATGATATGTTAAATTTGTACAGCTTTATTGTTGTTGGTGATTTTTCAACAGAG
Organism: Stenchaetothrips biformis; assembly: GCA_030522485.1. Lineage (NCBI taxonomy): Eukaryota > Metazoa > Arthropoda > Insecta > Thysanoptera > Thripidae > Stenchaetothrips > Stenchaetothrips biformis. The sequence goes on along the minus strand of CM060090.1, from coordinate 4,980,582 downwards.
TTGAAGAATCAATTTTATCAATGCCTTTTACAGCTACAACGTCTCTTATTTTAAAATTATTACATTGTGTTGCCATACATACTGTGTTCAATTGGATAGAAATTATCTTCTCTGGGTCAGATGTATCGGAAAGTTCATTGTGTTCTGAAAATGGGTCCATGTTGTGTGTACAGTTCTCAGAATGGTGAATTCAGTAAGGGGCTATGGTACTCAATTATTTTGAATTTGTGTGTACGTACTTGTTTTTCCATACCATAGGTTTATGTTAACTGCATTATTGTGTTCGCCATGTAAATACATTATTGTAGCAACACTCTTGAAGTGTTTTCACCTAAACATTCCTTCCATGTGAAGATCATGCTGCTTAATAAATGTTAAGAGAAAAGTGCTGTCTGTTTGTCAGGTGAAGCAATAATAATAAATTAAACATAGTCTAGAAAAATTTGTGTGATGGTGATATCTTTCATTCAATAAATGTATCCTAAAACTGTTGACAAATTATTAAATAAAGGAAACATTGGTGAATTACAAGAAATTTATTGTTCAAAATCATGGATAAAGTTGAACTTTTGAAAACGAGCGATTTTAAATTAATGTAACTATCTATAAGACTTCTTGGCTCTCCAATCAAGGAACTCATCAAAGTCTTCCTCACCACTGCTGATATCTGCATCCACTTCCATACTAATACGTTCAGCAGCCTTAACGGCTTCTTTTTTACGTTCTAATTCAAGTACCCTGTAGGAAGAAGCAGAAAGCATAATGATGTAATGCAATAATGTCAGGCACAGTAATCAAATACAACAAAACAAACTTACCTATTCCAATTGCGTAGCTGTTCATCTATTTCCTCAATTTGTCTTTCAGCTGTGGCTTCTTCATGATCCTCTTCAATTATTTGAGAGGATACAGTTACTTCTTCTTTAATTTCTTTTTGGAATTTCTCCCATTCTTCCTCAATGGGGTCTTTGTACTCAACATGTCTAGCCTAGAAAAGAAATTAAGCCATTAACTTCACTTTATGGGATTAAAAAAAAAAAGCAAAATCTTCAAGTTACAAGACACAATTTTTTTTAAAAAAAGTATATACCTTAGCATCCATGATTGGGTCATCAAAGAAACCCTCAGGTAGAGTTTCTGATCTATTCTGACCTTGAGAGGCAACTTCTTGATCATCATTAACTTCCATATCAACATTTTCAGTAACATTATTTTCTTGAACAGGCACTACAGAAATATTGTTGCTGACAGCATTCTGGACATTGGATGTTCCTCCATTTAAGTCAAAAAAGTCACCGGGTAAATTTGATGACACTGGCTTTGGGGGAGCATTTTTCAAAATTCCTGGAAATGGAGGTAATGTAAGATAGGTAATTTCAAAACACAGGGAAATACCGTAGCTCAAAGACAATGAATGCTAAAGTAAAAATCATGTACCCTTAATTTTCTTTGCCGGAATTGGATCTTTGTTTGAAGATTCATTGGGTCGTTTTACAGGTACTGGTGGTGCTACATTTGATGGCGACTTGAATTCGGCGGCTGCTTTCCTTTGTTTAACTAGATGAATGTTGTCCTTGTGAGCCTTAGAATTTAAATGAACATTCCATACTGCCTCGCTTCGTACAACGGTGTTACACAGAACACACATTAATGTGCCATCACTGGTGTACGTATGGTGGAGTCAAGGATAACACTGAACCAATGAGGCAAGGTATGGTACATTTAAAGAGTAAGTTCCGCAGCTATAGAATGTCAAATGAAGTATGAATGAAAAACACAGTTGTGTGAATGGTTAGCAAATCATCAATATGAAGACCAATATTTCCTCGACGAACTGAAATGAGTAAATTTCTTGTACATAGTACTATTTAAAAATTGAAAATCTAAGAAACGTGCAGTCACGAAACAAAGCCTTTAAACCGTTTCATAAAATAACCATTGAATGTAAAGGATATTTTGCTAATGGAGAGTCGATCTTCTTCACTGTTTCACTAAACTTGTCTTTGTGCTTGTTCATCAAGCGACGAAGCTCTTCTTGTGAAACCTTTTTCTTAGAAGCCATTTTAAGTTTCTTAATTTCAATCAAAAAATTAGAAAACTGTGTGACACTGTGGACTCTTAACCTCTCCTCCCCGCACGAAAATGTTTACTTGAACGAGAGCGCTAGGCTAAAGGCAAGTATGAGAAATATATATTATTCTGTATGAAAAATATACGGGTACGTTGTCAACGCGAGGACGTGGCGCGGAGTGGGGCTCATGCCTGTTGGGTGGCCTACGCTCCCGGCGGGCAGCGCTCTGCCGCAAGCGGGGCTAGCGGGCCCGGCCCGCTTCGAGCGGTAATCCCAATACCGGACGCGTTTCACCTGGCCAGGCCTGGCAACCTAGCGAAAGTGTTCAAATCCCTACAGCAACAACACTGGAAACGCCTTGAATGCTCGAAAGTGTTACCACGCAAGTGAGAACGAAAGGAGCAAACTTCATTTCTCGGGTAGAAAGGTCGAACATAAACCATAGTTGCGCTACGATTTGAAAATTTCAAGCTCTCTCCGCCACCGGTTCAACGTCCCCGTTAGATTCGCACGATTGCAATCGGCGGCGACCCGATGGGCCCCGAGGCACAGTGGGCCAGAGGAGGTAGCCAGAGGCTCGCGAGGCGTTGTGCTGCTGGTGCTTCCGGGCAAGCAGTCAGTCGGTCACGTGGACGAGCAGTAGGGCGGGACTCCAGCCAGGATGGGCCTGGTGCCTACAGTAGACTGATTCCGAGAGTCGTTCCCATCGCTCTGTCTCTCTCGCCCTCATGGGGCGCCCCGTATAGGTGCGATAGAGACAGCGACGAAAACGACTCTCGGAATCAGTGGGCAATCTGGGCCCATCGGCCCTCGCGTCTTCCGCCATGGCAGGACGGGACGGGGCCGAGCAACGCCTTTAGAGCGGCATAGTGCTGACCCATCCTCACCTCGCAGCAGGCCCCGCCGACCCGACCGACCGCCTGACCATTTCCGCCAACGCGCCTCGGTACCCGGTACCCGTTCCTGCCATAGCGCTCCGCGACACTGCGCACTGCACGCAGCGGCGCAGCCCGGGGGCCGCGGGGGTGGCTGTAGGCTGCGGGGGAGGAGGATCGGTCGGTCGGCCGATCCCGCACTCCTCGCTTTGTCTCTCTTGCACTCGCGGACTCGCGGAGTGCGGCGTCGGGGTGCGAGAGAGACAGAGACAGGGCGAGGGGAATGAGGCCACCCCGGGGGACGTGAGGGCCGCGTCCAGGGGGTGCCGCGGCGGGGACGATCCTGGAGCGGCAGGAAGAGGACCTTGTCCAACCAGTCTGCGAGCGAAGGCGGCCGCGGAGGCCCGGCCGAGCACGCTGCCATCCTCGGGGAGGAAGGGAAGGCAAAAGCAGGAGGCGTTCCTTGGTTCCTTTTCGAACGCGGAACTGAACAAGCCTGGCCTCTTTGGCGGCTCTCGAGCGCGCGGCGGCGCGGCGTGTCGGAGGGGCGCGCCGACGCCGACCCCGTGTGCATCCGTGTCCACGACACCGGGCCGCGCGACGGGCCGCGCGACGGGCACGCCCCCCGGGCCAACGCAATGTGACGCCGGCGTCGCGACAGGCTCAGCGCAGACCGCCACCACCGCCAGTGAACAGCAGTGCGCCCGTCTCCGTCTAACTCAGGGGGCGTTCCGTAGGGGTGCGAGAGAGACAGAGCGGCGAAGCAGTATCGGACGACGGCCCCAGCCATGGCGCCGGCCCCCCGGCCACACGACGCCGCTTGACGAAGCAAGTGACGAGAGAAAGCGCTGCGGGCAGCGGCAAAGCAGGCGGCCCAAGGGCGGGGCGGGGCGACGCGGCGGACACATCGGCCCCTGTGATGCCGATGTCGTTGCAGAAACCATCCGATGTGAAAATTGCGGCCACAATACCGCACTGCTGCAGCCAACCACCGAACGGCAGCGGTAATGTTATGACACACCGCGCAGGGATGGGGTAACTTTTCGAACCGGACGTGTTCGATGGGGTGTGTTGAAGTGGGCGAGGGAGGGCGGGGCTTTTGGTCCGCATTGTCCCATTTAGTGGTTTTCTATGCCCACGAAATCCTTAAGCACATTTTTGTACGTAAGCTACGCACTATTTTGCACAAGCGTAAGCGCTTCTGCAGAATATTTAGCACAACAATTTTTACGTTGTTATGCATAATCTTATGCATAACAACGCTTTTGCAAAATAGTGTGTAACATACATAACAAAAATGAGCAAACTGATTTCGTGTGTAGCGCGTTTGAGAAAAAAAGGCTGAAGCAACCCCACACGACACCACACCTCCCCCGCAGCGCTTCTCCGTTTCGCAAACGCGGCGTTGGTTGATCTGTGCGCGGGCAGAGGCCCGCTAGGCCGCCAGGTAGGTGGTCTTCGTGCTGCGGTGTGATCGCTCGTCGACGACGCTGATCGACGCAAGCACGCCCCACCCCGCCCCGCCCCGCCCCGCCCCGCGGCGACCCTTCGACGCCCTGCGCCGCCGAGACGACACGCTGCGAGTGGCAGACGGAAGAGCAAAGAGCGCAGGGCGGCGATGGTGCCGCAAGACGAGCCGCACGGATAGGATCACGCGCCGAACGCCCACTCAGATGCTTCCCGTTGCTTTCCTGACACACAACATGCATTATTAGGTTAGTAAACCACACCGGACTAGTGTAGCATCAGGCTCACGAAGTTGGGCAAAAAGTGCTCGAATCTCTGAAAGTTGCGAAATTGGCTGGCTTTGGGCGGCCACTGCGTCCAATTTAGTAGCGGTCAAAGACCTCCCTCAACGTCCTGGTGCTCCTCAGACCCTCCTCTTCCATGACCCGCCTCGGGAACGCTTTGACCCCTGCTAGATTGGGAGCACCGGCCTCGCAAAGTCGATTCTACGTATACGTCCAGAAAGCTCTGAAAGTTGTGTTCAGTTGCCGGGGACCCGACGCGTTCCGCGAGCCTCGAGGATAGGGCTGCCCGGGGCGGCGCCGCGCTCTATTGTGTCAAAAAGCCTTCACTCCCCGCCGCGTCCCTCGCTCCCTCGCCGGCCGAGCCTTAGCCGCCTTTGTTGGCGACACTGTCATCGGATTCTCGTTTTCGACGCGACGCGTGGGAGAGAAACTTTTGGGAAATGCACGGCGCCACAGCATCATGCAGTACGGCGGCCTGCACCCTCCGCCGGCGTCACGACTCGATCATGTTTGGGACCCTACTCGCTGTTTCAGGGGTTAGCGCTCGCTTCTCAGAAACCCTGCCGGCGGGCAGACCGAGCAGGCAGGCCGTGTTCCGGAAGTCAGATCGTGCAGGGCAGGCAGGGCAGGCAGGGCAGGCAGGGCAGCAGCAGCAGCAGCCCTCCGCCGTGTTTTTGGATCGGTATCGGTATCCGTACCGCCTCCGCCGATCTTCGGTAAATCATTTGGTCACGCTCCTCCGTGCGCCCCGGCCGGCGTGCGTGGGCGGTGTGCGGCCCACTGTGCGGCCCACTGTGCGGCCTACTGTGCGCCGCGGAGCACCCCGAGGGCCGTGCCCAGCTAGCCGGCCGCTCGGCCTCGATGAAGGGCGGGCGGGCGCACCAAGGCGAGGGCATTCAAGCCTTTCAACGACTCACTTTCGTCCCCGCCATGAGAGGGAAAGGGAAGGGGCCGAGCGGAAGCCCATCCGTGGAGACTTGAATGCATGAGTCGGCCGAGAGTCCTTCTTTCTGGGTCATCGGTGACCGTCGGCGACCGTCGACGACCCTAGCCCCGCCACCTACGCGCGGTACGCGCGGCTGAGCCCTGCAGGGTGATTCTGCGTCTCGCTCGGACCCTTACCAAACTCCCTGTCAGAGCGAGAGAGACAGAGCGACGAAATCGCCGTTGGGAATCAGGTCTGACGCAGCCATCACAGCGCCGTTCGAGACGAGGGGCGCGACGCACGCCGAGGGCCTGCAGCAGGACGAGGCCCTCGCGGCGATCAGAGCCTCCTCGGCCTCCTCTCCGCCTGTAGCCGGATCAGCTGTTTAATGCTACTACCGGTTGCCGCTGCCCCCGCCGCGCCCCGGCCGCGCCCCCACCCAGGCCGCTAGCCTCCTTTCCACAGTTTCCCTTTCTCTCTCGTGCTCCCGCTCCCCCTCCCCTCTCCCGGCGACGCGCTACGGCTGTCGGAGGTCTTCCCCGCGCGCCCAGCAGCCTTGCACGGCGGCAAGGGAATGGTGAAGCATCCTGGAAAACATGAGCGGCGCTTTTTGCCCAGAACCCCATCGAGGCCCAACGGGGTGGAGACGCACTCCAGTTTTGTTTGATTAGGCACCTTATTGGTGCGTGTGTGTGAGTGTGTGCGCGTTGGAAGGGCCCGCCGTGGCGCCGCAAGGACTTTGACAGCGCAGGCGCTACCCCCTCCCTCTCCCTTTCGCTGGCTCTCGCCGCCGACCTCCCCCCGCGCCGCCCCCCCGCGCCTCTCTCCTCTCTCCTCTCTCTCCCACCGGCTGGGGCCGCGCTCTCCCTCCCGCTCCCCCGGGCCCCTCCCACCACGAGGCTTCATCCCCACTCTCCCAACAACAACAAGAGCAGCAGCAGCAACAAGACGGCTCTACGCGAGTGAGGGTTTCGGTTTTTGTGTCAATCTTCAGTTGTTGCCGGCTGCCAGTACGACTCGGTGCTCGAACGGGACAGCGAGACACGCGATAGCGCGATAGCACAGCAAGGCCCTCAAGGCCCTATCCTTGAAGTCCACCGCGTCGAGTCGCGCAGTGCAGCGCCGCGTAGCGCCGCGTGGCCTAGGTCTGTGCGTGCCGTGGGTGCCTGCCTGCTTTGGATTTGTGTGACGAGCGGCCGAGTCCCGAGGCGAAGGGTGTCGAGCGGCAGTTGACATGGTGAGTACCCGGCCAGGCCGACGACAGGCCCTAGGGCGTGCCGTGTTTTTCCAGTGTCGCAGCACGCCGCCGGGACACCATGGCGCTGCCACACCCCGCGTGCCTGACGGCCTGCCTGCCTGCGTCTACGCGCGCCGCGGCCTTCGGGCGCCGCGCGGCTCCACGCGGCTAATTGCAGAGGGAAGCCCACCGCGGCGAGAGGATAAGAAATTAAGGGCGCCGGACGGCGCGGTCAAGCCGCGACGCGGTGGGCAGGCCGTCAAGCAGTCGAGGCAGTTACCCCATCTATCCAGGGCCTGGAAAAGGGGTCAGCGTATCAGTCCGGCCCTGCCCGGCCCTGCCCGGCCCTGCCCGACCACCGCGCGGGTCCATCCAGACGGCCACCAGACGCCCCGAACGAAACCGGTACTTGCACCTCCACCTCCACCCGCGCGGACGCACCGCGTGGTACCTGCTACTGCCAGGGCAAACGAGGCTGTAATAATGATTGGGCTATAATAAGGGGAGTTGTGTGTGTGTGTGTGTGTGTGTGAGAGAAAGAGAGAGAGAGAGAGAGAGAGAGAGAGAGAGAGAGAGAGAGAGAGAGAGAGAGAGAGAGAGAGAGAGAGAGAGAGAGAGAGAGAGAGAGAGAGACGCAGTGGCCGCGGCACCTTGGTCGTCCCGACGCCGTAGGGTGCGCCGTTTGACTTTTACACGTGTTGTGGTTTGCGTTCGTGTCGTTTCAAAGGTTTCGACCCCTCCTCCTTTCCTCCTACAAGCAATATGCGTAAGGGGTCGGGTGCGCTGGGTGCGCTGGGTGCGCTCCACATAGTGGTCCCGGCCGTGGCGTACTGCCCGCTTCCTGCATTTTACAACTTCCCTGCCCGTCTGGCCGCAGTGCGGCGCGATGCCGGCCGACCCGGCCGTCGACGCGGCCATGCGTCGCGCCAGGCCGCCGACAGGGTTAGTGGCTCTAGTGCGGCGACATGAAATGTGTGATTCGATTCGCGCTCTTTGACCCGCAGTGGGCTGGGCGGGCGAGGTTTCAACAACAAGGGCTACACTTCAGAGTAGGCCAGGAGACCGACGCAGGCGGCTAAGACGCTGGCCAGCGGTTCCCAACCTTTTTAGGTGGCGGAAAAATATTTTGGGGTCACCGCTTGCTCCTTGGGGTCGCCTGGGGTCCGTCCACCAATTGATTCCTCATTTTGAGAGGGGTCACTCGTTCGGTTCGAGTCCATTTAGCGACTCTGGAGCTTAAAACGCGTCCGGGATTTTGACCGCCTCCACCGGTCTTCGGGCCCACTGTGCACTGCACTGTACTGCAGCTGGAGCGTGCTCCCGCCCCGCGCTGGAGTCTCCAGGCCGCTCCAGCCACACGATATGCACTCAAGGCCGGCCGGTCCACGCCGTTCCAGCCCGAGTCCCGGGCGGCTCCAGGCGGCTCAAGGCGGCTCCAGACGGCTCCAGGGGACCAGTACGGCCCCGGCCTGGCCGTCGGAGCGCCGCCGTGGGCCGGGCACAGCCAATGGACACTTGGCCAGGGCAGGCCGGCGCGGCCGGCGGCCAATCAGATCACCGTGGACACGGCGAACGGCGCCAGCGCGCTGGAGAAGGCTGGGGCTGCACCGGCTGGAAACACGCTGGAGAAACGATCGGAGTGATGGCTAGTGTCCGAAGTGCGTGGGCGATCTCGTGAAACAGACGACGGAAGCGTGTCGATTCGGCCGGCACTGCCGGTGTGTAGAGGAGTGCTTTGCTACGGTGACGGACAGGTGCGATTGTTGTGGGCTGGAGCTGCTGGAGCCAGGCCGCCAGGGCCAAGCTAACTGCCGCATTCTTTACGACGTGGTCGGGTGCATGGGTACCAACGTGGTACCGATACAGACCAATACAGACTGATTGGCTGAGTGTTTGGCAACACTGCGGGCATGGAGAACGAGTGCGGAGTGTAGGCGGGACGGGGCGTGGCACAGACAAACACACACACTCACGCACACTGGCGCGGCCGAGTTGCAGTGGAAAGGTCCGGTTATACTTTCAGCCGCTCGTGTAGCCCCGGAGACTACACGGACAAAATTGAGGCATTTTTCTCGTCTGTTTCGTTTTGAAATCCTCTTTCGCACTGCCATCTTGACGACAAATTTTTCCATTCGGTATCAACCCTTATCTAAATGCGAGTCCGGGGGCAATACGCCGTGTGTGTCTGCTGTCTGGAGGTCTGTGCGCGTGTTTGAGTGTTTAACTTTGGTCGGGTTGCTGGGCGGCGCGGCTTCACGCCGCAAGATAAGGGGAACCACGCGAACTTCATCTGGATTCAGGTTAGCTGAGCTAGTCCCCCCCCCCTCCCCGCAGAACGTGACTGGCGAGCAGGGGGTGGCCGGGCCGGGCCGCCACGCCACTCCCGTTGGCAATACATTGGCTATTTTACCGAGTCAGACAGTGTGACTGTGACAGGTGGTGGCATTTGAAATAAACGGCCGAGCTGACCGCGCCTGGAATCCGAATCGGAGCCGAGTGCGTGGGAGCGCGGCTGCGCGGCCGCGGCGGCCACCGCAGGACGACGGGGTGCTCACCGCTGGCCCCGAGCTGTCCACTGTTCGCAGCCTCAACCCAATTTTGCGATTTACGTCCCAAGTTTTTTCCGTTTCCGACTTCGTTTTTCCCGCGGCCGTTCCACCCCAGCCCTGCACGTGAGCCACGCGGCTAATCTCCGCCAGGCGGACAGGAGTGTGGTGTGGCGGTGTCCTGGCCGGCCGGTGTGATGAGGTCCGGTCTGGTTCCAGAAACCAGGCTAGCACGTACGTCCGCGATCGGCGGCTGTGAGTTCAGCAGCTTTCATGATTCAGCTAGCCCATTCTTTTTTTTCTTTTTTCGGTCTTCTCGGTTTGACACCTTTTCCCTCCGGTGGTTTCTCTCTCACGAAACAATACCGAGTCATTGAACCGCCTGCAGCGACCGCGGTTTGCCTGGAAGCAGCCGGTCCGGTCGCCGAACAAGCCGCAGATGGCAGTGCAGAGCCAGTGCGTAAAAGTGTGGAGCCCCATTTGTCTAGCTACCTTTTAAATTAAATCCTTTATGCATCGGATTTTTCAAATTATTTTATTTGTATTTGGCCCAATCACCTCACAACTTGTCAGTTTCCAGGTAACTTCACAAACAATCACTAGCATAACACGACACGACATTGTCGATTGCAGTCAATAGGCGCGATTTGCGGTGGGTCGGGTCGGGTCGGAGGTTGAGCAATTCATACCCAGAAGCGTATTGTGGTTCGCGAGGCAGGGCGGGGCTGGGCGGGGCGGGGCGGCCGCGAGGTCGCGCACGCCTCGGCCGCGGGTCGCGGCGGCACGGCCCGCGGCATGGCGGCAGCGTGCCGGTGGTGGCGGTCATCGAGCCTACCAGGAATACCAAGCGAGGAGGTGAAACCATTTCGGAAACCGCGCGGCCACGCAGGGAGGGGCGGCGCATCGCGCGGCAGGCCGGACCGTCTCACATCACAATATTATTACAGCCAACTTCGAATACAGAGGACCATATCTTTTGATCCAAAAAGTTTAGGACGATACTCCTCCATCCCGCTCGCCTACCTCGATCCCGAATACCGACCGGGAGGAGGGGGTGCCCTGCTGATGTTTTTTGTTTTTGTTTTGTTTTGTCACGGCTGCCGGATCCGCGCGGAGTCAGCCGCGCCACCATTTCCCGCAGTCACAATCGATATTCATACATTGTAATGTTTCGAAAGTGGCCGCCTTGCCGCGCTCGACTCGGCTTGGCTCGGCTCGGCTCGGCTCGCGGCATGCCACACTGCAAGCGCCGTGTTGTAATGCACGCCGATTGCCTGGAGGCGCGGCAGGCGCGGCAGGCGCGGCACGCCAGTCTGTGCTGCGCGGCGCTGCGCTGCTCAAACACCCTCATTATCGCCGTGTTTTCGGCTGCTTGCCCACCGAGAGGGAAACGGACTCTGCAAAATTACCATTATTTCTGTTTGTAATAAAAAAATATATATAATAATAGCGCTTTGGCGCGGGAGTTGCACCCGTAAGCCCCGCGTGTGGGTCCCCGTTTAGTGCTGGGTCCTTGCCCCCCGGGGGTGGGGCGGCGGGAAGCGAAAGAAAGCCAGCGTGTCGCATTGCCGTGTCACGTGACAAAAAGGTGGTCAGTGTTTCACCGGACACGCCGGCTCGGCCGAGGGCACCACTGCAACGCGCACTACAGCTCTCAAATGTCGCGAGTGAGAGGGATGCCTTTCTTGGGACTGCATCGCACAGTGGGTCAGAAGACCGTCCAGGTGGCCAAAATTCTAGACGCGTTTTGAGCTCGAGTCGCTAAATGGGACTTGAATCGAACGTGTGGCCCCACCAATGGATTTCTTTCCGAACGAGGAATCTATGGTCACACGTTCGATTCGAGTTCCATTTAGCGACTCTGGAGCTCAAAACGCGTCTTGAACTTTGGCCGCCTCAACGGTCGTCTGACCCACTGTGCATCGGGCAGCAAACGGCACAGCAGTGATTGAGTGGAGCCTGCTCCGCCTGCCACGGGACGGCTGAGCATGGCGCCTTGGCGGTGGGCAGCCCGCCCGCAGCCCTGCTCAACGGGACAGTATAAGGACGGCGCCCATCACGGGCATCGACCTCATCATCTGGTCCTCTTCATTTGTCATACTTCTTCATGTTCAAGTTTTTCCATCTTTCTGGAGCTTACTACGTGCCACGGCATGGGAGGTGTCCGTCGAGAACACGTTACGCAACGACGCAGCACGCACGACCCTTCACCACTCCGTGGAATCTGTCCAGCTGACAGTAGTATGGAACCCCCATTCGCACATGCCGCCATTTTGGCTCCTCGCTCCGGCAGACGCCAGTGCCTTGAAGGACAGCGCTGTAGCGCTCACGGAGAGGCCTCAGGCCGCCGCCTTACACGCACGCCGTTTAATTGGCCAGACCCACCAGATCGGCAGGTCGCGTATCTGCTTCGGCCGCGGTGGCACTGGCCAGTCGTCGCGCGGCGAGCCGGCGGCGCTTCGAGACACTTCGCCCCTCGCGGTTATCGTCCAAAATAAAACACTAGGCGAAACTGGGCGCTGGGCGAGCGGCGGGGACGCGACGCAGACGGCCCGGTTTCGAAGAACACGGCTCGTCTGCGCTGGAACGGAGTGTTGTCGTTTTCTGGTCAGAGACGGACCGTCCTGTTTCACCCACCCCACACTTGGCAACGCGCGGGCTGTGGGACCGTGGCATTCAGACACACGACTCTCGAATAACTTTTAGTTTCTTTCTGTTTTAGAAATAGAAATCATGTCACCGCCGCCGGTGTCGCCGCGAGTGCGTATGGCGGTGGATCGGGAGCACGGTCGCGGCAGGCTGAGCAGTGCTGTCTGTCTCTCTCGCACCCACCGCGCCGCGAGTGCGGGAGAGACAGAGCAAGGCCGGCCGCAGCCCCGCCCCGCCATTACTCCAACACCACTGTAACCTCCAACGCGGCAAGCAGGCCTGACCTGTGACACTGAGTCCCACGGAAGTGCTGCGCGCCGCGCGGCAGGCGGCCCGGCGCGCATAACGTGTCACACCTCACTCGCTCGCTCTGCCTGGCCCTGACTGATGCCACGCGGCGATAGCTGCTGGCTTGGTCGGCGTCTCTCTTGCCCCCACGGGCCGTCTCGAAGGGGAGCGAGAGAGACTGACCGACTGTCCGGAATCAGACCACAGTTGCTGCTGCTCCCGCGGACAAACACACACACTCACTCAATGCTCGCTCATGGCGGTTCCCACGCGGCCGGCGGGGCGAGGTGGGCCCTCCATGGGAAAGGGGAAACTAGAGGGAGCGAAACCGCAGAGATGTGTGCGCGGTGCAGCGCCGTCTTTTGCCTCTTTCAGCCCCTCTTCGACCCCTCTCCCACCTTGCCCCCCACCAGCCCGCCGCAGTGTCTGATGGCATCGCGACGACATGCAGCGGAGAAAGGGCGATAGGTTATCGGCGGGCCGCGTGGTGGGGGTGGCGGTGACTAAGCCACGCTGCTAAATTGTTTTCGAATCAGCTCAGCTACCACCAGTGCGCCAGTGCGCTTCGGCACCGTGCGACATTCATTCCAAATCGATCGTTTCAACGAAACGAGCAGTCCGTTCCGCAAGTACTTCCCTTCCTCTGGCCGCTTGTCGCAGGCCGGTTGATTGTTGTGTGGCCCTGGATGGCCCGGTATGGCTGGCCGCGCCCCGCCGGCCGCCGTGCCGCAGCGCAGCGCCAGGCCAGCACCGGCCAGCCCGCCCGCCGGCAGGGCGGCAGCAGGAAGTGAACCAAGCTAACCAAGCAGGCGAAGAAAGCCGAGCGCGTTGCGCCGATCCGACCCCGCTAGCCGCGCTAGCCGGCACCAGCCCATCGGCGTGCCTCGGGGCGTGGTGGCGTGCGGCGTGGCGTGCGCGGAGGACGGATTACAGCCTGCGGGGGCTCACGACACTGTCGCGTCATGCGAGAGCGACACGAGGGCACCGACCAGCTGCTCCAACAGACTGAACTGCGCGCGTCGGGTCGCTCGTCGTCGCTACTCCACGCTGCCTGGCTACGCTCCCAGGCTTGGAGTATTGACTGTCTCATTTTGCAACGCCGTTATGCCCTCGACGGGACGGAGGCCCTCGAGTCTTACGGCCGTTTCCCTCTCTCAGAACAAAAGCGTAATTCGGACAAGACTGCCGGCAATGCAGTGCAGCAGTGCAGCCCGGACGTGCTCACCAAGTCTAGCCGGCCGGCTGGGCCGTGCGAATAGAGACGTGAGCGTGTGCGTGCTGTATTCCGGGCCTTACTTTGTGTGTGTGTGTTACGTCTCGGCCGCATTCGTGTGTGTCATAATATAATCGCCACGGTGCATTTCAGCGCCTTCCTATACAGCACTAGGACTGCGTGCGCGTTGCTGCTCTAGCGGTGGGTAGGTGAGCGTCCTGTAAAAAGACTGGGTCAGGCGGCGATAAATGAATAAACGAAAGAATGAATTAATGAATGGAAGAACGAGCGAACGAACGAACAATTATTATATGAGTGAATGAATGGCCCAACTTCAAAATAAATAAAATTTCGTTTTCACGCCGTCATAATCCTGCTTGCTTTCTCTGCATTTACGGCCCTCCTAATAACGAGGGCTGCAGAGGCCCGCAAAGACAAACGCAGCGTGACGTACCGATTTACAAAAGTGCTTTCTTTGCCCGTTAAGAACGTCGCGGAAAAAGCCGCGCGCAGGAAATTACTTCCCAGAAACCACCCAAGCAGAGTGTCTGTTCATCCGGGAAGGACGCCGCTCCAAATAGGTGCCAGGGGGGGCCACAGACCGCACTCCTTGGAGAAACTCGCCGACACAGTGCACCTCCCGAATTATGGAAAGGCGGGATTTTTCAAATTTCGCCGTTTCTTGCTTTAATTTTTGTAAAAGTTAGAACTAAAAACTATATTTTATTTCAAAATTTTATTTAAAAAAATTAATTGTTTGAAAAAAATATTTGCAAATCTAGATTTAATTTTTTTTTCCACAAATGGCAACCCTTGCCCCTACCACCGGCTTGACGGTGGTAATGATTTGCATATCACTCGAGACAGGCTATTGGCGACGTTGCGACGCAGCGACGCACGGCCATGCGGGGCATCAGCACGTCCAATGATGGCACGTCACGTCTCGCTGTGATGTCAGCCGGCTGGCTACTATATGGTTCCACGGATGACATGCCACGGCGCGTCTTACGCAAGGCCCGGCGGCAGGCATCGCCCGGGGCTGCACCGCCCCCTCCTTAATAAAATGTGTCCTGTGCGTTACATAAATTGCATTTCCGACGAGAAGCACGATATCCAGCCCCGAACCTCCGTGGCTTTTTGCCTGTCCGAGCAACCACTGTGCGTCACTAAGGCTGGTCGTCCCCGCCAGCAGTTCGGCTACTGCTGCAGTGCCCGCGCGGAGTGAAACTGGAGGCGCGAGTCAATGTTTGACGTGTTCCTGCTTCACCTTGTACTGGCTGCATGCCTTCTCGAGCACGGCGAGCTCGGCGAGGCTGGGGGAGCGGAGGTGGGGCGCCGGCCGGGCGCAGCCAGGGCGTTGCGTAAGGGAATCAGTCAGTCCAAAGTCAGGCAGTCAGGCGCGCCGCCACCATATACCCCGGGCATGGCAGGGCCGGCACAACGCTGGCCGCCGTCCCTGTTTGCGCAGCGGGCGCAGCAGGGCATTGAGGAGGCGAAAGCACTAAAGTGCGGCGCTGCGGCGGCAGCCCGCCCCGTCTACGCACAGTGATTTCAAAGAGCCGCTAAAAGGCTGTGTGCTGGACGTGCCATCATGCCAAGTTCTAAAGTGGGACTTGAAAGCCGCAGCTGGCTAGATAGAGAGAGAGAGAGAGAGAGAGAGAGAGAGAGAGAGAGAGAGAGAGAGAGAGAGAGAGAGAGAGAGAGAGAGGACGCATAGACGCACCCCCCTCTAAGCCCTCCGCTGCCGCCTCACCGCCGCGCGGGCAGGACGGCGACGACGACACGAAGCCCCTGGACACGCGTCTCGCCGCCAGCACCGCGTCGCACCTATGAAAGTGTCGTGGAGTGTCGTGCACTTGTTGCTTTCACCGAAACGGCGCTCGTGTGCAGTGCGAGGCAGGGACACGGCGCGGCGGCGATTCCAGCGTGTTTAACCCCCTGCGCCATTGTGGGACGCCGGTGCACCGCTGCCTGCGCGGCGCCAAGGCCGTCGGCCCGCCGCGCCTCGCAAGCCGCAGCCCCGCACTGGCCGGCCGGCCGCTGGTCAGCATAGAGCCAAGCCAAACCGTGTTGCCTTTTCTGTCGCGTTCAACCTGGCAAGAAATCCTGCAGCGGGCTGCTTTCGAACAGCGCTCTACCCAACGGGACGACCCGTGAGTGCGCGGGAGACAGAGCGACGGTAGCGGCTCGGAATGACTGCTGGCGCAAACCGTCCCTAGTGCCGATGACTCAAGTGGAGCGACATAACCTATCGGCAGCACGACGGCGTTGCTTCATCGCCCTTGACTCTCCGCGGGTTTTTACTTTATTTAAATAACGTCCTGTATGAATGACCTCGTCGCGCCGAACCGGAATATACTTTGCACATGTGGCATGCCACTGCTCTGAGTCTCCATTGCATTCACGAGCCGTGTCGTGCTAGGGACAGCGACGCCTTGCCAATCAGATCGGCTCGCGCTGCGAATAGCGCAGCGAAGGACTGCTCAAGGGGTGGGAAAGAAAGGTCCATTATTCGCAGTCAGTGTGCGGTGGAAGGACGCGGACGGCGGGAGCAGACGCCGCGCTGGATAAGGACTCATTTACCTCGCCGACTGGCCGACGGTTTTGGAGGGAAAACGAAATCGCAGCGACTGCAGTAGTGTCGTGGCCGGCGATGGTAGTCGTCGTCCTCGTCGTGACGGAGGGGGGATCAGAAAGGCGAGCAGGGTGGTCTGCCCGACGTTCGTCAGCCCCTCTCACCGGAAAGGAAAAGGAAAGTAGGGTTAGGTTGACTGACGACAGTTTCAAACAGGGCCTCCGTAAATCCGTCCAATCTTTTACAATACTATGCGGCAGCCTGATAAACTTAGGCTCGCTGTTGAGATCCAGCTGCGCTAATCAAGGGACCGTTTTCGCTGGGTTTTGTTGAGC
Source organism: Stenchaetothrips biformis (assembly GCA_030522485.1). Taxonomy (NCBI): domain Eukaryota; kingdom Metazoa; phylum Arthropoda; class Insecta; order Thysanoptera; family Thripidae; genus Stenchaetothrips; species Stenchaetothrips biformis. Next base: position 4,964,117 of record CM060090.1, on the reverse strand, counting down.
ATCGCGGCGCCGCGGCGGCGCAGCTACGCCACTGTGTGGGCGTTATGGCACGGCTAGACACGGCGCGGTGAATTGCGGATATTGGTACAGCGAGTGGCGGAGTAGGTCAGCGCGGTGGCCGCCTCAGTGCGCCGCCGCGCCACGCGCCGCGCGCACGCCGCACGCGGGATGCACGGAGCGTGACAGCCACGCAGCCATCATCGGCGCTGTAATTGCCGCGGGATCATAATGCACGCGCACAATAACGAAATGCGTCAAGTGGACTCTAACGTGATTTGTCTGTTTTCTGTGTGCAGGTAAGCACGCGTCAGGTGGTGAGGCGCGTTTGGCACGGTTTGGCAGCACGTCGGAGCCCATTGACCCCTAATTCCCTAACGTCGAGCGCGACACGTTGCCTCGGTAGGAGGCATGGACTTTGAAACGTCAAGGAAATTTTTGGAAAATCCCGGAGCGAGTTTTCCGGCCGCGTGTGCACGTGTCCGATGCCGGGCGGGGCGGGATGTTCCGACCCGATTATACGCCCCGGTGTAATGGTCCCTCGCTCTGCGTTGAGTCGGAACGACATCGGAACGACGTGACGTCGGCCTTGTTCTTGCTCCACTCATTTCCTCGTCCAGATTATGGTCCCCTGTCGCACACATTGTTCCAGAAGGCCACCCACGCTCGTTTGTGTGTGTGTGTGCGTGTGTGTGTGTGTGCGTGCGTGTGTATGAAAGCGTACAGCGCATGTGTGAGTGTGAACGTATTCCGAGCTGCATTACGAACGAAAGTGCTCTCTGACTCACCCGGGCAGACGTCATGCCGTCTGTCACGCCGTGTATGAGAGTGTGAGTGCGTTGTGAGGACAGTGCACTCTCGCCGTGTCCTTGCGGCCTCGCCAGGCGTTGCTCTCTGAGGTGGCCGCGCACAGTACGCCAGAAGACCGGCGCACGGCGCAGGTGGCCAAAACAGTGGACGCGTTTTGAGCTTCTGGCCGAGCAGCGGCCAGCTGAGTGGAAAGGAGGAAGATGATGCGGTCGGAGGTCGGAGGTCAGAGTGCACTGCGCCGCTGCGTCGCGGCCCGTCCCGGACCGGTCGGGTCGGCTGGCTATCGTTTCCGGATCCTTTCCGGCTTCCTCGAATCCTCGTGTGTCGATGATGTCGGTCGATCGGCGGTCGCGTCTAGCGCAGGCAACCAGCTGCGCCGCGCGGCTGCTCGCCGTCCGCGAGTGGGGGGAGGGGGAGGGGTCTCTCGCGGCGCGGCGTAGCGCGGCGGGCTTGCGGCGGCCAGGTGAGGGGGGCGCGGCGCGGTCGCGGTGCTCGCTGCTGCGGAGAGCGGCGGCGGGGCGTGGCGGGCGGGTGCTGCGCGGTGAGAGGGGCTAGTCGCGGTCTTCGCTAGTCGCTCGGCCTGGTCTGGTCGCGGCTGCTGCTGCCTGCTGCTGCCGTCGGAAGGCTGCCGCGACCGGCGGCCGGCCACCTCCTCGCTGATGCTGGTCTCCCGGCACCGGGCGGTGAACGCGCAGCTAGCTAGATTCGCGGCTAGACGCTGCCGCGCTAGACAGCTAGCGAGCCAGCGGCGACAGGCCCGCCCCGCGTCCAGCGCCGCCCGGCCTCGCCGCGGCCTGACCTGTTGCAGGCTGCCGTGGGGCTCCACACTGCGCCTCGCATGGCGTGCGAATATCAAGGACGACCGCACCCGGCGGATATTGCGCTGATATTTCGAAATGGTTATGCACGGGGAAATTAGCTTCCAGGCAGAAATATTCCCTCTTTTTTCTGCGTTTGCCTCAGTTTTGGCATCGGATGGCGTCCTCGTTCCAACATCGAGGTGCATGGGGGGTCTTTATGATGTGCGACGGGCAATGGGGAGGGTTTAAACCGGCGTCATTGGCTATTTTCAAAGGCACGTTATTTTTAGCGGCTCTATTTTTGAACGCTCGTCGTAGCCGTGGCACTGCCCTCACGAGTGCTGCCCGCGTGCTGTAGCCGGGGAGGCCTTGCCAACCGTGGCGACTCTCGTCTCCCCCTTTCCCCTCTCTCCGAATCACTTGATAACAAGCAGGCGCGCTGTGCTGGCGGTGCCCCTCCACGCGGCCCTAGCCCCCCCCCCCCAATCTAGTGTGCTATCTCCGTCTCTGTCACTCGCGCAGCGGAAGCCCCCCCCCCCCTCCATCCTGCCCGCTTCCACTCCCTGCCGCTCCCTGTCCAGCAGACGACCTTGCGGGCTTTGCCGCCAGGTGAGGTACTTATCATGTATGAGTGCGAGCGAGACTGTCGCCTTGTGCGAGCGGTCCACGCCGCCTGGGATAGGACGTGGGCGTGGCGGGGCGTGGCGGGACGGGGTGGTGCGGGGTGATTTCAGAGCGCCGGCCGCCGAGTAAAGAGAAACTTGGGACAACCCTCATTTTTATTCGCCATACCCGCGGGGCGTTCGGACTCTCCCTTCACTCTCTCGGCTCGCCTTCTTCCTCCCCTCTTCTCCCCCCCGACGAAATAGTGCGAGCCCTTTCATCCGCTACGACGTGTTGGCAGCAAACCAAATTACTCCCGTTGTTACTGCGCACAAAAGGCGGCGTGATTGCGCTGTTGGCCACACAGTGTGAAAAAGACGCGCGTGCATTGGTCCATACGCTTTGGTCCACCTGGGCGTCAACGCCCAACTACTTCCTCCATCATTTCGTCTCATCGCTCCGCTCTTGGTTTCGTCGTTTCCTGTGCCACGCCCTCCGCGCAGTTTCCACCTCATTCGGTGGAAGGCGGAGCGGGTGCCATGACTACCCGCTGAACAAAGCCATCGTCCAGACGGACGGAAGCGAGCGGCTGCCTATATGGGCATTGTGGGGCCCCAGTATCGAAGGCCGCGCGCCCCAACAACAAGTGGGGTTGAGGTTAAAAAGCGCATTGGCCTCTTTTGCCCACGGTTGGGTTAAATAACCGCCGTGAAGGACTTCATAGAAGCGCCGTGTCGTTACAGCAGGAGGACCTCGACCTCAAAGTATTTCGAGCCGCGACTGTGTATGAAGTGTGCCTCGCTCCGACGAGGGGGTAGCTGGGCGCGGACCAGCCTGCTGCCGTAATGCTAATAGCCGGTCCTGCCTGCTCGCGGGGGAGAATGAATGGAATCGCTCTCGCGTCGTCGCGGCCTGCCACCCGCAAGGGCTGCAGTGCTCTGCTTCAAACCTTACCAAGTCTTTTGGAGCAAATGCAGAGGGTACAAACTGTTAAGTTTGTTTTACGAGGAAATAGTTTTTTCTTTGTAAGCTTATGTTTGATGCTTAAAGCAGGTTGTATTTTTCTATCACGAGGCGGCGGAGTAGGCTGGCGGTAAACCACCCGACCGACAAAGCCCAGCCAGACTCGGTTGGCCGTTGGTCCCCAGGGCGCTGTGAGGCCCTGGTGCGGCGCGGCGGCGTCGTGCTGCCCTTGCGGCCTGCGTCGGGCCTGCGGCCCCCCGCGCTGCCTGCCGGGCTGGCCGCCGGGCTCACGTTGCGCCGAGTGGGGCGACCTTCGCCCCGTTTTGGGCGGCTGGCCGTCCAAAAGTGGACACCGCTGGCGTGCGCGCCGCGGCGCCCGGAGGACACTGTCCGGGGGCACCCTGCCCGAAACAGCGGCGGCAGTCACACAAACAGTGGCGCCGCGGGGACTTTACACGGTGGCCCGTGTCCCGCGTCCCAGTATTGGCGTTTTTCATGTGAAAAGGTAGAAGAGGAAGGTTCAAAAGGGCGGAAGAATGGTAAATTACTTTAAAATCACGTGCCAGTAATCGGAGGACGGACATGGCCAGGCCACCTTCATTGGAATGCCATGCACGATCCACAGCAAGAAATAGTCATCTAGCGTGCGTTGTGTTGGCTGCATTAGAAGTGACATCAAACAGAAAAATTATTGAGGGACACGCAACAGCGGTCGGCACCTGGTCTAATGAGCACTGCGGCGGCGCTTCTGGCTCCAGCGTGGGCGGTGAAGGGTGGATGCAAGCTGCGCCGCTACCGGTGGCGCCACGTAAGACCTGCACTGCATGCGCCGCCCCGGCCCGTCCCGCCCTCCTCGTCGAACACAATGAATGCCGTCCGCCGCATCGAGCGCGTCCAGCGCTTCCAGCACGCCCCCCGCGGTCCCGCCCCGCGGCTTTCATCGTGTAATTGCCAGGGTCCGCGGTTCAAGTCCCGCCGACGCCGGAAGATCCTCCGCACGATTAGTTTTGCGGTGCGGGCTCCGGGCTCCCACCGCACGCGCGCGACTGCGCGCATTTCCGGTGGAACGCATTTTTCATGAACGGATTACCCATCGGCAAAACAGAAACAATTTCGACAAACGCGCTCTTCTTTGCCTCGGCCTTGGCCTGTGCGAAGCGGTCAATAAACGGCTTTCGCGTCGTACTTTCTATAGAAATGTTTCTATTCTTAAGGCGGGGGTGGTGGCGGTGCCCATCGTGGTGCTGGTGGTCCGCTTGACAGGGAACCGATGGGAACTGGCTGGTGTGTGTGTGTGTGTGTGTGTGAGAGAGAGAGAGAGAGAGAGAGAGAGAGAGAGAGAGAGAGAGAGAGAGAGAGAGAGAGAGAGAGAGAGAGAGAGAAAGAGGGCCCCTTGCGAGCGGCGGCAAGAGTTCTTTGGCCGCTCGCGCCTCCTCCACCACCACAAACAACAACATTCAGCATGCGGGGCGCGTCGAGGCGCTTTTGGCGCTTTTGGCGTGGCCAGGCGCGGCGCTGGCGGTGTCTCCGATGCCTCTTACTTTCTCGCTGGGACGGCGACTCGCTCGAACCCTTCACAATGCGCCGGCTAAGCTCGTCACGGGCCGACGGAGGACGCGCGGCCACGCCGGGCCACGCGCACTGAATCGCAATGCAGCGCGGCCCGGCGCACAGTGGGCCAGCGCACCTCGGCGCGCCACCGGATGTTGACAGCACTGTCGGCAAGGTCGACCAAGTTCATCCACCAATTATTTTACCGGAACAGACAGAGCAGCCCTCAAAATATTTAAAGAAAAAAATTAAATTACATAGTTTTTCCTTATATTTTTAGTGTTCCTCTTTTTTACTGTACGATCCGCATTGCACACTTTTAGTGTCTCTCTTTCTCTCTCTCTCTCTCTCTCTCTCTCTCTCTCTCTCTCTCTCTCTCTCTCTCTCTCTCTCTCTCTCTCTCTCTCTCTCACACACACACACAATTTGACTTTCTCTCTCCGTGCAGTGGCGCGGGGAAAAGGCGGGTGGGGTGGTGGACAGGGTGATGGACAGGGCGGCCGGCATTACATTCACGTACGCACACTCGTAGGCGCGCGTACACAACACACCCACACTCGCCCACACACAAACACTCACACACACGAGTCGTGCAAAAAGGAAAGCACCGACACAATGGCAATGCGGCGACCGGCGAGCAAGATCGGGGCGGCGCCGGGAACAGACCGATAGAAAACTGGCCGCGTCTTTGAGATAAAGTCACTGGGAATACAAGTGAAACTGGCGAAAACTTTTGCGTTCCCGCTCCCGCCCGTTGTGACGGGCCGCGTCGGACCACGGCGCGGGTGCCAGGCAGCCGGCCGGGGGTTTTGTAGGGGGGTCGAAACGGGAAATTAAAATTCGGAAGTTCAAGTGACATTTTTCTATGCTTTATTTATCAATTACCTTTTTTTAGCCAGTGGGACATTTTTTTCATGTTTCATTTATTGATCACTCTTTTTGGCAGTGAACATCAAATCCGAAACGACCCACCTTATATTCTCGTTGGAAGCGCTCTTCCCCCAATCAGACTGAGGCGCTTATTTGAATTTCCATTAGGGGCCGTGTTAGTAAAAAATAAATAAATAACGAAGCCCGTCTCCTCTGACAACATTTTTTAAAAATAATGTGTCGCTGGTTGGCCCCGTTCCCACTGCTGGCCATGAGTCTGGAGATCGCGAAGGGCGAGGGGGAGGAGGACATCTCGTCGCCGCTGCCGCCGCGGATCCTGCGATGCGCATCTTTTTTGTTGTTGTACTACTTTTTTGGCGCCTTTTTTGTCCCGGCCGTGAATGGTTTCCCTCTTATCTGCGCGGCTCGCGTGCGGCGGTGTGGCGGCCGCCTCGCTGCAGTCGGAATATTTAGGCGCGTCCGCCCCACCTTTCTCCGCCGGGATGCATAGGCCGTCTCAAGGGCTGCTGGAGTGCTGCTGGAGCTGGAAGCGGGCAAATTTATTCGTGAAAGCCGCACGCGCGGGTTCAAATCGCGGATTTTTTTTCTGACGAGACGTTTTGGAGGGTGCGCTTAGTGAGTAGCAGCAGCAGCGCGTAAAAGGCCAAGCTGTGGGCCTCGCAGTGTGGGGGTCGGCGGGTCAGCGCGGGGTCGCCCTGGTCGCCGGGTGACGGTTGCGTCAACCAGCAGCTGCCGGTCCAACCGCCTGCAGAGCCTGCAGGTGCACGGCCGAGCGGGTTCGAAGACTCGTTTCGTCGCTCTGTCGCTCTCGCACCGCTGAGCGCGCCCCTCGTGTGCGACAGAGCGACGATAGGACACATCGTCCGCCGGCACCTGTTTCTCAGTCCGCCCCTTCCTACCGCACGGCATGCCGCGCGATATTGTCCATCGGCTCAATCGGACTTTCGTCGCTCTGTCTCTCTCGCACCCCCAGGACGTAAGACACAGAGCGTGGGGGTGCGAGAGAGACAGAGCGACGGGCCGCCGCTGGTCTGGTCTCTGGCTTGGCCGGACGGGGCGGGCCGTTTCCGCGTATTGGCAGAGCCGCCCGCTATCGGCAGGGCGGCGTTATTGGCAGTTACGTGCTAATGGCGCCCCTTATTCGCAGATTGGGGAACGGAGACGTGACGAAGCGAAGCAGTGGGCGGAGCGCAGCGCTACTCATCGCCAGCGCGGAAAATTGGAATAGGAGGGGAAAAAAATGGTGTGGCGTAACGCCGAATTATACTCGACGTAACTTTTATTGAACGGGTCGTGGAGCTTTTGATTGAGACACATCATCGAGGCGATGATAGTGTCCGGGAAGGATGAGTCCCAGTAAGGCGCCGTCTCGCTCGCCATGCTTTTGCCGAGGGTCACGAAAGCCCCGGACAAAACAATGCTGCACCCTGATTGGTCAGCTCCCCCGTTTCCGGTGATGCAACGCTCTCTCTCTCTCTCTCTCTCTCTCTCTCTCTCTCTCTCTCTCTCTCTCTCTCTCTCTCTCTCTCTCCCGGCGCGCTGCAGGCCGCTGCATCGATGCACCCATTTGACGTGCTGCTTTGGGGCGCCTTCCTTCCGGCCTGTGTCTCCGCCGCTCAGATTAACTTTTTATTTTTTTATTTTTTTCTGTCCGGAGCTTGGTTGCCACTCCAAAAAAAAAACTTACAGCTGCATACTAAAAATATATCTTTTGCATTCTGCCCTTTTATTAACAACGATTATTTTTCCTTCTTTTTTGTTCTAAAATTTTCTGAGTGTTGTTGATTTGTGCTTGGAATGCCGCGCCGACAGCCTCGTTCCTCGACGCGACTCGCCTGGAGAAAGATGATGCAGCGTCGCAAGCAGCTGCAGCAGGGGACCAATAATTCAAGATTAGCCCGCCGAAAACGCGACAGGGGGAATGGAGGGGCGCCGCCGTCCGTGCGCACGCCGCCGTCGGCCGGCCGAGCCTGGCGGCGCCGCGCGATTTGCTTTGCGATCCGACTCCAAAGCGCCGTGTCTATCTTCCAATTACAGTAGGCCCCACCCACGCAGCGCAGCGCCGCGCAGCCGGACGGATTACAAGCCGCGGCCCGCGACGCCGAGGCCGGCAGCGCGCCGCCGCCGCCAAGGCGAGGGGGAAACAACTGGCCAAATACATGTACACCAAAAATTTAAATGTCAAAAAATTTGAAAAATTTTATTGAAAAATATGAAAAATTTTATTGAAAATTTTAATAAATTTTATAGAGCAATTTAAAAAATTCTATTGAAATTTTTTAGAAATTTTGAGGATTTTTTTGAATAAAATTTCGAAAAATGCATTTTTTACTGCCCTCCCCAGTGTGCTTCAAACCCACAGCAATGCGCGCCACCATCATGTGGATGTGTCGATGTGTCGGTGTCTCGGTACGCCGATCGGCGGTTCAAATCTTATTACTTCACAACTTTTTTTCTCTGACCGCTGCTCATTGTCACGTCAAGAGCCCGCTTCAATCAGCGTCGGACAAGAGCCGTGGTGGCTGAGGGCGTTAAGGCGTCCGACCTCGACAGTATAGTTCGGGGTTCGAATCCCCAAAATTGCCTTTCATTTTTCGACTGGCTTCCTCCCACTGCGACTCAAACCCGTCGTCCAACACTCGGCAGACGTGCAAGTCAGGGTGGTGTAGTGGTCTAGGCTCAATCCAGGCCATTACACCCGGGTGTCTAAAAAGCAGTCCGCTTCGGCGGATTGGCCTCGGCACTGGTTCGATCCCCGATCGAGCCAGCCACTCGAAATTGGTCGCGAGTGGGTCCATTCCGATTCGTCGGATGGAGTTGATAAGTCCTTTGAAGCTGGCCCACTGACTGCATGTTCGGGTCTGGGAGCGCCGGACAGCGGGGGTACATTTGGTACCGACCACCCTGCGCAAACAAAAGCTCCCAAAACTACTCTCTCTCTCTCTTTCTTTCTTTCTCTGTCTCTCTATCGTCTCTGCCTTACTCTACTCTGCCCATGTTTGAGCCGTGTCGGCGGCTCGGGTCCTACTGGGTCCCCCGGCGTACGATATCGAAGTCGCTGGATCGGATTAACCCCAGTTACCTGATAGCACCGGTTCCCATCCCGAACACCGAAGTAAAGCAGGAGGCCTCCCCATTAAGACTGGGGAGGGGGTGTAGAGTTCCATTTTTTAAATTTATTTTTAGTTAAACACGATCGCCAGCGCCTGGGTACACCGTTTCCCACATCCAAACAATAGGAAAATTGTAAAAAAGATGAGAAATTTGAAGAAATGAAAAAAAAAACGTTTATTTTGGCAATTTTTGAAAAATTTACAATTTAAAAAAATTAAAAATTTTGAAAAATTAAAAAACTTTAAAAAATTTCAAAAAATTTAAAGAAATTCAAGAAATTTTGTAAAACGTACACAAAAATTTTGAGTTGCTCCCCCCTCGCGCCAAGGCCTCGCAGGCCGCTCCGTCTCGCTCACACTCACGGAGCGACCCTTCGGGCCCTTCGGGGTGCCGGAGAACCAGGCGGCAGACAACTTGCAGAGTGAGGATGACGCGTCGGAAGAGCATCAGATTAGAGATCGAATTGCTAGCCGCCTCGCTGAGCTGCACACACACACACACGCTTATTGCACACACACTCACACGTGCCCGCCGTGTTTCTCCTTTCAATTACTGACTCGCCCAGCGGCCCGGCTTGTACGTTACACCCCGAAACCCGTCGTTGTTTCTCCAGCTCCCCGTAATATATGCCTGCGGCGCTCCGGCAAGGACCGTCCCAAAAATAAATATTTCAGTAAACTTTTAATTGAATTTTTTGAAATGAAAAATTTGGTCTATTTTGATGAGTCCCCTGAGGGATCGATGGGGAAGATAGAGATTTCTTGGAGAGTGTCCACGGCGGGGCGGGGCGGGGCGGGGCGGGGTGCGTTCCCTACGGCGGAGCGAATGACCTAGATCGGCTGCACCGCTGCAGCCCAGCCTGACGCTGGCGGCAGGCCTGGGCTGGCAGGCCGCTCTCTGTCTGTCTCTCTCGCACTCATAGGCCACCTCACCGTTCGGCACGGCTGGCGGCGTGCGCGCGGCGGCGCGGCGGGCGCGTGGCTCCGATTCCATCTTGGACCCCATTCACAACGCAGTGTCACAGCCACGTCACCGCCAAACGGAAGGCGCGTCATTAACAGTGCCTTTCGTGTGTTGCAGGTGGGTGTGGGTCGGTGCGGCCGGACGCAGCTCCGCGCGCAGACAGCGGCAGTGGCGCGATCGCAGCCGTCGTCAAAATGAGTCCTAAAGCAGAGCAGCAACCTTTTTTGAAAACGCCCCAACTTGAGTCCCTTATATGCAGACGTCCTTATAATGCACTTCCCTCCCCCCACCGCCTTGACACTGCCACCGACTTGCTTTCCATGAGGCGCTCAACGTGCGCTGCTCGTTGCTGGTGGCCGTTTGGTCACTTTACGCGGAAGTGCGTCGTCTGACAAGCGTGCGTGTAGGTGTGTGTGTGTGTGTGTGTGTGTGTGTGTGTGCGCGCGCGCGCGCGCTGGGCAGGGGGTGGGGGTGTCCTTGCCGCAGTTTGTCGAACGGGGCGTGGTCCGCGCGGTGCAGGGTCCTGACCGCCGGTCGTCCTGGCGGAGGCGGAGCAGCCCCAGGATCGGGAGAGTCGAGGCGCACAGTGGGTCCGAAGACAGTTGAGGCGGCCAAAATTCCAGACGCGTTTAGAGATCCAGAGCCACTAAATGGGACTTGAATCGAATACGTTGTGACCCTACCAATGGATTCCTCGTTTGGAGAGCAATCCATTGGTGCGGTCACGCGTTCGATTCGAGTCCCACTTAGCGACTCTGGAGCTCAAAACGCGTCCGGGATTTTGGCCGCCTCAACGGTTTGCTGTGAGGCGGTGTGCGGAATAAGGCGGCTGGTTGTTTCAGTGCCGCATCGCGTGCGTGCGCGGCGCGGGGTGGGGCGCGGCCGCGGCCCCGCCCAGCGAGCGTGCAAATACAACAACGTTTCCAAAAGTTTTATGCAACGGGTGAATCCCGACATCGCGTGAAAGTCCCTGCTCGCTCACTGTCTCTCCAGGGACGGTTAGTTTAAGATTGTCGAGGTTGGGTTTAGGTAGACTAATGGCGGTGGAGATGCCTGCGGGGTGAATGGCATTCTGCGCGGACTGACTGGGGCCCTGCGATCGTCGGCGTTGAAGGGACATGAAACTCCACGTGGAATGCGACCGAGTTTGGCATCGTCGAAATGACGCGAAATGGACGTGACTGTCCGACCGGCCGGGGCGCGGACAATGCTTTCGCTACTCTGTTTCCCTCGCTCCGAAGGGCCGCCCCGCCGGGGTGCGGGAGAGGCAGGAATCGGCCCTCTTAGGAGAGAGGACAGATCGAGCGGCGAGTCACGAGCGGGTCCGGGGCGCCGAGACAGAGAAGGGAAGCAAAGCGAACTGCATGCATTGTCATCGCTCTCGGTGTAGAAAGTCCGTCGCGTCGTGTCGGACGGACGCCGACGGTGCGATTAAAAAGCTCAACAGAGAAATGAGTTTTTGCGAGTTTTTTTTTGCTTTGCTTTCGTTGTTAATTTCCAATCTTAATGGCCGCCGCAATGAATGGAAGAAGGGACGGAAGAAAAGGGGTGCCCACTACTGTGCCCACGTTCATTTCGTCGCCGGCGCCTCTCATTAGCCGGCCTAATGTCACACATTTGTCGCTTTCATTGCTGTCGTTCTCGCGCCCTCGGCAGACCGGTAAGGGAGGGCAGTTCGTAACAGATTTGGCAATTTTCACTCTCTTCTCAAGGTCATGCTACTGCATCTGTTACGACCGGGACGATGGCGAACCAACAAAATCCTTAAAATTGCAGGAGGGTCACACTCACATTTCCTTGAGGCGTAAACATGGATGTTTGTTACGAACTGCCCCCTGTTACAAACTGTCCCACCCTCCCCTATGCTGGCCGCGCTTGTCGGAATCGGATCAAGTTGGTCCCACTGCACTGCCGCCCGCTGCAGCGGTGCCGCCCCCAGCAAGCAGTGGCCGCCGTGCTGCTGCCTCGGCCTTGGTTTCGGCGCGCTGCTCTGCCGCCGCGATGCCGCGCCTTGTTGGGCCGTTGGGCCCCGGAAGCAGCGGAGAGCGGCCGCTGACTGCGGTCAGCCAATCACTTAGCCAAACAGCGCGCCGCCCGCACAGTGGGCCGGCAGACCGGTGGAGGGAGGGAGGCGCCTAAAATTCTATTTTGCGCCTTGAGCTCCAGAGTCGCTAAATGGGACTCGAACGGAACGTGTGACGCCACCGCAATGGATTGCTCTCCGAACGATGACTTCATTGGTGGGGTCTCGGCCCGCGATTGGTGTGCCCGATAAAGAGGAGTGGGGCTCCCTAAAGAGTGTGCGAGAGTGTGAGTGAGGGCGGACGTGTGTGTGTGGTAGCCCGCTGTCCGAGAGCCTCATGTCAAGGTCGCGACGGCCGCCGCACCGCCGCCATTGTCGGCAGCGAGAGGCTGTTTTGTACCATTGTTGGCCATCATTCTTGGCTTGGGGAATTGTTAGGCCCTATTGTCTCCTAACTTGTGAGAACCTCACTTACCCAGGGAGGCCTCCACGCCAGAAGCCGCGCGCGCGCGCACACACACACACTCACACACACACTCACTCACGCACACAGAAGCGTTGTGACGTGTTCCCCCGAAATCCCTCTCGCCGCTTTTCCCTTTTCTCCGGTTCATCTCCACGCGATGCGCGACCGCCGTGATGACGGCGAGGTGCAGCACAGTGGGCCAGAAGACCGGTGTAGGCGGCCAAAAAAATTGACGCGTCTTAAGCTACTACATTAGTGGGGTCACACATTCCCTTCGATATCTGTTTAGCGACTCTGGAGCTCAAAACGTGTCCAGAGTTTTGGCCGCCCGCTGTGCGCAGGGTGGCGAGGCGGCCGCCGGTCCAGCATAAGGGCCAAGGACAGGCCTACAATTTGCACGAACGTGGAAGGTCCCTCTCGTCCTAGTCCGTGTGACCAACGACCTCCCGGTCGATTTTTTTTTTCCTCCGAGTCGTGCGCTTGACCCGCCGGCCTGCTGCGCGTGCCGGGCCGGGCGGCACGGCGCCTGCAGCGCAGGCCACCCGGCGGCGCCAAAGTTCGACGGGACTGCCTACGCTGCAGGCGGTCGGCCCGTCCGCCCGTTTTTTTCTTGCCACTTTTTTTTTTTTTTTTGCGATTGTCTGAGCGATTTCTCCGGCGCCTCCCTGCCGCCGCAACGCCGCCGCCGCCGCGCCCGCTCCTCCTAGATTCCTTGGCACGGCGCTGCTGGCGTCGTCACTTCGTCACCGCGTCGCTTCGTTACGCCGGCATTGTGGTGCGCGGGCTAGGCAGGTGGACCGGCCAAGGGGACGCCGATTATCACGGCGCGCGCGGGAAGCTGTGGTGCCGGACCCTTGTGAGGGAAGGCCGAGCGAAGGGAAGGCGGCGCTGCGCTGGCGAGGAGGCACTGCCCTGCTCCACCTGCACGCCGAGGCGGGGCGAGCATGCCTGGCCGCCGCAGGCATCGGCAACCATCACTGCGGACTGGATACAACCTTGCCGCCCCAAGGCCGCCTGCTGTCTCTCTCTCTCTCTCTCTCTCTCTCCTTTTATTTCTCCCTCTCTCTCTCTCTCTCCCTTTCCCTCCTTGTCCCCCTCGCTCTTTCCGGCACTCCCAATTACTCTGGTAGACTTTGCTTTTATCCCCCGCACCACAAAAAATATCAATAAAAAAATACTTGCTGCAATTTTTTTTTAAATTTCATTTGTGTGATAGTTGATTATGTTTCGGTTTGAATTAATGAATATGTGGCTCGAGCCGGCTCGCTGGAAGACCTTTCGCAAAAGTCCCGGGTGAAGTAGCACAGCGTTCGGCGCCGCGATCGGCTGCTTGACTGAACACTTTTATGTCCGCCTTTACGACGGGAGTTGCGTCGTTCTGCACCCATTAAACTGTCGCGCTTTTGGAGTGGAGTGTCGCCTCGTCTCTAGGCCGCCTCCATCATTCAGGTCAGCCCGAAGGCACCCGAAGTGGCACCCGAAGTGACAACCAACCGGCACCCGAACGCTCTCCAAGCTACAGCCACCACCAAAAGTCGGCGCTCTCTGGCCCACGGCTAGCCCTGAGCCGAGTGGCCCGCGGCCCGTTCGCCGAGCGAAGGGTGTCGTAATGAGCATTGTTCCTATTCCGATCCGAATCCGAATGAGGTTGCGTTCGCGTGTATTGACTGTCGGATTGCGGTTCAGCGGATGGCTATCACGACTGTAAAGCCGATAGGGAAGTGAGGCGAGCCGGCCTTCAGGTCGTGACCCAAAGGATTAAAAAAAAAAAAAAAAAAAAAAAAAAAAAAAAGAGGCGCTTGTGGGAGGCGATGCCGTGAAGGGCACGCTTCCCGAAGCAGTGTCCACTGCCAAACGACGAATCGTGATTTCCGTTACTGCCTCTCACTTTTTGGTCAGTCTCGTGGGGCATCGATGTTCGTGGAGGAGTGAGCGTGCTGGAGGCCAACAGGAACCACAAACATTGCGTCCTCTGCTAGAGACAAGACCGAGAGAGACACACCGCCGTTGTTGTTCGTTTTGTTTGTCGTTTGTTTCTCAGTGGCGTTGACGCGCGCGTGTGGATCCGTGGGGGCCAGAAGACTGGCACAGGCGGCCGAAAAGCAGGACGCGTTTTGAGCTTCCAGAGGACTTCGCCAAATGGGACTCGATCCGAACATGTGACCCCACCCACGGATTCCTCGTTCGGGGAGCAACCCATCGGTGGGGCCACACATTCGGTCTGACACGTGTTAAGCCACTCCGGAGCGCAAAACGAGTCTAGAGTTTTTGCCGCCTGCGCCGGTCGTCTGGCCCACTGCTCGCCGCCCGCCCCACCCGGATTCGTCTATCTTCACCATCTCCGCACCAGGCCCGCGCGCGCGCCGTTAACAGCAAAAGTCGAGTCGAAATTACTGTCGACTTTTGAGGAGGGAACGGGTCGCGCGGCAATTAATTGGCGTGTCAGTGGAATAAAGTGTGCAGTGGGCGCGCGGCCGGCCGGTCCAGCTGCAGGCGAAGGCCGCCAAGGACGACCACGGCGACCCGTCCGGGTGTCATCGTGTTGTTGTCTTCTTCTCGCTCGCTGCCGCCCCATTGTGGAAAGTGCCGCGAGCTGAAAATCCAGCGGCCAAAGGAAAAAGAGGGAAAAGGCGTGTGGTGTCACACTGTTAAAAATGATATTGGACCTTCTCGGAGAGCTTGTTGAACTCCTTGGCGCATGCAGTGAGTCACTAGGAACACCGACACTTGGCGGTAACGGTGCGAGTGACGAGTGTGAGTCACACCGGCTGGGTACAGCGAGCATGGCGCCTCGCCTCGTTACGGCAGTGTGGTCGGCACCCGTCAATCCATCCATCACGTCATCATCATCCGAGTTCCGCCAAGTTCGGGGGCCGAAGAGCGGGCGGACGGCGGGCACTGGACTCGCAAGGCCAGCGGCGCTGGGACGCCCCGCCACGCCCCACCACGCTACGCCCCGCCACGCCCCACCACGCTACGCCCCGCCACGCCCCGCCACGCCCCGCTCACCGCGGCGTCGATGATAACGAAACGTCTATTAGGGATACCAACTGCGGAAGAACGGCATCAGGCAGATGACGAATCGGTTCTGTTCGCATCGGCGTGTGTGTGTGAGTGTGTGTGATGAAGCGACACACGCACACAAACATGGATATGACAGGAACGGGCGCGCACGATGGCCTGGAGACACTTGTGGAGACTTCCCCAGATCCCAATACGACGAGTGGGGAAGTTGTGTCATCAGCGGTATGACGTTTGGTGGGACGTTGTTTGTGAGTGTGTGCGGCGGTGTCGGGTGGGCCCGCCTGGGCGGTGGAACTGTGCTGCAGTCGCTCCGCTGCAGTGCCGCCACCCCAGCCGCGTGCAACGCACAGTGTGACAGACAAGGCGCCTCGCCTCGCCCCGCGTCCAAGCGCACGGCTCGGCTTCGCGTTCCGGTGCAGTGCAGCGCGTGCACCAGGCGGTCTACTCGTCTAACCAGCGCGAGACAGCCAGCACGCCGGTCTCACTCGTCTAACCAGCGCGATCCAGCCAGCACGCCGGTCTCCATCGCAAGGTCGGTGTCCCCGCACACCGCACAGGGCGAATTCTCTTCCAACTTGTTCTCTGCGTTGTTGTTGTCGTTTTTCTTGTCGCTGCACTTCGCGTCACGCCGCCGGCCGCTGCGGCTGCGCGCGCGGCCTTTGAGGTCCTTGACGCTCTCCGCGCCCGACAAAGGGTTGGCTCCCACTGCACAAGTAAAATGTAAAAAAAAAAAAAAAAATCTACCAGTCTGCTAAGTCTTATCAAAATCCTATAGAAAAGTTCGGAGATGCATAAGGGACCATACCGAAAAAGAAAAATTAGCTCAACCCTCATGAGGCTACAAGGCTACTTCATGCCTAGAAATATATATGTCTATATATTCTTAATATTCTTAATATGTAGTTTTGGCAGTGTTTGAGGCGAGCGCTTTGCTTCCGTTTTGCCGCTCTGCTTGGCAGACCCTGGCGGCGAGAAGAAGCTCACCGCAGAGTCGTCGCGACACGTCCTGTCCCTGCCGTCAGCGCGTTGCGTATCCTTTGTCTCTCTCTCTCTCTCTCTCTCTCTCTCTCTCTCTCTCTCTCTCTCTCTCTCTCTCTCTCTCTCTCTCTCTCTCTCTCTCTCTCTCTCTCTCTCTCTCTCTCTGCAGGCGGCGAATGGGTGCCCCAGAAACCTTCATCCTGACGGCCACGCTCGTATAAGGGAGCAATAATAATAATAATAATAATAATAATAATAATAATAATAATAATAATAATAATAATAATAATAATAATAATAATAATAATAATAATAATAATAATAATAATATAGAGGCGGCATCGAACCCTTGACCCCGGCCTCGCGTGGCCGTGCTGCTCGCCGTGCCGCGGGAGACCTCAACGCGCGGCAGAGCAAGAGGTCCGCGCGGGTCGAGACCGTGTGCCTCGTGCACGCTCCGCGAAAATTCTAGACGCGTTTTGAGCTCCAGAGTCGCTAAATGGGACTTAATGAGACGCGGCCCGGTCTCTCAGGTGCACCCACAGAAAGGGGCACCCACAAGGGGCACCTACAAGGGGCACCCACAAGGGGCACCCGCAAGGGGCACCCGCAAGGGGCAGCAGCCGTGGTCAGCAAGACGTGTGCCCGTCGTGTGTGAAGCAATCCCTGTGTTTGCCTGCGCTGTGTGAGTGTGTGTGTGTGCATGTGCGTGCGCCCTGTGCCCAACCAGACTGCCTGGCGCTCAGAAGCTTAAAGTTGGGGCAGCAGCTTAAGGAAGTCGGCGGCCTCGGGCCTGCTTCTCAAACTGGGCGAGAGCGAAGTGGTTTAGCCTGGTCGGCCGGCCGGCGTGTCGCCCGGAGTGTCGCGGCTCCGCGGCTCCGCGCCGTAAGATAGGTGTGAAATGAACTAACTCTCACCGCGTCCGTCATGCCGGCGTGCCGTCCGGGTTTGTTAGTTGGTCGCCGCGCTGTCTGCCCCGATCGCTCCCTGCGTGTCGCCTAGCGCCCCTTGGGAACGAGTCTCGGGGGGCCCGACCGTTGAATCAGCCAGAAGACCGGCGCAGACGGCCGAAATTCTAGACGCGCTTTGAGCTCTGTAGTCGCGAAAAAGGACTCCAACCGAACGTGTGATTCCACCAATGGGTTCCTCGTTCGGAGAGCAATCCATTGGTGGGGTCACACGTTCGGTTCGAGTCCTGTTCAACGACTCTGGAGCTCAAAACGCGTCCGGGATGCCCGCCTCCACCGGTGTCCTGGCCCACTGCGCAGACTCCACCGCACTGCAGTTGGGTGGCTCGCTTACGACAGTGGAGGCAAACTACGGTGCATCGTTGCGACCGTCCCGGATGCCGGAGCATCGTGCATCCTCGCTTCGAGTCTTCGAGTCCCAGGGGACATTGTCATGTAACTACCGCCGCTTGCCTGGGCCCAGGCCCCTTCCAGATAGCTAGCAGCTATTGATCCCGAAAGCGTGTTGAGCCACCAAGATCCCGGTCATGCCCGGTTACGAGGTGTTACGTCCTAGAGGGTCTCGAGGAGTAGGGTCCCGAGGGCCCCGCGCGGGGCGCCGCGAAGGGTCCCGGGGGATCGCACAATGACGCATTGTTTACACGGCGGTGTCCTCGCGGCCTGCAGACCCAGCCGACCCAGGAAAGCAAGCGCGGCACCCGCGACTCTGCGGTCACATGCAAATGCCGCAGCGCAACGTCCAAAATCTTTTCCTTTTTTTTTCCTTCTTTTTTTTCCAGCAGCGGCGGGGTCATAATAGCAGCGCGCCCTTTCAAACGGCCAAATTAACGGGCCGTTATTTCTAGCAGTGTGGCAACACGGTGCGGACCGAAAGGGTGCCGACCGGGCACCGCAACGCCAACAGGCGAAATATTGTTGCGCCAGTGTGTACTTGCATGACGCCGGCGAAATTTCTCATCATGATCCAGTTTTGAGATTGCACGCACGCATGACTTACTCGTATTAGCTGTCACCGCTTTTTTCTTCTTCCTGTTTTTCTTACTCTTCGTGTCGGCGTGTCTTCGGGTCCCATTCGCCGCTCGCGGCGACGACGGCGGCGGCGGCGGCGGCGGCTAGTGCCAAGGAGCACGTCGAGGCCCTGACCCGGGCCGCCGTCGGCGTCCCCAGTCACGTGCCGCCAAACTCGTGCAGACTTAAAACGACCCGATATTTCGAAATTATGACGGATGGCTTTGCCGCGCTCTTCAACGACGCGAAGGAGAGAGAGAAAATAAAAAGAGCCCGCGCCGTCGCAGTGCTTCGCAACAGCGCCTACACTTTGGAATTTGAGACCCGTAGCGATTTTTTCCCCCGTTTGGCACTAAATCAGTGATTCGGGCGCCGTCTGCATGAAGATGGCTGCGTGCCGCGACGCAACTGGCAAGGCTGACTCTGAATGCGGTCTGTCTCTCTCGCACTGTCCGAGACAGAGTGATGTGGAGCCGCAGTCGAACGGCGCGCGTGTGACTGTGAGTGACAGGCGGCCGGACCGAAGGGGAGTGGTGCCGAGAGCCGCATTGGGGCGTAGTTTTTGAGGTTAGAAGCGCCGCAAACTCGTTCGAATTTGGCGCCATTTCGCTCGCCTTGTCAATGCAGTCTGCTGCAGTCCGCCCGCAGCAGTGCATCGCGCATGCGAGTTGGGACACGCGCGGGGCGTGCCGCGCGGTGATGTAAGCGTTCGTTCGATTTCGGAGCGAACAGCGATCGAGAGTAGAAGAAAGGGGACAGGATGGCGTCCGCGGGGATGGCCTGGCGGCGGGCCAGGGCCTTCGAGACACGGTCGACGCACAGTGGGCCAGAAGACCGGTGGAGGCGGTCAAAGTCCCGGGCGCGTTTTGAGCTCCAGAGTCGCTTAAGAGGACTCCAACCGAACTTGTGACCCCAGCAATGGAGTGCTCTCCAAACGAGTAGCCAGCTCGCAGCCAGCCTGCAGCCAGCCGACCAGGACGTAAAACAAAACTGCAATTATTGCCGCTAGTTGTCGTTAAAAAACGTGTTCCCCGGTGAAGAGCGCGGGGACCAGCTGATCCAGTTAGCAGGCTGAACGCGGTCGCCGCGGGGTGCGCATGGGCGGCCTGTGGGCGGGGCGGGGCGGGGCGGCCTGCATTGCCCAAGCAGCACTGACCCGCTCGCCGAAAAGGGGGAGGGGGAATGCGCGATGCGAGCGTTTCATTCATAAGCCGGTGGACGGCGCGTCGCGCATGCCGTCGTCGGCCGCAACTGCAACAAACTGGCCGGCCGGCCGGCCGGCCGGACTGAATGCGCGATTTGTCCTCCCGGCCGGCCGGCCAGGAGGTTCTTTTTTTCAGAGTGCGCGGTGCGCGCGGCCAGGGCGTTGGGCAACGGTGTCACAGTGGAGTATCGGGTCCCTGCAGCCTCACGTCCCCGGCCTGCGGGCCCTGGCTGCTGCTGCTGCTGCTGCTGGAGGTGCTGCAGTGTCAGTTACACTTCGGCACGGTCACACCCCCGGGTCCGGCGCACAGTGGGCCAGAAGACCGGTGGAGGCGATCAACATCCCGGACGCGTTTCGAGCTCCAGAGTCGCTAAATGGGACTCAAACCGACCAAGTGATCCCACCAATGGATTGCTCTCCGAACGAGGAATCCATGGGTGAGGTCACACGTTCGGTTCGAGTCCTAGTTTACCGGCTGGAGCTCAAAACGCGTCAAAAGTATTTGGCCGCCTGCGCTGGTCCTCTGGCCCACCGTGCGGCGCCGCTGCCGTTGAGCAAGAGGGCCTTCTCCTCCTTCCTTTGTGCCTTTTTCCGCACAGCGTGCCGGACGACTGCATCTAGTCACGATCTGCCGTACGTACTGCTCGAGCGTGTTGTGTGTGTTTCCGAAACGCAGGGCCGCCGTGCCGCCCCACGCCGGCACGATGTCGTCGCCGGTGGCGCCGCGGCGCTGTACAGTCCGCGCCACAAGTCGTGACCGGCGGCGGCGTTCGTTCTTTCTTTGGTGCGGTACCCGCCGCGTGTCCTGGCGAGCGCTTTCTCCAAGAACACCCACTCCGCGGCGGGCGGTGCGCGGGGGCATGCCCGTCGAAGGTGCCGACGACGCCCCGAAGGCCACTGACGGCCGCCCCGAAGGCCCCCGACGGCCGCCCTCCCTCGCGCGTCCTGTCGTCTGCGACGCAGACGTTCAACCACGACCAGCGCCCCGCCGCTCCACCGCGTTAACCGGGACAGAAGGACTGTGATTGGCCACTGGAGCCTTTCGGATCGAATCAGGAAACTAACCGGCCGACGGCTGCCATGCCTCTCTCACGGCCAGGAGAGCCGAGAGACACGCGGCGGCGGATAGACGTTGCCTGCGGTGGCGTCCCGACAGGCCCTCACAGACAGGGACAGCTCCCCGCCTTCATTACCCGACTAATGCCCTAGTCCCCCCCCCCTCCCCCTCCCCGCCGGTGGCGCTATCGGCCCGAATAGGTGAAGGTCGCGCGGCGCGGCGGCCTGGTGGCGGCCTGGTGGCGGCCTGGTGGCGGCCCGCTGCTCGGATTCGGGTGTCGTGGCGACGCGTGACGAAACCGACCCCGCAGCGCAGCGCGACCGAAAGGTTAGTGGCCACCGCGATGATTAATACGAGAGCCCCACGCAGATCTTGCTACAGAATTATTATTATTATTTATTTATTTATTATTATTATTTTTTTTTTTTTGAGCGAGGAACAACTGACTTTGTGGAGACTTTGCCGATCGGGTTCGGCGGCGGTAGCGTCTGCAGGGACTCCTCAGGGACGCACATCGGCACAGCGCGGCGCCGCGTCTCGGGAAGCGCAGCAGCCCTGTGGGGCCCTCGGGCGCCACGTAACGGGCCTAGGGGTCGTGATTGCGAAAGGAAGGGCTGCCGCCGTACAGACGCGGAGGCGAGCGTCTCTTAAAGGCCCAAGTTGTGTCACGTATGACTCGAATTCCGCACAAAAGGGTGCGCACAATCGGACTGCCCTTCGAACGAGGATTCCGTTGGTGCCCTCACATTTTCGATTCGGGTCCTACGAAAGATCGACGACAGGTCTCGAAAAAGTGTGTGTGTGTCCGCCCGAGATAACTAACAGTCCACCTGCCAGCTCCGATTCTAACGAGGCGCCTCTCTGATTGGCGTGAGAGCCCCGCCGCCCTTGCCTGCCTGCCTTGCCTCACGCGCTGAATGGGCTCGTTTGCTTTATTATTTTCTTTGGGGGCCAGGCCCGCTGCCGGGCCCGCTGCCGCACAGTGGGCCGGTCGGTGGGCCTCGGACGCTGTTACGTCACCGCCGAACTGAGAGGAGCCGAGCAGCCCAGCCGAAGTCTAGAAAGCACACGCACACCCCGAGCACACACGTGTGTTTGTTGCGGCTCGGCACACGCGTGTCGCCAGGAGATTAACTCGTCGCAGAGAGATCGTTGCTCTCGGCGCGCGGGCCGACAACCTGGAGTCAACTTAGAGTCAACCTGGAGCCAACCTGGAGTCAACCTGGAGTCAACCTGGAGGCAGTCTGACGCGACAGACGCTACCTGGCAGGCATTTCGACGCTGCTGCCCGTTTGCGCGTTCCAAGTCACCTACTATGTTTTTCGCTGACATCGTTTCGTGCCTTATTTAAAAAGAGAGCGACGTTCTTTTTTTTTCCCGCGAACAGTGTCAAGTGCTTTTCCTTGCGCCCCCCGTCCACGCGGCGCGCGGGGGCGTGCGGCCGCGTGCTAGACCGTTCCTTGACTCGTATTGGATCGGCACGCCGTGCCAGGATGACATAACGGCGGCATCTGTCAACACATCATTGCGGGGAGGGGGGGACGCGTGGCCGCGCTAACGGCGGGGAGGGGGTGCTTTGGCGAGGAGGAGGTAGGAGTCGCAGCCTGTCATAAGTGAAAGTGTCTAACGCCGCCTGGCGTAGCCGTAGTCGTGGAGCCCCGGGGGAGTGCCTGCCCAACCTGACCGGCGCAGGCAGGCAGGCACCAGCAGGTGGCGGTGTCATTCCCAACGGAGCTTCTTCGTAGCTCTGTCTCTCTCACTCGCCTGCGGACCGCCCCAGAGAGAGAGGGAGAATCAACCTGCCGGCCGGTCGAAGGTGAGTGAGTGCACTCAACGGTGCATTCGGCGTGCATTGACAAGTCGTTCACTTACTGACCTTCGGCGGGCGGGCAGGCCGAGCTGGCAGGTCGCGCGGACGGTCAGGCCGGGAAGGCAGGCTGCGGTAGGTCAGTCATGGGTCGCGGGGCGTCGCGGGGCGTCGCGGGGCGTCGCGGGGCGTCGCGGGGCGTCGCGGGGCGTCGCGGGGCGTCGCGGGGCGTCGCGGGGCGGTGGCCAGCGTCTGAGAGCCGCGACCATCAGACACTCGGCCGGCTGATTGCGGTGCAGCGGTGCACCGTTCGGTTATGGAGCCACTTTCTTTCTGCGACCAGTTTAAGTGCGGCGGGGAGACGCAGTCTAAGCGTTGCTTTAAAAGCGAAAAAACGCGCCGCGGGGAGTACTGAGCACTTCACGATGGCGATCCGTTCGGGACTAGCCGGCCGGGCCCGGCCGGGCCGGCACGTGAATGTGGCGGGGCCCAGGCAGGCAGGCAGACAATGGCGGGGACTAATTGCCGGTATCGACGACAACAAAGCGGCCAAGTGGCCGTGTCGCAAAAGTTACATCAGGATAAAATACAGGGCGGTGCAACGGCCGCGGCGGCACAGGGACGCAGGCCTTTTTTCCGCCGTCGTCCTTGTTTTGCGTTCTGGAGCGTGTGCAGGAGGTGCTAACGGCGGCGGGGCGTGGCCGACGCCGTGCGCTGCCACCGTGTAGGGCGGTTGCGGTCTGCCACCGCGGCCCGCGCCAAATGGCAGCCCGTCGCACAGTGGGCCAGAAGACCGGTGGAGGCGGTCAGACAGAACCCCGGACGGGTTTTGAGCTCCAGAGTCGCTAAATGGGACTCGAACCGACCGTGTGACCCGACCAATGGATTGCTGTTTGGACGAGGAATCTATGGGTGGGGTCACACGTACGGTTCGGGTCCCGTTTATCGCGATTCTGGAGCTCAAAACCCGTCCGAGATTTTGACCGCCTCCCACTGTGCGCTCCTCCCCGTGACGCCCTCTAGCGGTGGATTCGTCTCGGCGCGGCAGGCGGCAGGCAGGCCACTGTAGGATTCTAGCGGCAGCCACACCAGACACAGGCGGCTGACAGATGGCCGAACGGTTTTCGTTTCCATTTTTAAAGTGGATTCCGAACTTTCCACTCGCTTTCCAAGCGCGTTGCCTTTATTCCAATTTGGTCGCCGTCACCGCGCGGCTGTAAATCCGTCGGGCGGGTGGATGGTGGATCCTCGTTTTGGAAGTGGAAACCGAAGCGACCCACGCCACGCAAGCCGCTGCTGCTACGTATACCGTCTGCGGGGGACTTCCCAGTGATTCCGAAGGATCGTTTCGTCGCCTCGTCTCTCTCGCACCCCTACGGGACGCTCCATGAGAGCGGCGGCGACAGCGCGACGAAACGATCATTCGAAATCACGAGCCGAGTTGTCTCGGGAAAGCGAAGCGGGGAGCAGGCGGGGACGTGTCGGGCACCAAAACACCAGAAAAACGGAAAGGGGCCCTTAGTAGGCAGCCAAGTTAAATGTTCGCATCATCCACCGAGAGCGGCTAGCGCGGCTGCGACGTAGGCGGTCTGCTGTTGTTGGCGCGGGGGCAACACTAACCTCACTCGGCGAAAGGCCGTAGCCGAGCCGAATCGCGTCCCTCCAGTGTACCGTCTGCTGAAGCAAAGAACGGCATGGCCAATACTACAAGCCATTCTCCTTTCTTCGGTACTTTTCGCCCAGCGGCTGGCGAGGCGAGGGAAACAACACGTCGGTGTTGGGAAACAAAAGCCGCAACATCGAAGCAGCAGCAGCAGCAGCACACACGTGTTTCGGCCGTTTCTCAATTTGCTGGCCGGGACGCCGACGACGATCGAGGAGCGGGATGCATGCGGACCGCGCTCGCTCGGTCTGTCCCGCACCGCTGCCGGACGAGCCGTGAGTGCGAGAGAGCCACAGCGACGCGCGGCGGCATCGACCGGCAGCGGCCACAAGAGCGTGAAGGGGACTTGCCAAACAACAACAACACTCGTGATGACACTTTGGTGCGGTTAGGGCGGCCGGCCGGCCAGCAGCGGCGCGTGCCAATTGCTCAACTTGTCGCGCCGCAGTGCTTCAGAAGGATGCAGTGATGCCGCCGCCTTTCTCGTCCGTCGTGTTGCTCGCCCCTTAACGGAGCCGGGAGGCATAACGGGGCCGTATGACATGTGTTCCGAGCATCTCTCTCTGTCTCTCTAACACACACACAGCAGCAGCAGCACATAAACAGACACACGCGGTGTGCGCTATGAGCTGGGTGTCCTCTATGTCCGCTTGGCTGAACGTAGAACGCTCAACTTAAGCCGATCTCAGTGGAGCGGGACAGTAAGCCGAGGCTGCTGCGGAGGCGGGTCGAATGCCTCCAATGAAGCCATCCTGATGCGCGGAGGCCGCGTCACCGGCGTGTTGCCAGCACCTCGGGTGAGGGGGGGGGAGCAGGAGGGAATCTGCAGAAACGGAACGACGCACAGCCCGACACCTGCTACCTGCTGCCGAGGCAACAAAATCGAAAGTGGTCGCAGAGGCGGGGCGGGGCGGGGCGGCAGGCGTACCCTGCTCAGCTGGCTCTGCGGGGTGGACCGCCACGCCACTCCTCGCCACGCGCCGACCTGCAGGGAAGGACCGGCTGCCTGCCGATAGTCACATGTCTCGTTGTTGGCAGTCTCTCAGCATGTTGTTGTTGCTTTTGTTGTTGTTGTTGCTGTTGTTGTTGACCGCGCGCGTTGTGTGCTGCAGATGGTGTCGCGGGGCGCGCGCTGGCCGCGGGCCCTACTGCTGGCGGCGCTGGCGCTGCTGTTGATGGCACAGCTCACAGATTCAGCTACTGGTAAGTACGCCACCAAAACAAAAAAATAAAAAATCAAAAAAAATCGGAGGTTAAAAACGGAAGCAATAATCCAGTCCGCTCGTTCTTGACACTCGTCCCGGCGAGTCCACCTGTGTCCTTTACCCGCGCGGCAAAACTTGAATGACAAGAGCACTTGCCTCCATTGCCGGGCCGCCCGCCCCGCCGCCCCGCCTTCTTGGCCGTCCGGTTTGTAGGCTGACTGACCGCCGCGCCGCCCCGCCGCCCCGCCTCGCTGACCAGCGGCACCAGTAGGGTGACCGTCACTTTCACTTGCCCCGCACTCATTTTATACAATATTGCTGCACGCAGGTTCGAAAACCGGCCTTATATGTAGGATCGAACCCATGACCCACCTCGGTTCGATAATCATAATCGGACTCACTGAACTCAAGGAGTGCTAAAATGTCGAATTACACTTTTTAGCCGCGCCGCGCCCGACCCGGACGTGTGGGGCGGGGTGGGGTGCGGCGGGGCGGGGCGGGGCGGGCGGATTTCAGAGAAGAGCAGCGAGCACGCTGGGCAACAGCGTGACGCGTGACGCACCAGCGAGTCCCGGGTCAGCATCACGCACGTGGCACGTACGTGCCTTTGGATGTAACGCGGCGTGCGTCATCGCCGAAGGGAAGGGCAGGCTGGAAAAACGATGGCGACAGAAGAATTAAATTCAAACTCTGTTTTGAGGCGCGGCGCCTCACAGTGGGCGCAATGCTGCTGCGATAAGGCGGACGAGACTTGCAACGCGCCGCGATCATCATCTCTTCTCGACCGGTGGCGACGCGGTGGCGTCATACTGGCGGCCGTTTTCGGTTTTGCTTTGTTTTTGTATGTTTGCGGTCTTGTTTAGAAGGGCGTCACAAAGACGGACCCGCCTGCGGGGTAGGCACGCCCGTCACACAGCGGAGCGCTGGTTTGCCTACCTGCCCGGCGCTGACCCGCTGGCTGCGTGTTGCAGGCGTGCGCCGGAGGCTGCGAAGGCCCACCAATCACAAGACGTCCTCGCCGAGCACTAGCGCCGACCAGGAGCCGTCCGCCTCGGTGAACCGCTTCAAGGTGCGCAGCCGCCTCAACGCCGCCGCCGCTGGGGCCGGGGCCGCCGCCGCCGGGGGCGCCGTCGTGGCCGCCTCCAGGAAGTCTGCCACCGTGAGCAGCGTCGCGGCGCCCGACAGCTCCGGCTACAAGGTGAGGGGTCTTCCAGCCGCTGCAAGCGCCGCCCAGTTTACTTATTCATGTCCCTTTGTACTCACCCCGCGCTGCCCCCTAGGTGGTGTGCTACTACACCAACTGGTCGCAGTACCGGCCCAAGGTGGGCAAGTTCACGCCCGAGGACATCGGCGCCGACCTCTGCACGCACGTCATCTTCGCCTTCGGCTGGCTCAAGAAGGGCAAGCTGTCCTCCTTCGAGTCCAACGACGAGACCAAGGACGGCAAGGTGGGCCTGTACGAGCGCATCATGACCCTCAAGAAGGCCAACCCCAAGCTCAAGGTGCTCCTCGCCATCGGTGAGTCCGAGTCCGCCGTGGCGCGCCTGGGCGGCACGACCGCAGGGCAGGCCGCTGCTGGGCAGTGCTATCGTCGCTGTCTACCTCGCACTCGTGGGCGCGAGAGAGACAGAGCGACGGGGCGCCGTTCGGAGCGAGCCTGCCGCGGAAGTTAATAAAGCCATCATCGGGGGAAGAGGAGCCCGCACCCCGGCGTGGGGCCGTCGTCGGGACCGCGGTGCGGTGTTTCCTCTTTCTTCCTGGCGACTTGGGTTTCGGGTTTCGGTTACATCAAGGCGACCGGGCCGTCCGCTTCCGCCGGCAGCCTACTGTGCACAGCACAGCCCGCTGCAGGCGGCAGGCAGGCGGTGCATGTGTTCATTTTCTCATTTCCCCGCAACGCTGTGTCGCGTTGACACTTTCTCCGCCCACTTCATCAGCCGCGTGGCGTGCCATGCCGCGTGCACACGCCGAGCCGCGCCATCTGCATTTCATTTCGCGCCAAGTGAGGCGTGTCCCGATGACGTCACTCGACACGCCGAGAAAGCATTCGGTGCATGCGTGCCGCCGTGTTGTTGTTGACGCGCGCGGATGTCTGTTTGCAGGCGGCTGGTCCTTCGGCACGCAGAAGTTCAAGGACATGTCCAAGTCGCGCTACGCCCGCCAGACCTTCATCTACAGCGCCATCCCCTTCCTCCGCGCCAGGGACTTCGACGGCCTGGACATGGACTGGGAGTACCCCAAGGGCACCGACGACAAGAAGAACTTCGTGCTGCTGCTCAAGGGTGAGTCTCGCCCCACGCCAATCCATCGCCATTTCCGGCCGCAGTCGCATATATATTACGTCACTCTGTGACATCACACAAAAACCCCGCTATGCGGCCAACCCTCATGGCCCAGGGTGCCGCGGAACGCGCGCGCGTAAAAATAGGTCGTTGATTTCGGGCCGCGGCCCCCGGTGTCCCCGACGTCTCGCTTACCGTGCCCTCGGCAGCCGCGGCGTCAGGGCCCGGCGTGGAGGCGTGGAGTGGAGCACCGCCGGCGGGCTTTGGGCGTGGCCCCATTGTTTTGGAGGCCATGTCGTGTCGCTGGACGCCCCGCCGCCCCCCCGCCGCCGCCCCGCAGGCCGTGGTCGAGCACCAGCGCCACGCCACCGCGCCGCGCCTGTAATTGTGGCGATAGCCCGGTCCGTCGGCCGGTGCGGCTCACCACGGCGCGGTGACATTTATTTGCCGGCGAGAAAGTGAGGAACACTCGGAACACTGGTGCCGCGCCGCGCCGCGCCATTACGGTGATGCGGCGTCGCGTGGATGCCGCGCGTTCCCCGGCGGGCGGCCGTCCGCCCCAAGCCTAGTCTCCATTACTCTTTTGTTTGTTTGCCGCGTCTCTCTCCATTTTCTGCGCCGCCTGCTCCCGAACTTCCGCATTGATGCAACGGGCAGCGCACTGCTCTCTGTCGCACACGTGGCTCCGCGCTCCGCCGCTCTGCCTCTGCACGCCGCCCCGCCCGGCAGCTGATGGCAGTTCGAAGCCAGCGGGTGGAGCCGCGCCGCTCAAATTGCTTCAGCAGAACGTTTCCCAAACAGGCGTCGCTCTGTCTCTCGCACACCCCTGAGGCACGCCTCTTGCGTGCGAGCGAGACAGAGCGTGGTTCGGAACCAGCCTGCGGCGCGCAAGAATTCCAGAACGCTATGGGTCTGACTCAACCGAACGGTTGCCGCTCGCCTCTAAGGTTAGCCGGCCGGGGCGCTGCGCTCTCTGCGCAGTTAGCTCTTTTCCGGGAGCCAATACAGTGCCAGAGTCGGGGGAAGTCCCGGTGCCCGGAGCAAGCGCAGCGCCCGACCCCAGAGTCTGCCGAACAGTTTGGTCGCTCTGTCCCTCTCTCGCACCCCCACGGTTTACGGCACGGAGTGTGATAGGGAAGCACTGCGCGGACTGCGGGCGGCGTGCCTCGCTTCGCCTTCCTGTGGTGGCGCCACACCGCCGCTGCATTTGAATCGAAAAGCGATTTCCCGCCAGTCCGCTCGCCAGGGCTCGGCCGGCACGCTTGCGCGAGGCGGGGCCGCCGCGGTGCGCCGGCCAGTGTGACGAGTTGTGACGGTGTGACGGTGTGACGGGACAATGGGGGCCGTGGAGGGGCAGGCCCGCCTAGGCCCGCCTAGGCCCGCCTAGGCCCGCCCGGCGTGCTGCAGCGCCGCCGCGCCGCCGCAACGGCGGGGAACACCCTGCCGGTGGTCGACACGCGTACTCACCGCCGCAAAAGTATGCGCGCCACACACCGCGCTGCACACTGACCAAAAGAAACGGAAAATAATATTGAAAACTTGCCAAGGGACGAAAAGGGGGGAAACGACAGGAATATGAAACGCCGAAAGGAAAGGAAAGTTCGTCGGGCCGGCGCGAGGCGCGAGTGCCACAACCACTCTGCACCGCTCTGCACTCGGCGGCTGCCGCAGGCCATAACGACGCCCTCACTGATTCTGAGCATTGTTCTCGTCGTCTCTCTCGCGCCCCCGCGGCGTGCCGTAGGGGTGCGAGAGAGACAGAGCGACGCCATGGGCCAGCCTGGCCAATCCAATTGGGCGGTGCATGGCCGAGTTCCACTTCCTCGGCGTCCTAGTTATCGGGCCGACGGCCTCCGGTCTGGTCCCCGGGGCCTCTCGGTGCGGTGAGGCAAGCGCTGCTCCGCAATCCGAACTGCGCTCTCTCTCTCTCTCTCTCTCTCTCTCTCTCTCTCTCTCTCTCTCTCTCTCTCTCTCTCTCTCTCTCTCTCTCTCTCTCTCTCTCTCTCTCACAGCAGGGGTGCGAGAGAGGCAGAGCGGCAAGTCCGACTGCAGCCCTCCAGCCGTCCGGAGTCCACCCCCTACCGCCCCCCTACCGCCCCCCTACCGCCCCGGACGCACCGTGGGCCACGCGTTTGAGCGTTTTGAGGTGTGCGACGGCGATCTTTGGCGGCGGATCCAAGTCCGTGGGCAGCGCACTCCTCGGGACCACAGGCTCGACGACAAGGCGGCCGTGGCGGTGGCACGCGTGCGCGGATTGAGATGAGGGAGTGGTTGTGACGGTTGCTTGCTGATTACAGAGTTGCGTGAAGCTTTCGAGGCGGAGGCCCAGGAAGTGAAGAAGCCCCGACTCCTGCTCACCGCCGCCGTCCCCGTCGGCCCGGACAACGTCAAGGGAGGATACGACGTGCCCGCCGTCGCCAGGTGAGTGGGGGGGGGGGAGGCCGCGGCGGGGTCACCCTGCTCCGCTGGACCGCGGCGAGCGTCTTCGTCTTCCATAAGAAGGGCGACGTAACGCGGCGATGGCGGTGATGGTGGCGCCGCGTTAATTAACGGAGGAAAGGCGAACTAAAAAAGAAGAGAAGTGCATTAAGGAGAGGAAGAGGAGGAAGTCGCTGGGAGTTGAACCCGCGCTGCCGCCGCTTGTTGCGCGCCCGCTGACCCGCCCTGCCTTCCCTCTGCACAGCTACCTGGACTTCATCAACCTGATGGCGTACGACTTCCACGGCAAGTGGGAGCGCGAGACCGGCCACAACGCGCCCCTGTACGCGCCGTCCTCCGACTCCGAGTGGCGCAAGCAGCTGAGCGTGGACTACGCCGCCAACCTGTGGGTCAAGCTGGGCGCCCCCAAGGACAAGATGGTCATCGGCATGCCCACCTACGGACGCTCCTTCACGCTCGCCAACACCAAGCAGTTCAAGGTGAGTGCCTCGCCGGCGTCCTGGTCGGTCCTGGACCGCAGCGTGTCTGACGGCGTGCTCCCCTGGCCGCAGGTCAACAACCCGGCGTCCGGCGGCGGCAAGGCGGGCGAGTACACCAAGGAGGCGGGCTTCCTGGCCTACTACGAGGTGTGCGAAATGCTCAAGAACGGCGCCAGCTACGTGTGGGACGACGAGATGAAGGTGCCGTACGCCGTGCAGGGCGACCAGTGGGTCGGCTTCGACGACGAGCGCTCCATCCGTAACAAGATGACCTGGATCAAAGACAACGGGTGAGTGGTCCCATGCGCCCATCTTCTCAACGACCGCGCTACATTCTGCAAAGTGCACATGACGCGCAGACTAACCGCTTGACGCGTTCCTGCAGCTTCGCCGGCGCCATGGTGTGGACCGTGGACATGGACGACTTCACCGGCACGGTGTGCGGCGGCGGCGTCAAGTACCCGCTGATCGGCGCCATCCGCGAGGAGCTGCGCGGCGTGTCCAGGGGCCCCAACGCCAAGGACGTGGACTGGAGCAAGGTCGCCAACACCATCGTCGAGGAGAAGCCCCCCGCGGCCGTGGCCATCCCCGTGTCCGAGGTGATCGCCAAGGTGCGCAAGCCCACCAAGCAGCACACGGCCACCGCCACCCAGACCGAAGTCGTCGACCCCAACGGTAAGTGAGTCGCGGGAAGGTAGCCGCGCCGCGACCAGCTTTCCAGGCGCGCGCCGCGCGCCGTGTGTGTGTCTGTGTCTGCGAGGGCGGCAATTACGCTACACGTTGAAACCTGTCGTTTCAGTGCGCGCGCCCCAGGTGTTCTGCTACATGACCAGCTGGTCCCAGAAGCGGCCCGGCTCCGGCAAGTTCACGCCGGAGAACATCGACGCGACTCTCTGCACGCACGTCATCTACGCCTTCGCCACGCTCAAGGAGCACAAGCTGGCCCTGGCCGAGGAGAAGGACGGCGACATGTACGAGCGCGTGGTCGCCCTCCGCGAGAAGAACCCCAACCTGCAGGTAGGAGCTGAGGAGCGCGCCAGCGTCAGCCTCGGCGGAAACAGTTTTTTCTAGTGTTCTAAAGGGTAGGAATATTCCCGGGAATTTAGGGAATTCCCGGGAACGTTCCCGGGCTTAATCAGACCCAAAAACAAGGAAATTTCCGGGAATTTTATAAAGATTGCTAAAATTGACAATTTTTTTCAGGAAAAAGTTAAAAAAGCAACACAGCAAGTAATATTTATGAAACACTTCAATTTTTTTTTCCATTTTTCTTAAAGAGGAAGACAAAACAAAACGTAGAGTGTAAGAGACAGTGTTAAAAATTCCAACGTTTATCAAATGTCAAGAGTTTTTCATGTAGCAATGTTCCCGGTCAAGTGGAAATATTCCCGGGAATTCCCGGGAAGTCTCGGGAATATTCCCCCAAATGATTGTTCCCGGGAATTTTCGAACACTAGTTTTTTCTGAAATGGAACACCCTATCGACTATGCGCGTCTTCTCCTGCAGATCCTGCTGGCTATCGGAGGCTGGGCCTTCGGCTCCACCCCCTTCAAGGAACTCACCAACAACGTGTTCCGCATGAACCAGTTCGTCTACGAGGCCATCGAGTTCCTCCGCGAGTACAAGTTCAACGGCCTGGATGTCGACTGGGAGTACCCCAGGTGAGGGCCGCGTTCCGTTCAGGGAAGTCTGTTGGTCTGGTTGGGTGGATTGGAAGCGCTGACGAGTGCTGTGTGCAGGGGCGCTGACGACCGCGCTGCCTACGTCAACCTGCTCCGCGAGCTGCGCATGGCGTTCGAGGGCGAGGCCAAGAGCGCCAACCTGCCCCGCCTGCTCCTCACCGCCGCCGTGCCCGCCTCCTTCGAGGCCATCGCCGCCGGGTGAGCACTCCGCCGCACCGAGACGGTTTCGTTCTGCGAGACTCTTTGCGACTGACGACTCCTTTCTCTGCAGCTACGACGTGCCCGAGATCTCCAAGTACCTGGACTTCATCAACGTGATGACCTACGACTTCCACGGCCAGTGGGAGCGCCAGGTCGGCCACAACAGCCCCCTGTTCCCGCTGGAGAGCGCCACCAGCTACCAGAAGAAGCTCACCGTCGTAAGTGCCCCGCCCGCGTCGCTTGCGTCGCTTGCGTCAAACGTCAGCTTGACGAGTTGGTTACAAACGTGTGTTCGCCTCGACAGGACTTCAGTGCCCGCGAGTGGGTGAAGCAGGGCGCCCCCAAGGAGAAGCTCATGATCGGCATGCCCACCTACGGCCGCTCCTTCACCCTCGTCGACCCCACCAAGTTCGACATCGGGGCCCCGGCGTCCGGCGGCGGCACCCCCGGCAAGTACACGGGCGAGGCCGGCTTCATGTCCTACTACGAGGTGTGCGACTTCCTTCACGGCGACAACACCACGCTGGTGTGGGACAACGAGCAGCAGGTGCCGTTCGCCTACCGCGACGACCAGTGGGTGGGCTTCGACGACGAGCGTAGCTTAAAGACCAAGGTAAGAACATGAAAAAAAAAGTAAGGTTTGCGGCGGTACTTGAACCCGCGACTCAACAACCCACGCTCTCTCCCCTTGTAGATGACGTGGCTCAAGGACGAGGGCTTCGGCGGCATCATGATCTGGTCCGTCGACATGGACGACTTCCGAGGCTCATGCGGCACCGGCAAGTACCCGCTCATGACGGCCATGCGCCAGGAGCTGGACGGCTACAAGGTGAAGCTGGAGTACGAGGGCCCCTTCGAGGGCACCGGCACCGGCCCCGGCGCCTACACCACCAAAGACCGTGAGTACAAGGCCGAGCACGCCAGGCAGCCGCTCTGTCTCTCTCGCACCCTGACGTGAGTGCGACATAGACAGAGCGACGAAACGACGCTCACGCTCTTTCTCTCTTCCTCGGTTCCGCAGCCAACGTGGTGACCTGCGAGGAGGAGGACGGCCACATCTCGTACCACCCCGACAAGGCGGACTGCACGCGCTACTACATGTGCGAGGGCGAGCGCAAGCACCACATGCCGTGCCCGGCCAACCTCGTGTTCAACCCCAACGAGAACGTGTGCGACTGGCCAGAGAACGTGGAGGGCTGCATGCACCACACCCAGGCGCCGCCCACCAGAAGGAGATAGGCGGCGGGCCAAGCCGCGCCTCGCAGCGTCACGCCGCGCCGAGGGGAGGGGTCGCCGGGACGACGGTGGGGCCGCCCCCACGCCCCCCTGCGCCCCCCCTGCGCCCCCCGCCCCGTCGGGACTTGAACTGAGAGGGATCCGTCAGTGACTCGGCTCGGCCTCCCCTAAGAAGGAGGTGAGAAGCTGGGAAGTTCTCGCCCCGTGGGAACGGAAAATTCGGCAGAAAAAAGAAAAGAAAAAAAAGAGGGAGAACCGTGTGTGCTGTGCACACATCAAAGACGTCCTCTGTGAGAACTGTTTCTTGTGATTTGTTCGGGGGCGCACGCCACTTTAAAAGTATAATGACTGCGTACCTTGTGCCACACCACATGCCGGTGATGGACGTGTCCAGTGTGATGGGAGGGAAGTTGTCTTGGAATTTTGGGCCATTTTCTAAAAACATAGAAAATACGTTTTGGATCATCTGTGATTAATTTCCATTTACTCACTTAAATTATTTCACGCACTATGATAAGAAGGAAATATAAATGTTTACACTAAGAATTTCTAAATATAAAGCTGGATAACACATGTCAAAGGATGAAGGACTCTACTCCACTGCCTAGTTTGTGTCCATTCAAAAGAGGGAGCGTCCTACAATCCCCTCCATGCGCACAATTGCAGATATTTATTGAGAACTGTGTGAAGTTGATAAACTAGAATAATTTCTGAAGAAATGTTTTTAGTTTTTCATTTATAATCCAATAAGCCCTGAACAAGTACATGTACAAATAATTGCTGACTGGTAGAAATGGTATGAATCCCGCCATGGTATTTGGTGTATTTAGATTCTATGCATTGTGTCTCCAAGAATGACAGGATGTAATAGTACTAAATGTTTCAAGAACATTTCTGCTGTTTTTTCATTCAAGTTACC
This sequence comes from Stenchaetothrips biformis, assembly GCA_030522485.1. Taxonomy (NCBI): domain Eukaryota; kingdom Metazoa; phylum Arthropoda; class Insecta; order Thysanoptera; family Thripidae; genus Stenchaetothrips; species Stenchaetothrips biformis. The sequence continues at coordinate 4,929,783 of CM060090.1, read as the reverse complement.
AATTATTGTGAAAACTTTTCCTAAACTTTGTGGAACTGGGTGAGATGATAGAAAATTTATGAGATGGATATTCTAATTCAGTGATACAATATATTTGGTTGAGTCAGAGAATGTCCAGTTTCATTGTGTTTTCACAAGATCAAGTAACAAATGCATTGTGATCTGTTCGGAAAAATGTATAGGGAACGATAACGTGAGGAATGCCACATATTAGAATGATATTTTAATCTATGGTCATGTCTTTACACATATTTATTTGAGGTGAAATCTAATCTTCCAAAATGTATTATACATTAATTTGTTGACAGACTGTGTTTCTGGAAGGATGTTTCTTAGTCTTGCAAGTAGTCTAAAATTTGGCTCTTAGAAAAAAAATTGTTCTGTGCTTCATTTACTGCAGATTTTTTAAATATTTGCAATGGTCTCCTTGGCTTATGACATATAAAAGTATTGATCTGCTATGTTGTTGCTATCATAGGATATTTTTTTACCGTTTGTTTTTTAAAGGACTAGGAGATGATGCTTCAGTTTGCCAAACAGTAGACACTGAGCAAAACATTGAGGAAAATTGAAAAACATTAGCTGGATTAGTTGTAAAATTTCTTAAGGGTAAGAAACTGTATATAATGTGTATTTTACACAATAAGAATAAACAAAGAAAAACAAAATGCGTTTCATTTGGAATACACCGGGGGGGGTAGGCCACCCAACATGCACACACGCCGCCCCCTCCCACCGCCCATAATGCCTCGGGCCGCACTCAAGTTACAGCGTATGAGAAATGGCTGTGACCACTCGTTGCCTAGCAACGCTCTGACCACAACACAAGCAAGCACACACTGCAGGTGGTTGTGTTCTCTGATTCTGTACCTTTGGTGCCAAGGAGGAGGGTGGATTTACATTTCTTACCTGTTCAGATGCATGTATGCTAATGAAGGTGCAGTGCATAATTTATTTTCAGCACAATGTCCTATCGTGACCTACGAAGTAAGTACAGAATTTTATGTATGCAATTTCTGGGTTGTTGTTACAGTTATTTTCATTGTATATTGTTTTCAGGTTTTACCGAGATGATGAGAGCACTAGGCTACAATCGTCTCATTTCAATGGAAAATTTTCGCAACCCAAATTTTCCATTGGTTGCCGAAATTTTGGTGTGGCTTGTTCAGAGATTTGATCCTGATGCTGATATTCCCACTGAATTTGGTACTGAGACCGATAGAGTCATACTTATTCGATCAGTTGCTCAGTTCATGGTAAATATTTGTTTTCCTGTTATCCTTTCATTAACTTTGAATTCGCAAACATAGTAACACTGACTCATGTGTCCTATAGGCAGTTAAGGCAAATGTTAAAATGAATACAAAACGCTTGTACCAAGCTGATGGATATGCAGTGCGTGAAATGTTGAAGGCAACATCATTGCTGTATTCTACGTTGTTGTCGAATGCTTCTGAGCAACAAGATAGTGAAGAACGAGCAATGTCAGCTAAGGCAACTGCAAATAGTATTGCCGGCAAGGTATTTTCATCAAACATTCTTTGAGATCAGTGTTAAATTTCATTTTGTTGAGATAATGTTTCTTTTCTAGATTCATGAATTAAAACAAGTCCGCAATCTTGTTTCCCAAATAACTATTAAGGGTGCTAAATTGTATGATTTGCTTGGGAAAGAAGTGGAATTGGGGGTAAGATAAGATAATTAACTATTTTATTTCATCTTGTATAAAATCTGTTATAAAATGAAATTGTTTATTTTTCTAATGTAGGAGGTAAGAAACAGTAGTGTTGGTAGGCAAATAGAGATTAATCAAGTGGAATCGGGTTTGCATCAAGCTCTGGAAGCTGTGCGCAATGAAATAGAAGAAACAAAATTGAAAATGGAGAATGTGTCTGCCACGGAAAGTAGCCTCGACAGCAAAATTGAAAAGAGAAAATTGGAACTCGAAAGGAATCAGAAACGTCTACAGACTTTGAAAAAAGTCAGGTATGCATACAGAAACACTGCATCCTGTTTTTTTTTTTTTTGTTTTTTTTTTTGTTATTTTTCTTGCCTTATTCCTTGGGGAGAGGGGGGGGGGGAGGAGGAAGTTTTTTGATAATGGTTTGTTTGTTGTTTTCAGACCAGCTTTCATGGAGGAATTTGAAAGGCTTGAAGCTGAACTAATACAATTGTATGAATCATATGTTCTCCGGTTCCGTTGCATGACCTACCTAGAGCAGCAGTATGAAGCTGCTGAGCAAGCTGAACAAGAAAGAATTGAAGAACGTCAAGTCAGTAGCACCTATTTTCTTCTAAAATTTGTGGATTTTTATTTTAATGTGTCTAATAGAATTTTCAAAATAAAATAGGCTGCAACTAAGAAATTGTTGGAACAACTGAAAATGGATGACGAATCTATGAAGCTGATAGAGGGTTCTGGAGATCTATTTGCCAACCAGAAAATTGGTGCTGGTGATGATGGTATTATCGCCCAAAATGGTGATGACCTATCCAAATTTGCTGTGACCAAACGTCCAGCTCAAGCCGATCGAGCGGGAGTTCGTGCTAGTGGTAAGACAAATATCTTCCTTCTACAGACAAGTTTGCTTTAAATTTTATTTTCCCATCAACATCTAAAAACTTTTTTTTTTTCGCAGCTGCAAGACCAGTGACAGGAAGAAGAAATGGCACTCGTGTGTTTGGAAGTATGACTGGAAATAAATTAGATGGGGACAGTGGGAGCCTAGATTCTGACAGTGATCTTCTCTTGGACGGCTCAGAGCTTTTAGGCAGTGAAGATGATGATGATAATGACGAACTAGAAATGGACCCAGCAGCTACAGTGGATGGGGGCATAAGAGCACGGACTGGTCATGCTCGGAAACCACCTGATCGCCATTATGACCACAGTGATGATGACTTTTAATGAAGAAGGTAACTTAGTTTGAATGTGCTCGTAAGGATCAGTGCACTGGAATGTCTGTGATTGTTTTTGGGAGAATCGAGAGTGAGAATTCTGTGATAGTTGTTATTCTCACTCTTTAGGTCTCCTTATTGGATCATAATGTGTGTCTATGCAAAACGGTTTTTGATAGTCTAGTGTCTTAACAACCTTGTTGCATTTATTTTTCAATATTGATTTAATGGAGAAACCTCCTTCTTTTGTATGAAATAAGATTTTATTATTACAAGTTTTGTCTTTACAAAGTATGTTACATATTGTACATACATCAGCTGTGTGCATTCTGGATATAACCAACGTTTGTAGTATCAACAGCTTGTGTAAACACTGTTAAAATAAAGAAAAATAGTTTACATTCAATTCATCACTTATTTGAACTACAAAGGGCACCTTGATTCAAGTACCATATGTTTCAAGTTTACATGTCCAATTTTTTTAATTTTTTTTTTAAATCAATTGTTGTCTTGCTTTCATTTTACATATTATACAAGAGAGTGAAGTTGTACCTCACAATTTTTGAGCGTTATGTTTGGTACTGTTCACAAGTTATATGCTAAATTAATTTATTTACATGTAATCATAAATAACTTGGTAGAAAATTCAAAATAGTAAAAGTTGAGCTGATGTTGAAACATTATAAGGTCTGAAAGAAAAAGTATACCATTGAAAGTAAATTGTATCACAAAAACATTATTTTAAAAAGACAATGAAAGGCATATAATAAACATTACATGGTGGAAGATCAATTTCCTAAAAGCCTTATAAAGCAGAAGGAGACTTTCACGAAAGGGCTGATTCTTATGGCCAGGAAATGTGTGAAATTAGAGCTGCATTAATACAACAAAGAAACATTCAAATCCTCTTCCATGAACATGGCACACAAAACGCATTAAAAATAATGGTACTGGTTTTTCCCTTTGCAACTTTAAAACCACTCGCATTGAATAATTTAAATATACTGGACAGTCTTATTATTAGAATCTAAAATAATGTTGGGACTCTTTGCTTTCTTATATGACAACAAATTTTTGACCTGTTATCACGGAGCATGTAATACCGTGCATCTGCTCACCGCATTGTCTCACGACGGTTGCAGTTTAGCACTGTTGAGAATGAAACTGGCCTCGGTCAGCCACATTACATGGTCCGTGACTCCATTCAAATTTCGCCGTCACACAGTGGGCCATGAGACGGTTTTGAGCTCCAGAGTCGCGAATCAGGACTCGGACCGAACCTGTGACCCACCAATGGATTGCTCGCTCGGAGAGCCCAAAACGCGTCCGGGATTTTGACCGCCTCCACCGGTCTTCTGGCCCACCGCGCGTCACTGTTCTCACTTTAGAAAGAAAGTCTTTCGGTGCGCGCGGCACTGCTGGCACCGCTCGGCGCTGACTCAATCCACCCTGGTGGCCGGCTCGTCGTCCTCGCGGGGCTCCCGCTGCCGGGGCCGGTGAAGCCCACTGTCCATGGCCATGATGAACTCCTCGGCGATGCGCCGGTCCAGCCCCGTGTACGTCCTGGCCACGTCGGCCTCCGTCACGGCCTTGGGGGCCTTGGGCTGCTTGGCCGGCTTGTCGCGGCCCTCGCGGTGCTGGCGGCGCTGCCGGTCGCGGCGCAGACGCTCGTCCGACGGCAGCGTCGGCGGCTGCAACAGGGAAAACCTAGCCGTCAGGGACGCCCGGGGGGTAGGCAACCCAGCGGGCAGCGCCGCGCGCACGGCTGCCACTGGCCACGGCGCCGCGTGTCTCGACGGGCAGTCTCCACGACGACGACAACAACAACAACTCCGGAACGCTATGGGGAAGTTAAGTTAACGCCGGACAAGAAGACGAAAGGAATAATTGCTTTCAGAATAAGGCCGCCGGAGGCTCCTGATTGGGGTTAGCATACGGAGCCCAGCATTGTTCTTCCTGTCTTCTTCTTGTCCGGCGTTGGGTCGACTACTCTACACACCGCTGGCACCCTCGCTGGACGTCCCACTGTACTCACCTGGTGCTGGCGCTGCTGGGCGCGGTGCTGGCGGTGCGGCCGCGCGCGGGGGTGGCCCGCCGCGGGGTTCATGTAGTGCGAGTAGTAGGGCACGGCCGGCACGCCGCCCGGATAGGTGGGCGCCATGAAGGGCGGCCCCGGCGACGGCGGCTGCGTCAGCGTGTACACCGTCTGGGGGTGGTGGCCCTGCAACAGCGAGGCGAGCGGGTCGTCAGCCACGGCCATGCTCTCGGCAACCTGCGGGAGGCGGGCGGCGGGCGGCACGCTGTGCGCGCTCAGTGGATTCAGTTGTAATCCGCGGCCATTGTTGTCGGCCGTGTCGGCTGCTCGCTGCTTCCGCAGGTGGTCCAGCCATTGTTATCGCGGGGATGGAAGGACCAGAGGGCCATCGGTAGGGCCTGGTAGGGCGCCGCCCCGCCGCCGAGCGCGCAATCCTAGAGGGTGAGGCAACAGGAAGAGGGCCGCTTCTCGCCCGAGGCAGCGCCGGTTTCGGCGAACTCGCGCCAAATCGGATTCGGCGATGTGAGAACGAAGCCGCCGCGGGGCTGCTCGCTGGTCCCCCTCCGCTTCCCGTTGATTGGGATTTGCGCCATCGCGTCAATATCTGCAGTCGGTTCGCTTTCGCGCCACCGCGCTGGGGCTGCGATACGGAATGCCCAGAGGCAGTGCTTGCGTTATTTGCAGTCATCGAGTGAGCGCAGCGCGTCGCCTGTTTAGTCCGCCGATAGAGAGCAGCACCGCCGCCTTCTTCGAACTTTCCTGCCGGTCGATCGGACACCACGCCATCGGCAGAATGGCAGCCAATGGCCTAATTAGGGATGGACACGTCGTGCCAATACTGGCGCGGGAAAGTGGGGCTGCAGAGCGATGCCGCGCGCCGCTTCGTCGCTGTCTCTCTCGCACTCGTGGGGCCTCCGGTGGGGATGCGAGGGAGACGGCGGTGACGGACCCACACATGCGGTTGGGCGGTTCGGACGCGCTCCTCTGCCGCGGGCGCTTCATCTCGGGGATAGCGGCAGTCGCTGATTCGGCGGAAACGCTTTTCGGTCGGCGCAAAAACGACGCGAGGACGGCACAGCAGCTCGGGACGCGCCTCTTGCCGGAAGCACCGGCAGCCGTCACGTCGGCGAGGTGGCCTGTGCACAGTGTGCCGCCCGCCCGCTCTCCGCATGCAGCAGTGTAGCACTCGTTGTTGGGCTGCAGGGCAGGGCCCCGCCGCCCGCCGCCCGCCGCCTGTCGCCGCGACGGAAAAGGAGAAGAAAGCCCTCGCCGTGCATGCGGCAGCCAGCCCTCAGCCAGCCAGCGCCGCCACCGTTCGTCGTTATTCATTCGCTTTCGACCGATTTCGTTTTCCAATAGCGCTGCACGTTGGCGGACGCCACGCGGACGGGCATAATACTGCAGCAGCCAAGCGGCGTCCGCCAGCACAATCGTCGCGCTGTCAGTCTCGCACCCGACGCTTCACGAGTGCGAGAGAGACAGCGCGACGACGACGATCAGGCAGCCAGACCGCCGTGCAGGGTAGGCCGGCCCGCGGCGCAGCGGTGCAACGGGCCTGCAGCTTGACGGGGGCCTCTCCACCCGACGCGACGCGACGCACAGTGGCCCGGAAGCGGTCCTGGACGGGTTTTGAGCTCCAGAGTCGCTAAATGGGACTCCAACCGAACGTGTGACCCCAGCAATGGAATACTCTCCGAACGAGGAATCCATTGGTGGGGTCACACGTCATACGAGTTCAGTTTAGCGACTCTGGAGCTCATAACGCGTGTTTTGGTGGCCCACTGTGCACGGCCGCCGCTGGCAGCGCGGTGCCGCCGGCTTGAGCCGTGACGGCCGCGCCCCATTCAGAGCACCTGTTAAGCCCTTACGCGTCCTTCGGGCCGGCACCACGACACCGCGTGTGATGAATGACGGAGAGAGCGACTCGGCCCGCAAGTCCGTCTGTCTGTCCGTCCGTCCGTCCGACGGACGCAGCACCGCCTTGTTTGTGCATAATCAATCAGCAGCAGCGCCACTGATCCTCTGATGGCGCTGACCGCGGCGTGATTACGGCCACGTAGAGCCTGTTGGCGGCGGCCCCGTGCCGCGGTCACCACCGCCGCGCCGTCAGCACCGCAGGCACGTCGTCGTCCCGGTCGGCGATGAGGACAACGAGGATCAGGGACGCGATCGGGGTGGCCATACTCCGCGCGTAGCTACACTGTCCACGCCGCGTCGGAGGCGGGGGCGGGGCGTGGTGTGTGGACTCGCGGAGAAAGCGGCTGCACCGCATGCACTCGGTGGGGCGTTGCATGGCTGACACTCGCACGCACGCCGTCAGTATTGCACGCCCGTTTTTTTCTAATGCTGCTTTTTTTGTCCCCCGCGAGGAGAGGGTCTTCTTTAGTCCTGAAGGCCAGCGCGTGCCGCGTGTGGGGCGCCTCGGCATTCCGAACACGCGTCCCCGCGCGCTGCTTACAAGGCGCTACAACGCGGAGCCCCTGCCGGCACCGAGCCCTGCCTCCCTCCCCCCAGTCAGTGCGCCCAAGTTGCACAACCACCCGGTGCCGCGCTCAGGCCCAAAGCACAAAGCCAATTGTCCGATCATCGCCCACAGCCAATTGAATTTTAATTCCCCACACCTCGGGTGCGACCATGCGGCAGCACCGCCACGCGCGCGGAGACTGTGCGGAGGGCAGCGCGGCAAAAATTATTCATCATGTCTCACAATGCTTTCAATTTTTATTGATTATTTTTAACAACCGAAGCATTCTAAGAATGAATTTTGTTGATGTGTAAATAAAATTGCGTAGAATCATATCCTTTTACCCGCGTCCAACAGGTGCGTAGGCCGTTTATTTTGGTAACTGAACGGGTCAACCACAAAAACGTCGTCCGTGCGTGACTGTGTGTGTGTGTGAGTGTGTGCTTGATGCAGGTCCTCGTTAGGCACACGCCGCACTGGGCCACGGCCCGGCCGGCCCACCACTGCGAGGATCGCCGGAATGTGAAAGGGAAAGGGACCCGCCCACCTCCTGCCCGCCCCGCACCTCGCGCACCCGTCCGGTCGGTTACCATGGTTACGGATGGCGGAGGGGGTTCCCCGCCCACACACATCCACCTGCAGGGCGCCTGGCCTGGAGAGAGAGAGAGAGAGAGAGAGAGAGAGAGGGGGGGAGGTAGCCCTGTGGAGAAAGGATGGAGAGGCCGATCAAGCGGAGAGGGATTCGATTAATGTTCGGGGCCCGCCAACCCGGGCCGGCAGACCGGCAGGCAGACGCCGGCATAGTCGAGCCGGCATAGTCAAGCCGGCAGCCACACGAGCTTCTTTCTCCGTCTTTCGTGTCGGCCAGTCAGCCAGCGCTGTCCGGCATTTCACTTTCTTTTGGCTTCGGCCGCCGTGGGTCCAGCGCACAGGCTGGCGGGGCAGGTGCGGCGGTGCGGCCCGTGTGCGTCCTCACGCAGCAGCAGCGCGCCCTGCCGACTCATTCTGTCTCTCTCGCACCTATACGGGACACCCCATGAGTGCGAGAGAGACAGAGCGACGAAAGCACTGATGGCCGGCGGGGCGCCCACGTGCGCGTTAAGCGCGCGAAGGTGGACGACGGGCGTCCCGGTGGCCGCGCTGCCTGGCGCTGCCCCGCCGTTTCGCGAGCCTCACGGACTAATGGCCGTGCTCCGCGCTCCGCGCACCGGGCCGTGCAGTGCCGGTCGCTGTCTCTCTCGCGCTGGCGGGGCGCCCCGCTGGGGAGCGAGAGAGACGGCGCGAGGCAGCACTGTGCAGGAGAAGAGCGCCGTAACCGTAAAGGACCGCGTCCCGGACGGCCGCGAGACGGCCGCGGTCGTTGGCCGCGCACTCGCCGGCCGGATCGTAACACGCGTGCGTCACCCAGTGGCGGTGCTGGCCCCGCACGCACAGTGGGCCAGAAGACCGGTGCTGGCGGCACTGGCCGCGCCCCGGACGCCTCGAGCGACGCGGCGGCAGCGGTCCAGGGTCCAGATTCGCTTTCATCGAGTGTGAAAGCAGCGCGAACCGCCGGACATCCCTGGCGCCGTCACCGCCCACTGCCCCACCTCTAGCTGCTCCGGCACACCCTAGTAATATGCGTATTTTCGAGCCGGCTCGGAAAGTGACGCTAGCCTTGGGTATCGCAGGAAGACCACAAAAAAAGAACCTTCTGCCTGCGACGGCGACACTGCAAGCTCGCGCCGCGTCACTTAGCACCCCGCCGCGTTCGGACGCGCCACTGTTAGCGGGCCGCGTTGCGCTGCGCGGAACGCCGCCAGAGGAGCCACCGCCGCGCGCCAAGAGCCCCCCCGCTTCCTGTCCGTCCACAGTGCGCCTGTCTTCTGGCTCACTGCGATGCCGCCCCTCTCGTGCTACGCGCCGTTCCGCATTCGGCGGCCCTGCAGATTTATAGACCGGGTCGCATAGGGGGAAGCACTTTTCACTTTTTCTCAAAAAAGAAGTTGAACTACTGTTTGTGACGTAACGCGCGGCGAGGCGCAGAACACGGCCGCGGGGCCGGGCTATGGGGAACAGGTATAAAAGGCAGGACGGGAAGAAAAGAGAGAGACAGCTGTTGAGAAAGGTGGCCGCCCTCCCGCATCCATTGGCGCGCGCGTGTCTCTATGGCGGCACCGGTGGCACACTGACTGACAGTCGGAACCCCTGGCCAGTACAGGCTTTGCCTTGGCCAAAAAAGAAGATCTTCTCTCTCGGCGTCGTGACTCGCCGAGCTGCAGCAGCTTTCGATCGCACGCTGAGCCGAGCCGTCGTCGCGTCGGTTGGAGTGGCGCCCCGGCGCGGCCGTCCGCAAAGTCAATGCCAGCCAATGAGGGCATCGATAAACGGCCACGCCCCCGCCGACCCGGTGAGAGACGCCGTGTGGAGGGGCAGCGACACCGGAAGGGAACCCACACGCTGCCGCAGCTGCCGCCCGGGGCCGGGGACCACACACGGGTCGTCGCGTCCGTCTATTGCGCTGCTCCATGTTTTTCGCAGTGCCTCTGTAAGTTCGCTTGAGAGAATTCGGTTTTTCAATTTGACGAGCGCGCGCGTTGGCCGCACGGCTGGACGTGTTGTTGCCGCAACGCGCCCCGCTACGCCGCCGTATCGCATTCAGCGGGCTGGTGCCCAACAACGCTGCCTGTCTCGCACCGCGCTGTGAGTGTGAGTGCGAGAAAGACAGAGCGACCAGAACACTGTTCGGATTCGGCCCGCCGGCCGCGCCGCGCTCCAGATATCGCCCAGAAGTGATCGCCTATACCCTATGGGCGGACACGGCGGGTCTAGCCAGGACCGGGCCGGCGGGGCCTGCTCGTGTCGATGTAGTGCGCGGCCCCGTGAGGCCGTGATAAGAGGGGACCCGATTGAGTTACGCGCCGTTGCGCCAGGTGCGCCCCGCGGTAAGGGGAGAGGAGGGGGGGAGGGAGATCGTCGCCCCCAAACACAGACGCAGTCTGGCAGCGGTCTCGTGTTGCTCAATCGCCGCGACACCGCCAGGCAGCGGCCAGCCAGCGCGGCGGCGTGGTGACGCAGTGACGCCTGGGAATGCGATTGGCCGAGCGGTGGCGTCCCGGCCGTGCCGACGGGTGCCGACGCCGAGTGGACTCGGCCGGAAACGCGCGGCCGGGAAACTGGAAGCTGCAGACTACTTCTGAGGGAGTCGCTTTCGTCGCTCTGTCTCTCTCGCACCCATACGATACGCGCCATGAGTGCGAGAGAGACAGAGCGACGAGAACGACTCTCGGAATCAGTCTGCTGCTGGGCCGGCCGTGCAATTATCACAATTACAGAAAAGTGCGACGGAAGGAAGGGGAAGGCATTTGGCTGCAGGTCCGTTCCGAAAACACGGATTCCGTCGCACTGTCTCGCTCGCGCTCGTGGCGCGTCCCGCGGGGGTGCGAGAGAGACAGGGCAACGGAGTCCGGTAGAGCACTCAGCGCTCGCCCTCACCGAGCCGCCCAGCGCTGGCAGGGTGAGGCCGGCGGCGATAGAGTGTCCAGTCAACAACCGTTCGTCTTGAGAGCGAGCGAACGGCGAAGCCGAAATGGCAGCGGTGGCTGAGGCGCGAACCGCCAACCCCGCCCCGCGAGCAAAAACAAATGATAGAGCTGCGTCGCGCCCCGGCCACCGCGGTCCCCGGAAGTCAGTGGAGTGGCGGTCAGTGGCGGTGCGGACCCGTGCATTTCCGCCTCCGCGGCATCTGGGAAGGATCAGGATACCCCCGAGGGGGTGAAGGCGGCCAGCACGAGTTTGCGGAAAAAGCGAAACGGTATTGTTTTACGCATGCTGCCCTCGGAATGCGGGCAGCCAGCCGGCCAGCCAGTCATAGCCAGCCAGCCAGGCAAGGCGTGCCGCAGTGCGGTCAGCGACAACGAAAACAAACCACAAAAAGAGAGGACTTTTACCTTTTTGTTCACAATCGCGCGCGCAATGCCGCTGTCATGTTTCCGCAAAAAAGGTCTGGAGAGCTCAGCGAGGAGCCGACGGCGGAATACACCGTGGAACGGGGTGGGGCGCGAACCACGAACCACCACTACACCACCACTGCACCTCCGGGCCGCGCCGCACAGTGGGCAGGGGGACCGGCGCAGGCGGCAAAAACTATACACGCGTTTTGAGCTCTAGATTCGCTAAACAAGACTCGAACCGAACACGTGACCCCACCGCCTGCGCGGTCTTCCGGCCCACTATGCAGCGTCCACAGCGTCCGCAGTGGGGCAGGCCGGGCAGGCCGGGCAGGCGGTGATGAAGGGACAGCGGGTGGAGCGTGACGCGCCGCGCCTCGCCTTGATCTTGTTTGCCGATTAGTCGATCGAATCGGCCGCGAAGCAGGACGGCCTGCCTGGGGGCTCATGATGACCCTGCTTTGTCTCTCTCACGGGGCGGTCCGGCAGGGAGCGAGAGAGGCAGAGCGACGAAGCGAGCACTGTTGAAGCAGCCTCACCGCGGTCTGCCGTGGCCCCTGCTCCGCTCCTTCCAGGACGATTTAACATGTAGGGCCGCCCCCGCCCCTCCCTGTTCGCTCTCGGCGGAGCAGCAGCAGCCGCGACGACGAGGAACCCAAAGTGAGGACAACGTCACTTTGGCACCGAAAAACAACGAGGACGTGACGGGTCCCAGAGTGGGCTAGAGGACCGGCGCAGGCGGCAAAAAAATATACACGCGTTTTGAGCTCTTGAGTCGCTACACAGGACTCGAACGGGACATGTGATCCCACCATAATGGATTCCTCTCCGAACTAGGTATCCATTGGTGAGAGTCAGACGTTCGGTTCTTGTCACATTTAGCGACTCTAAGCTCAAAACACGTTCGGGATTTTGACCGCCGCCACTGTTCTTCTGGCCCACTGTGTGTCCGCGGCACGCTGCCCTAACGGCGCTGGCCGCGGGGCCGGCCCGCACCTCCGCGTCGATCGTCCCGGAGCACGTGGACGAGGCCTTTGTCCTGCAGGCAAATAACACTCGGCCGTGATGAGCCCCGCCCGGCCGCCGCCATTGTGAGCCGTCATTGTGTGCGTGCCGTCGGCGTGCCGGATCCAGGTTGGCGTCGGCACCCCTGGGTGGTCGCGGCGCCGCCGTCAGCAGATTCGCCGGTCGAGAGGTTGACAGCGCCGCCAGCGCCGCCGCGGTTGCCCACATCTTGCCACCACGGCGCACAGTGGGCCAGAAGACCGGCACTGGCGGACAAAGCTCTCGACGCGTTTTGAGCTCCAGAGTCACTAAATGGAACTCGAACCGAACGTGTGACCCCACCAATGGATTCCTCGTTCGGAGAGCAATCCATTGGTGAGGTCACACTTTCGGTTCGAGTCCCATTGAGTGACTCTGGAGCTCGAAACGCCTCTAGAATGTAGGCCGCCTCGCCTCCACCGGTCTTCTGGCCCACTGTGCGGCGGTGCGTGCCACGCCATCTCCTTTATACCAGCAGCGAACGAGGCAATAGCACAATAAATTGTCGTTTCCGCGACCGGTTCGACTCGACGGCGGCATGGTGGAAGCCGCGCTCCGAAATCCGCGTGCAACGCCGCCGCCACCCACGGTGCCAAGGACCAAGGGGCCCAGTCTTAGTTTCGGCCTTTTTTGGAACGATTGCGCCAAATGAATGTCAAACGTTTTAGGCGAATGAAAAATGGCTTACTTTCTCGGTGCAACGGAACCAGCGAGCTGCTCCCACACCGCCGCCGAAATCCGGCGCGCTTTCTAGCCTTGACTCCTTTGTAATCCGAGCGCACTTGACCTCGTTCGCGGAGTTGATGACCCCCCTGGGGCCCCCGCCCCGGGCACGAACATTATTCGGCGCGTCGTCCCGGCGCGGCGAGATATGGCGATGTGTCACTAGCGCGCCAGGCCGTGCCGAGCCGTGCCGACGACGACGTGGAGGCCCTCATCCTTCTGTGAGGCAAACGCCGGGCGACCCGGGGCGGCGCGCGCTCGTTGCAGGCTGCTGCTGATTCCGGACCGCGCTCCGTCTCTCTCGCCCCCGTGGGGCGTCTCGCAGGGGCGCGAGAGAGACAGAGCGAGACGGCGGGCCGCGGCGCTCTCTGGGTGACCTTAATGTCGCAGTCCCGTGGCGGTGCGGTGCGGACCTGGACCCCGCCGGCGCGGCCGAGCAGACCGCCGTAATCTACCGGGGACATCATGCCGCGAGACGCTTTCCAGGAGCACGCCGCGCACCGACGCGGGGCAGATGAGATAAACAGGGATCCCTTTCGTCGCCTCTTCCCTCCGACGGCCCGCATTGGGCCAGAGGGCTGTCTGTGCTCCGTCTCTCTGGCACCCCTGGGGACGGCCAGCGAGTGACGCCAACAGCCTGCTGGGTGGGCCGGGGGCGGCGCCGCGGCGATGGCTCTATCCGCCCCGCCGTCCTAGTAGTATGCGGTGGCTAAGTGGTGTGAGTGCCGGCTAGCCGACTCGCTCAATCCACTCATCAGAGCCCCGCCACATTCCCGGCGTCGCGCGTCCTTGCCAACTGGCGTCACTCTGCTCGAAACGCGCCGGTCTTCTGGCCCACTGTGCTGTGGAGACGGCGGGGATTGGAACGCGCGGCCGCGAGAGCCAGGTCGCCAAACGCTGCGGCGCTCGCCGCGAGCACCGAGACGGGCTGCAGCAATCAGCCGTTGTGGGGGTCACGACCTGGAGGAAGAGGATGACGACGACGACGACGATCATCGCCGAGAAAGCACTCGGGATCGACGCCTTTGATTGACAGCCCTGAGTGGGCCCGGCTGTTCGGCCGGGGCGGCCCGCGGGTCACAAAGGACCCGGCGGCCAGGCATGCAGGCAGCCAGGCAGGTGGGCGAAAGCCGCGCGCAAAAATGACTGCGTCACCGCGTGCGGGAAGCTGGCAGCCCGGCAGGGCGTTGACGGGGCGGTCCACGCACGTCGTCGACCTGTACTTCGTGCACGCGGCGAGGTGTGGGTTACGTGAAGTAATCGGCCAGGCGACGACCCGAGAGAGAATAAGAGAGAGAGAGAGAGAGAGAGAGAGAGAGAGAGAGAGAGAGAGAGAGAGAGAGAGAGAGAGAGAGAGAGAGAGAGAGAGAGAGAGAGAGAGAGAGAGAGAGAGCGACGAAAGCACTATGCGCGGAATGAGCCTGCTGCGGCCCCAAACCCACTGGGGGGGTCGCAGTGACCGCGACCGCGCGGCTTGCGACATGCGCTACCGGCCCCGCGGCCCCGCGGCCCCGCGGCCCCGCACCGCACCGCGACAGGACGAAACCGTTCCAGCAAACACGACGGCGTGGGAACGCCATGCAGTGCAGCGCGGCGGACCAATCGATTCTGGAGGCTCCAGTGCTCCAGCGGCCGAGAATGCCAGCAGCAGCGTGCGGCGCCGCGACTTCAAAGAGCAGGAAGCGGCGCGGGTTCCGTGTAAGTTGCTGAGCTCTGCCCGGCTCTGCCAGCATGACTGATTCCGAAGGGTCGTTTCGTCGCTCTGTCTCCCCTAAGGGACGCACCGTGAGTGCGAGAGAGCCTGAACGAGCGTTTGGAATGAGGCAGCAGGCGATGTAGAGCACAATCGCCTATGAAGCCGGTGCGTCCAGTTGTCAACAGTGTCTATCACTGGTTTGACACGGGCAGTAAGTGGTCGCAGAGCGGACTCCGGCGTGACCGGAAGCGAACACACACACGCACACACGCACACACGCACACACACACACAGAGTCGCTGGAATGAAAGATTCACGAGGGAGCCGGGCGTGTCTCGCTGGGGGGTGAGTTGTTGTTGGCAGCACGCGCGCGCCGAGACGCGTTGTTATGTTGGCAGCGCACGCGTGATGCGCCGCGCGGCACGCGAGCCATTATTACCAACGTAACGGGAACAAGTGGTCGCACTTGCCTATCCGCGATAACCGAGGAGGGGGCGTTCTGCTTGGCGAATGTTACCGCGGGGCGTGCCGCACGCGCGTGCGCTTCACGCCAGGCGCCGCCGAGGGCGCTGCCCCCTGCCGGCGACGCCAGGGATGCCAACGGCGAACCGTTTCGTCCAGACACTCCCACTGCAGAATGATGCCGAGAGTCGTCCTCGTCGCTCTGTCTCTCTGGCACCCCTGGGGCGTCCCGTACAGGAGCGACAAAGAAAGAGCGACGAAAACGACTCTCGGAATGTCCGCAGACACTCTCACAGCGCAGCGCCGCACCGCTAGGTATGCCTCGCCAATCAAAGGGCCATCTTCGCGAGGCTGTCCCGTCCAGTATCCGCGAGGGCCACCTTCCCCGGCAAGGCCGCCACGCCGCGTCGCTCTGTCTCTCTCGCACTCGCGGGCCGGCCCGTTGGGTGCGAGAGAGACGGCGCTCTTCGGAGGCAGCTCGCAGGCCAGGCCCCGAGGCCATTAAATAGCAATGAGCTGACAAGAGATGGATAACTGAATCCGTCGCGTCCGCGGCTGGCGGCAGCGACTCCTGTTTGAAGAGCAGGAGGATGATGGCGGCAGCAAGGCAGGCGGCGCGGCCCAAGTAGCGGCAGGATGAACTTCTCATCATTAGGCTGATGTCCCTCACAGCGCACGAGCACCGCACCGCGGTGCACCGCCCCGCCGAGGCCCGGGCGAAGCAAGCAAAGCAGCAGACAGCGATCCCAAACAACAAGCAAAAAGGGGAAAAATAGCTTTTTAAAGTAAATGTGAAGGAAGCGCAATGCGTGCGGTGCCAGCAGGGTTATGTACAGGTGTAAGCCAGTGCGTGGTGCAGCAGGAAAGACGTACAACTACTACTCAGAAAAGCCAACACACGCCTCGAAAAAAGATAAACATCGTTCCGAGTCATCTGTGTGGCAGCACTGGAAAATGCAAATTTATCTTTTGGTGAGGGGAAAAAAAGACGCTCGGGGCGCAAAGTGCAGCTCACCGGACTGATGGCAGTGAATCCGGGAGTTCGACCGTCTCTCCCTGCCTGCGGGTCAAACAACACACTGTAAGTCTGCAGGCCTGCCAACACCGTCACCAAAAGATCCGCGACGGAATTCCCCCGCGCCACCCGGCAGACTGATTCGGAACCGCATGGCTTTCGTCGCTCTGTCTCTCTCGCACTCGCGGGCCGTCATGTTGGGCTGCGACAGAAGACGCTGCAGCTCAAAACGCGTCTAGAGTTTTGGCTGCCTGCGCCGGTCTTCTGGCCCACTGCGCCTCATCCCCATCCCTTACAAGAAGTGCGATACCGCGGACGGACTTTCTCCCGCCGAATGTGCGCACTCTGCCGCAGAACAGCGGGGCAGGCGGGGCTGGCGGGGCTGGCAGCCACAATGATGGCGGCAGTACGAATTCGGCCTTTCCTTCCTTCCTTCCTTCGCCCGTTCCTCTCGATCTCCTCGTTCTTCTTCCGGACGTCTAATGAGGCGACGGAATGGACGTGCTGTTACGGCCTGCACCCATGCACCCAGCACTGCACCGCGAGGCGCGCCCCGCCACGCCCCGCCACGCCCCACCCTAAGTCCGATGCATATTCATCGCCTAATGTCTTCCTGGAGATGCTAGGTGGTGTGGTTCGTCCGGGCGGTGCTGTCGGTGCGAGCCGAGCGCGCGGCGCGGCGCGGCGGGGCGGGGCGGGGCGGGGCGGGGCGGGGCGGGCTGCGCGGAGCGCATGGGAGCCGTCTATCAGTGCGATAGCCGGACATTGACGGGGCCAACGAGCCGAGCAGTGGGACGACAGTGTTAGCACAACAAACTAACCGCAAAAACTAAAAACAAAAAGTCAATTTTTGTTTGAAAATAAATATTTGTGCGTGACATTTTTCGTCGTGTTTGCAACCAAACTTTGGCGCGCAGTGCATCGCGCCCTTACACAGCGCATTACACCCGCCGGCTTCTGACTGACCCCAGCAGCGATTGCCTCACGGATCGCAACGCGTCGGCCTTATTAAGACATCCTAGCCACGGCGCCAACGATGGCCGCTGTAGTCTATTTCTTTTTTTGTTTGTTTTTTCTATCCTCGTCCTTTCCTTTAGTCTCGGCCGCGCGCGCTGCACTGTCGCCGCGTTTTGATGAGCTGCACGGCGCGGCGACCATCGAGCTGGCTGCAAATGGTTAGTCGTGAAGCAACTCGCAGGCACAAGCAGCAGGCGCAAGCAGACGCAACAAGCAGGCTGGCCCAACGCGGTGAAAAAACACGCACACACACACCTCGTTAGTTTGTGTTGATTTTTTTTCTTCCCCTCTTGTTTGGGTACTTTTCTCTCTGACCCGTTTGCCTCCTGCAACCCGACTAGGCGCAGACCTCCTGGGCACCGTGAAGGATGAGCACAGAGAGCCCGGGTATTATTTTCGCGCGAAAATCTTTGTTGTATTGCAACAGGGGCGGCAACCAAACAACAGAACAAAGCCACAGAATGGACTCGCCCCGAAACAGACCGCCGGTTCAAATCCCGGCTCGTAGCAAAAAAAAATAAAAAATAATTGGGTTATTTTGTTTTTGTTTCTCTTACCGGCGGCGGCGGCTGCGTGGTGAAGAGCAGCAGCCCGCTGGGGGTGGGCGAACCGGTGTACACGGGGCCGTTGGGGACCTGGCGGGTCAGCCAGCGGCTCACCAGGCGCTCCTTGGAGCCGCTCGAGTACAGCCCCGACACGGAGTGCAGCGAGTCTGGCGAGCCGGGACTCCGCTGCAAGGACAACAGGACAACGCAACGCAGGTTAATAACCCGTGTTGTCGGAGGGTGGCTTGTCAACAGTGGACCAGAAGACCGGCGCAGGCGGTCAAGACACGTTTTGAGCTCCAGAGCGCCGGTCTTGCGGCCCACCGTGTTGTCGTCGTCGGCGTTGCTACCTGGTTGTAGAGCGGCGAGTGGCGCCGCGACGTCCTGGAGGCGCAGGGGCACACCAGGCGGTAGCAGCGGTAGCCGCTGGCGATGGCGGCCAGGAGCTGCAGCCCCGAGGCGACGAGCAGCCCGCACGACGCCAGCACGCGCTCCCAGTGGCTGGAGCCGGGGCCCAGGCTGGCCTCCTCGGCGGACACGTCGCCGGCGTCCTGGAGAGGCAAAAGAACACGTCGAAGACACGTGAAACATAGAAAAATCGGTGTCGTTTTCCGCGCGGTGCGTGGGTCCGGTCCTGCCGGGCAGCGCCCCGGACACGTCGTACTTTCACGCAGTATATTGTTGCAGCGCGGCGGTGCGGCTCGGCTCGGCACACAGGGTTTGAGAGTGACTACGAGCGAGGGCGGCGATTGGCACCGCACGTGTGTGTGAGCGCGTGAGATGCGGTCGGCGGCGTGGCGCGGCGTCGGCACGGCGCCACCGCACAGCCTTGCTTTCTTTTCTCGCGGCCCTCACCAAGAAGGGCGCGCGGAAGGATGCAGAGAGGAGGGGGCTTCGGCTGGGCTGCTGGGCGAGTGGAGGGGCACGTAGCAAAGCACCACCGAGCGATCGGACACCGGAAGTACGTGTTGTGTGCAGCGCGGTGCAGCAGCGCGGGCAGGGCTGAGGGCGCCGCCAAGGCGTTGCAGCCACTCTCCGCCCCGACCCACCAATTGCGGTGCAATCAATAGGCCTCGATGACGCGCTGTCTCTCTCGCACTCACGGGGCGTCGGCAGGCACTCACCTCGCGCTCCCGCAGCAGCTGGATGTCGGGCGTTCGCGCGTCGCGCACCAGCCCGATGGCGGCCAGCACGAGGACGAGGTTGGCGACGGCCAGCGACACCAGGGACAGCGCCATGAAGGCCGTTGGCGCGATGGGCGGCCGGCCCGAGCTGGAGCCGGCGCGCAGCGAGCTGGAGTAGCAGCTGCGCAGCCCGGCGATCACCCCGACCACACCTGAGAGGAGAAAGGGAGGCAATCGATTAGACGCGGGTTCAAATACCAAGACTTTTTTTTTTCTAAGAGGACCCGCGCATCGTCGGCGGATCGGTTTTTTCGACAAAACCCGTCATAAGACCTAGATCTGTTTTTTTTTTCTATCTACGAGCCGCCCGTAGCCACCTGCACGCATCCACCCGCGCGCTCTGCTTGGCAGGTCGCAGTAAACCCCATTTGCCGTCCGCCTGGCGGCGCCGCCGCCGCCAAGGTGCCCGTCGTCACCGTGGATAACGATCGCGGCCGTCAGCGGCACCGCGATGATCCTCTCAGCGCGAATAATTATCGCCGCAATTAGGGTCTGGGCGTTTGGAACGGACGACGGTGGCGTGGCGTACGACGCCCACGTGGTGACAATGGGGCCGTGGGACCGCGGCGGGGTGGACGACGGGCTGTCCAGCGAAGCCATTACTCCGAACTGCATCACTCCGTCTCGCTCGCACCCCAGGGGCCACCTAGCGAGTGGGAGAAAGACAGTGAGCGCTGCTGTTCGGAATCGGCCTCCACCGGGACGATCATTATTCTATTACCGCCGACGGCGCGGCGCGGCGCGGCGCGGCCAGCACCGCGGACACTACTAACGGCCGACGGGGTGCTCGCCAAAATGAAGCGGGACCGAGGCAACCTGCGCAAACGGCGGAAACAAAGGAAAGAGCGAGAATGGCTCCGCGCTCCGCCTCACTTACCCGAGACGAAGGTGACGGCGCCGCCCCACACGCCCGCGCCGACGCTTGACATGGACGCCCTGTGCAGCATGGCCAGGACGCCGAACACGGCCATGAGGACGCCCAGCAGCGCCTGCACGCAGCCGAGGAACAGGAAGGCGTTCTCGTCGCTGGTGCTGCCGCGGCCGCCGCGGCCCGACGACGCGTCCGAGACCGTGGTCGTGGTGGAGGTGGCGTCGAGGTGATGGCCGACGCGTTGGTCGACGCGGTGGCCGAGGCCCGGGTTGAGCAGGCCGTCCAGGGAACGCGTCTTGAGCGAGGAGGCCGTGCTGGTGGGACTAGACTGGAGCTTGCTGGAGGCCGTGAGCAGCGAGGACGCCGTCGTGCCGGACAGCAGGGGCGGCAGCGTGGCGGGCGTCGTGGACACCGCGCTCGAGGCCAGCTTGTTGTCCTTCGGCGAGGGCGGCGGCGACTTGGCGACGAAGCCGCCGGGCGCGTCCATCGGCGCGGTGCACGTGGCGCACGACGGGTCGTCCGAGTCGGCACTGGTGATGGTGTCCACCGTGCTCATGAGGGAGTCCATGGCAGACGACATGGCGCCGGTGGCGACGCCGGCTGCGGCCGTCGGCTATCTCACGGGGTGCTGCGCCGGCTCTGCCTACGGCGCGGCCGCATCCTGGCGGACCTGCAACAACAACAACAAAGGGGAGGCTCAGGGGCTGGCATCTGAAACGCCGCGCTGTGCGGCTGTTATTTCAGAGGAAAGTGCGGTGTTCTTTGCGGCCGGGGAGAGAGAGGCTCTAGGCTCGGCGCTCGTCCATCCCGCCGCCGGCGGCAAAGCGATTAGAAATTTAGAAATCCCGAAACGAGATGACGATGAGGCTGCAGTGCTCGCACTCGGCGCACTCGGCCTGACTGAAACGCGCAGCCGGCTCGCATCGCATGATTAAGCCGCACCGGCTCGCGGAATCTCGCAGTCGCGCCGCACGATCGCCGGAAAGGAGGGGGGGGGGGCGCTTCACCGAGAGGACGGCCTAACGATGCGTTAACGAGTGTTAACGCGGCGAGCTTATTGGTGTCACCGCAGTGGCAGCGCTTCTGGCCGCGGTCGTGGTGTGCGTCGTCCCCGGACTCCGACACGCCAGCAGCCAGTGAGACAGTGGCTGGCCAGCCAGCGCTGCGGCTTGCGGCACTGCCGCGGTGCGGTGGCTCCGCGCGGCCGCCGTCGCTGCCGGCCCATAAAATCAGCCGCGGCGCGCGCTTTTCAAAATTGCGCTTGGCTTTCCTGGGCAGGCAGGCAGGCTCGCTGCTCGCTGCAATCTCGCGGCGCCGCGATGTTTGCCGAAGGAGAAAGCACGCCGGCCAAGACGACGACGGCGACGTCCCGCGGGGCCGTGCGGCCGGCCGCACAGTGGGCCAGAAGACCGGCGCAGCGGCCAAAACTCTAGACGCGTTTTGAGGTCCAGTGTCGCTAAACTGGCTGGACGGACCCTGCACAGTGGGTCAGAGGACAGTCGCGGCGGCCAAAATTCTAGACGCGTTTTGAGCTCCAGAGTCGCTAAATGGGACGCCAATCGAACGTGTGACCCCACCAATGGATTCCTCGTTTGGAGAGCAATCCATTGGTAGGGTCACACGTTCGATTGGGGTCCCATTTAGCGACTCTAGAGCCCAAAACGCGTCTAGATTTTTGGCCGCCTGAACGGTCTTCTGAGCACTGTGCGCTGGCCCTCCCTCGGGGCAACGCACGCGCCGGTCCGCTCGGCCGGCCGGTGCATTCCGCACGCCGCCACGCACGGCGCCTCGCACGGCCGTGCGCGCGGCACGCGTCGCGGAGCACGCGCGGTAACCGTACGCGCCTGGCCGCGTGGCGTGGCGAGCACGCAACACGCCGTAATCGAAGCTCGGCCGGCCGCGTGTGCGTCGACGCGGGGGCGAGTAAACACAAGACAACGCCAAGAAAAAAAAAAACAAAAAAAACAAAAACGGGGCGCTCAGCCAGTGATTGAACCTGCGACCAAGTGGCTCCAAAAACTTCTCCTTCCCACCGCGAAGTACGGGGCGCGGGGAGACCTTTTGACAAAATGACAGCATTGCTAGGCGAAACAGCGCATAACCGGCTGCGTTCCCTTCCAACCGTTCCGGCACCGCCCTCGCGTCTGTCTGTCCGTCCGTCCGTCCGTCCGTATGCCGTCTGCGCCCCACAGACGTTGGTCTCAGCAAGGCGAACCCATTGGTGCATGCAAACTCGGATCATTGCTCATCGGTTCCGATCCCGCTATAACCCCGCTGGCCCTGTTAGGGCTGACCGCTGACCAACGTTTAAACGCGCACTCGCGGTTACCACGCGGAAGGAAAAAGAAACAACTCAGCAAGGAAAAGGGACCAAGCCAAGAGGGAAACAACTCGAAATTTTTGTGTTAGTTTTTTTTTAAATTTCTTGAAATTTTTTGAATTTTTTAAAATTTTTGGTGTTTGGATATGGGAAACGGTGTTCCCGGGCGCTTGCAATCGCGATGTTTAACGAAAAATAAATTTAAAAATGGAACTCTACACCCCCTCCCCAGTCTTAATGGGGAGGCCTCCTGCTTTACTTCGGTGTTCGGGATGGGAACCGGTGCTATCAGGTAACTGGGGTTAATCCGATCCAGCGACTTCGATATCGTACGCCGGGGGACCCAGTAGGACCCGAGCCGCCGACACGGCCCAACATGGGCAGAGTAGAGTAAGGCAGAGACGATAGAGAGACAGAGAAAGAAAGAAAGAGAGAGTAGTTTTGGGAGCTTTTGTTTGCGCAGGCTGGTCGGTACCCAAATGGTACACCCGCTGTCCGGCGCTCCCAGACCCGAACATGCAGTCAGTGGGCCAGCTTCAAAGGACTTATCAACTCCATCCGACGAATCGGAATGGACCCACTCGCGACCAATTTCGAGTGGCTGGCTCGATCGGGGATCGAACCAGTGCCGAGGCCAATCCGCCGAAGCGGACTGCTTTTTAGACACCCGGGTGTAATGGCCTGGATTGAGCCTAGACCACTACACCACCCTGACTTGCACGTCTGCCGAGTGTTGGACGACGGGTTTGAGTCGCAGTGGGAGGAAGCCAGTCGAAAAATGAAAGGGAACTTGGGGATTCGATCCCCAGACCTTTTGGTCAGGGTCGGACGCCTTAACGCCCTCAGCCACCACGGCTCACGTCTGACGCCGATTGAAGCGGGTTCTTGACGCGACAATGAGCAGCGGTCAGAGAAAAAAAAATTCTGAAGTAATAAGATTTGAACCGCCGATCCTCGTACCGGGAACCCGGCCCGCCCTGCTGCCTACGCCTCGGCGGCCAGAACGACGGCGGTTGGGCTGGTGATGACGAAGGCGCAGAAGAAGAGGGTCGTGTCACGTGATTCGCCGACCCCATTCCGGCGGGCTTTCTCATGGCGCGCACCGCCGCGACCGCGCAGTGACGTCACCGCCATGCACTGCGCCATGTGCAGCACGCGAGCAGATAAGGGCTTTGATTGATTAACGATGCGGTGGAGTCGGAGTGAAGGGGCTGCCTTTATGATTGAATGATTGGCCTTGGATCAAGCAGCGCGCGTTGAAGGTGCGGATAGGATAGCTGATCCAAGAGGCCGTGATTTTCTGTGGGGATGCCCCGTTCTTCGCTGCCGGCGCCCTTTTTCGACAGCGAATGATCGTTGTATCGTCCGGTGGACTTGGCACGGCCGCGTCCGCGGATTGAGATTTGCGACGACTGTAAAGCAAGCCATCCCGGTGCGCGGCGGGGACGGCGGGCTGTTCTACTTGGAGATGCCTATCGTGAGCATGCTGCAAGCAAGCGGCCCGGTGCGCGCGCCGTATGCGCAGCGTGTGCTGCACAGCTGCAGCGCGGCGACGCACCGGGACGAGGCGCATTACACCGGCGCGGCCAAGAAGTCGTTTTCGTCGCTCTGTCTCTGTTTCTCTCTCGCACCTACGCGGGACGCCCCATGAGTGCGAGAGAGACAGAGTCTGCAGGCCGTGGTCGGACCCAGGGTCAGACTGATGACGGGACTCATGGGGTCAACAAGGCGACGCGTCAGGGCGCGGCGCGCCGGGTCCTCGGCCCGCCGAGCCCAAAGTCGTGCCGGGCGCCAAGGATCTGGCCTCACACTGCCGGCCCCGGGGGGCTCCTGGACCACTCCAAAGACCACCAAGCTGTAACGCCGCACGGACGCATTGTTTTTATTTCGACACAGTTGGCGCCGGCCGGGAGCCCCCAGGGGGCCGAAGTGAAGGGGACGTGACGAGGAAGACGGCCAGGACGGCCTGCGCTAGAATGTGTGCGCGCGGGCCGCGGCGCTGCAGGCTCCGTCGCTCTGTCGCTCTCGCACTCCCAGCCTGCCACTTTGGCACGAGCCGAACAGGACGACGCGCGGCGCGACGCGGCTCCGATTTCTCGCGGAAATCGGGCAAGTCAAATCACACACGCAGCGATAGCCCCGCTGCGAGGACGAGCTCCTTGCCACGGCCACGGCGATGTCCGGCCCGGAGAGAGAGAGAGAGAGAGAGAGAGAGAGAGAGAGAGAGAGAGAGAGAGAGAGAGAGAGAGAGAGAGAGAGAGAGAGAGAGAGAGAGAGAGAGAGAGAGAGAGAGAGAGAGAGAGAGAGAGAGAGAGAGAGAGAGAGAGAGAGAGAGAGAGAGAGAGAGAGAGAGAGAGAGAGAGAGAGACTCGCCGCGCGGCTTTGACGACGCGGTCCTCGACACCGCGCCGCCGAGCCGTTCGGGCAGAGTCATTACCCGCAAATTGCAGAGAGGCCCGCGGTGCCGCGCCGTGCCACCGCCGCTTCGCCACCACGTCGTAGAGAGCGCCACGCCGTACGCAGCGCCATAGCGCCGCCATAGCGCCGCCGCCGTGGCGAAACTAGCGACTCTCCGAGGCGACCGGCAACGCGAGGACCGAGAAAAGAGAGGCGAGAGCCTTTTAGGAAGTCGGCGAGCAAACTGGCACTCAGGGAAGTCGTCGCAAGCAAAGAAATGCCGCGACGCCGCTACCCCGCGCGCGAGGGACCCCGACACTTAGCGCACGCACTGCACGCCCGTGCGGTATTGGCAGCGCCGCCGGGTTGCGCAAAAGGGCTTTCGCCGGTTTGTTTTGTGCCGGCACGCCCCGCTGCCTGACAACGCGCCGCGCGGCAGCCACGTCACAGGTGTCGACTGTGTCGACGCCGACCGCGGTGGCGCCACGCCGCGTCGACGCGGGGCTTATTGGCAAGCAGTCGTGCGGGGAATGCTGAACGCCCCGCAGGGGTTGGCGCTGGCTGCCGCTGGCGGAGGGCAGGGGAGGGGAGGGGGCCACCAGATTAGTGTCATTGTGTTCCTACGACGGAGCGCGTCTAGGTTACGCCTGCAGTGCAGCCTGCAGCTCGGAGGCTCGCGGTGGGCCGACTCAGTTGCCCTGGTAACGCCGCACGGCTGCAGCCCTGTCCAGGCTGGTGGCCTTCCTGGGACGACGCACCCTCACTGGGCGCGGTGCGTCACCTAGCCGCTGGTCACCCTGAGCGTCGCCAAGTGCGTCGCCAAGGACGCGTCCGCTGACCGGTCCCCCCCCGCCCTGCCCTCGTGTGTCTCGTTTCCTCTGACATTTCCACGCGGCCCGTGAGAACAAACAGACCGGCCGGTTTTTAATGTACGCGTCCCCGCGGCAACAATCTACTGTAGCAGCAAGTCGGTGCGGCGGCGGCGGGACCGGGGACGAGTTCTGCAAGTCGCAGGGCTCATGGGGCGTGCCATGGGACGAAGCGACGAGGCGCTGATCGGGTGGAGTGCTCCGTCCTGTCACTCGCTGGCGGCCGCGCTCCAGGACGTGCCCGTCGTCCTGCCTCCCCGGCCAAAGTGGCGTGTGAGCGGCGCGTGTCGTGACCTTGGCCGCCGGCCCCGCCGGCCGGGCTGGGAATCGCGGCTAGCTATCCCGCGGACGGCGCGAAAATGGGACCAGTTCCAGTGGCGCCGCAGCGCAGCGCAGCGCAGCGCGGCCGAGCGGCCGATGGCGCTGTGGGAGGCGGCCGCGGCGGAAACGCAAATCGCCCCTGGAAATCCATCCTTATCTCGATACCGGAGGCCGCTCCGTGTTCACCGCGAAGGCGACTACTTAGTTCGCTCGTTTTTTCCCCCCGGCCGGCCTGGATTCTAGTTTCTAAACGCCGCGATCGCCGCGCCTGGCCCTGCTCGCGTAGTACCCGCTCTGCTTCCCCGGGGCGGCGAGCCGAGCCGCCGAACGGAATGGCGCGGACGACATTGAAATTGGATTGTTTCCAACGCCTTGCGGAGCGCGTGCGCCTGCGGGCTGGTTCCGGACAGTCGCTCTGTCTCTCTCGCACCCCTGCGGCCGGTGGGACGCCCCTTGAGTGCGAGAGAGACAGAGGGCGCCTGTTCAGAATGAGACCACACAGGCCTGGGGGCCGCGGCGTGTCGGCGGCGTGCCTTGCACTGGGTGCAGTATTCACAGCACACGCCAGAGGTAGAGCAAGGCGGCTTTGCTGACCTTCGGGAGCGAACCGCGCGACTCAGTGCCTCACTTGACGTTCCCTTTCAGACTGCCGGTCTGCCCGTCGGCCTGTCTGTCTGTCCGTCCGTCAGCCCGCGAGCCGTACATCTCCGCTGCAACCAGGACAGTCTTTCTCCCTCGACTCTAGCGCCGTGTGGGCCGCGCCGTGGCCGCGCCGTGGCCGCACTGGTCGTGCATCCGATCGGACTAGATCAAGGCGCCGCGTGCATCACGCCCTCGCGCTAGCGGAGCTTCTTCCAGCCCGAACTTTTTCATCGTCGGACCAGCAGAAGAAAGACTTCTCTCTTTCCCTTTGCGTCTGCTCCTTTCCGTGTTGCATGAGTCAGACGCTATTGTACCGTTCCGAGGCCCTTTGGTGGTCGCGAAGCTCGAGACCGGCCGACCGGGAGCGGAGCAGCAGCGCGCAGAAAAACAACGCGATGATACGCATTGTTTTCATTTTTTTTTGTTCGGAATCAATCGTATTTGTTTTGCTTGACCTAGACCGCCTGTCGACCGCCGCGGTGCCGACGGACGGCCAAAAACTGTTTCGGAGAGCGGCGCGGCGGTTTGGTCGGAAGGGCTGCGGCTCTTATAGCCTGTTGCTGCAGTCGGCTTGTTCGTCCTCAAGCTCATGGTGCTGGCCGCGAAGCAGGCCGACCGCGGCCTCCCCGCCTCCCCGACGGTGACCTGGCTGGCGACCGATCCGCCGATACGCGTCGATGTGCACGCCGATGCCTCCGCTGTGTGGTTAGCCGGCCTCGTCTGAGCCGCGGTAGCGGGGCTGACGGCAGAACGCTGCGGCGCGGGCCGGGGCGCCCAAAAATAGAGCGAACTTTCAATTTCCTCAAACACATTTTCGATTCCCTCAAAGTAATTTGAAAAATACACCGTTTGAAAAATAACTAGACACTGAGTCTCAATTATTTTGAGAGTAAAAGTAATTGGTGGAGGCAATGACGCCATCTCCAAAGGAGCAAGAACACGCGCTGCTTTTCGGGCCAGGCCGATGCCGCTGACTCCGCCCCACTTGACTCTGTGTCTGACCTCCAGCCAGCAGGACACGCCGGCACCACGCGGCCGGCACGCGTGCGCGTTTAGCCGCGACGTGCTAGCGTGCGGGCAACTGGAGTAACTGGACAGCCCTGCGAAGGGCCTTACTGAACAGAGAGGCGCCTGGCGGCCAGGCAGCCCCGCCGGCCCCGCCGGCCCCGCCAACATGAAGCGCAGCAGGCGATCCCGGCGCGCTTCCTGCTCGGCGTCAGCAAGGCCCCGGCGTGAGAGTGAGAGGGCCCCGCGAACCTCAATGTGGAGGGGGCGGCGCATCGCACGGCCAGTGAATGTGAATGTGAATGTGCGTGGAGTGACGCGGCAGCCGCGTGCACTGACCTTCTTTCCCAGGCTGATCGAGCATCCTGCCGAGCCTGCAAGTCCGCGGTAACAAGCTTTGACAGTGCGCACCGTGAAATAAAGGGATCGGCGGAGCGGAAACTCGGACCGACCAGCAAAGTGATAAACTTTTTTAGCAGATGACACATTATTTATCGCCGTGTGCTGGAGTGGTGCAGACGGGTGCAGAGAGCAGGCAGCAGCGGAGAGGGGCACGTGACATTTAAGCGACGGGGCTTCTGCCATGCACCACCGCATGCCTGGCGCATCCGTGTGAAGAGGCAATCGGCAATCCGCTCTGCGATCGGTGGAGCGACCACTAACGGTGTCTCAATGCAAAAACAAAGCGGCTGGATTCCGCGGCGCAATTTTGGTGCCGTCATGCCCCTGCGGAGCCGCGCCCAAGCTGGCTGCCTGCCTGCCTGCCTGCCTGCCTGGCCGCTCTGACCTCCCAGAGCAGCAGCGAGGAGCCTAATTACGCGGCAAAAAGCAAAGAGCCCCGGCGAGGCGATCTGGATCGAGTCCGCGGTGCAGTCCGCTGGCCGCCCAATCGGCCTTTTGTGAAATTCCGCCGCGGTGTAAACCGATGGCATCGCATCGACTTGCACAACACCAGCGAAGACAGCGCGGCGCCATCTCACCGCAGCGTTTGTCGCACTCACTCACTCACCCACTCACTCACTCACTCTCTCACTCACTCACTCACTCACTCACTCACTCACTCACTCACTCACTCACTCACTCACTCACTCACTCACGCACTCACTCACTCACTCACTCACTCACTCACTCACTCACTCACTCACTCACTCACTCACTCACTCACTCACTCACTCACTCACTCACTCACTCACTCACTCACTCACTCACTCACTCACTCACTCACTCACGCAAAACCTGCGCTGTTAAAACTCGGTGAGAGAAAAAAGGCTGTGGGTACCAGCGTTAACAAGAGCAACAAAAATAAAAAAAAAAAAAAAAAAAAAAATAGTGTCGCTCGTAGAGCTGGCCGAAGTACCCGGCACTCTTTTCGTTTTTACCATTGTTGTTATGTTGCTGTTGTGTTTTTCATCGTTCTCATAACTGTGAGCGCCGTTTAACGCGCGCTGTTAGTCTGTTAGTATTATAGCTGTTCCACTAAATGCCCACACTCACTGGGCGCGCGCTATGGAGTCAGACGGCCAGGCCAGACAGACAGACAAACGGGCAGACAGACACGCAGTCGCACCGGCAACTCTGTCGGCGCGATGACGAGACACACCCGCCGCCGCCGCCCTTGGCCTGTGTGCGCCCTGGAACTCGACTGGCTGGATACTTATTGCCTCAATTGCAGCCTCAACCTGCCGCGCGCCACTTGCCGATTGCTGCCCGAAGTGCGAGTGAGTCGGGTTTCAGTTTCCTCCCCGTTTGCAGTGCGGGTACCAGCCGGCTGGCTGGTCCCTTTTCACGCGTCTTTGCCGCCAACCGCTGTCGCCAACGTGTTCCTCTTCTTTTTTTTCAGTGTTTCGGCTGCTTCCCGGGAAAGCGCGTCGTCGTGCGTGGGTGGCCGCCGCGTTGCTGTGCGTTGCCTGGCAGTGTAAGCACGCCAGGAGCCTCTATGGGCTTAAAGGGCCGTGCGAACCTCCTTTTGTTTTTCCGCTGCCTCTCCTCCGCCGCCGCTTCCTCCTCGCTCCGGAGAGAGGGGTGGGGGTGGGGGGGATGCACCCGCGGGCCGAGGCGGCGCCGGCCGGGCACCGGTACGGCCCGAGCGAGCACCTCCGCGCCCACGCCGCCGCCAAGCCGCCGCCACGCCGCCGCCACGCCGCCGACACGCCGCCGACACGCCGCCGACACGCCGCCACGCCGTCCGAAAGTGAAACACAAACAACAATACGCGCGCCGCGTGAATGGCGACGCTGTTCCTCACACTCGGCGGGTGGCGGGCCATGCCGTCGGGGCGCCGCGCGGCCGCATCGAATTTAACCGTAAATTTTTAGTATCATTGGCTGCGGAGAGGCACCGGGGAGAAACGGTGAAAAGGTAAACGACGGCAGAACGGGCCGATGCGCGAAGACAGACGCGTCCGCGAGTGAGACGCGGGACGCCGCCGCCTGCGGGCTGCGAGGTAGGCCGACCCGTCGAGCGCCGGTGTCGCCGTGCTGCCTGTCCGCCGGGCGGCGAGGCGAGCCCCTGGCGAGCAGGCAGCCTGCCCCGCCGCACGCATGTGTGACCCGCGGTTCCCTCTGCGTCGGTTCTCCTCCAAGGTGGCAGGCGGACGGTGTGCGTGCGATGAGCGTTAGTTTTCATCGCTGATTTTCAGAGGGAAACCTGTCGTCTGTCTAGCAGTCTAGCCGGCCGGCCAGGCGAGTCGCGAACCGCCGCTAGACGCGGCGCGGCGACATGTGTCGCGTCTACACGCCAAGTGCTGACTGGGCGCCGCAGCCTGTTCACTCGCAGGCACTGCGCGCTAAGTGAATGACAGTAATTGCACACTTACAGCGTTTCTCTGACTGTCTCTGTCGCACACCGGCCCGTGTGGGCACCACCGTGGGCGCGGCCCGGGGGGCTGCAGGGGCCCGCTCTGTCTCTCTCGCACCCCCACGCGACCGGCCGAGAGAGACAGAGCGACGCGAGGACGGTTCGGAACGCTGCAGCAACACCGCCTCGCGTTGTTTTCGCTGCCCTTGGTTTCCAGGCCGGGCCCCGGGGCGGTCCCCACGCCGATCCTCACGCCCTGCTTCGAGTGGGCCGGGCCCTGTTGTTCCGCCGGGATGCCGCGGGGCCGCCGCCAGGGCCGCCAGGTCGCCGTCAACGCGCGCACGCAAAGCAGCGCGCACCTTGCGTCGCGCGATCGGAGCAGCACTTGCAGTCAGCAGGCGGTGGAAAGTGGAAAGTCAGGCGGCCGGTGCCAAAAACCAAACGCGGCCGAACCGAACCGGCTGCAGATTCTGGGAACCGGGCCGGTGCTGTGCGGCTACAGCATCCTCGTTGCGTCACGACGTGGGTCCTCGGTCCGGGCCCCGGGGTCCGGGGTTCGAGTCCCGGCCGGGTCCTCCGGCGTGACGTCCCCCTCGGGCGGCAGGGCGCCGCGGTCGGGCCGGGGCACTTTAATGCGGTGTGACGAAAATGCCGCGACTCTGATTCACTTCACTCGGCAAGCGGGTGAGTCAGGAAGGCGAGGCTCGAAACGCATTACACTTTTCGGGTCATCGCGTAAACGGGCGGCGAAGGCGGGGCGGGGCGGCGTGGCGCCTTTCGCAAAAGTTAATGGCTGCGGCGATGTCTCAGATTCGGGGCGAGTGCCGCGAAGGAAAATGAGTAAAAATTCGGGTGAAGAGACGAGGAAGCTCCCCGCAGTCAATCTGACTGCGTTCGACGCGGACCCGGTCTTCGCCTTTTTCCTCCGCGTAGCGACCATCGGCACCACCGTCATCGCCCTACCGGAATTCACACCTTTTCCTGACCGAAAAAAAAACGGCCCGATTTCATGTCTCGCGGTGCAAGAAGCAGGCCGTCTTCATGCTCACTGGCGCTGCCGTTTTTTCTCGCCACCGGAAACGCAATGTTTGCTTCCGATCGATGACCGGACGACCGAGAAACTGCACAGGAGGTCGCGAGGACGGGTCGCGGGACACAGTGGGCCAGAAGACCGGATCCAGGGACTTGTGATCCCACCAATGGATTGCACTCCGAACGAGGCATCCATTGGTGGGGTCACCCGTTCGGTTCGAGTCCCGCATTTAGCGACTCTGGCGCTCAAAACGCGTCTAGGGTTTTGGCCGCTTGCGCCGGTCTCCTGGCCCACTGTGCGGGGCAGGGTCGCGGCTTGGTCCGCGTGGTCGCGCCTCGGACTGAAGCTGGTGTGTACTCACGCGCGCCCTGGCCTAGCCGTGCCAGGGAAAGCCAGGGCGAGTTGTAATCCCGTTGCAAAGTAAATCCACAAACACGCACGCACACACAACACGCGCGCCAACACTCACACCGACACTAGATTTATGGTGTTATTCCTGGGGCATTACCATGAGGACAGTCGAAAGAGAGAGACACTGGCGCGTTGACACGAGACACTAACACACACACACACACACACACACACTCGCGGGGAGGGCACTACGCGACGTGCTCGCGGACGCGCAGGCAAGCAGCGAGGCGGCGCGGTACGACCTGTCGCTGGACGCCGTTCGGGACGGACTGGAGTGGAGACCGCACCGCACCGCGCTGGGGCTCCACGGCGCGGCGCCCCACCGCAGCCGCCGCAGCCACCTGCCGCCCCGCCCCGCCCCGCCCCGCCCCGCCCCGCCCCGCCCCGCCCGGCAAGTGCACGCCGTGGAGGTGCGCGCACCACTCTCACCCGAATCGGCGCCACACGCCCCCCACATCCTCCCGCTGATTCCGCATAGCGCCTCGTCGCTCCGTCCCTCTCGCACCCCTGTGCAGCGCCGAGTGCGAGAGAGACGGAGGCGGCCGTATTGAAGGCGCGCGGCGCCGGGCGCTGGCATTCCACGGTCCTCTGCATACACCGCGCGAGACTGCCCGCGATGCGGCCCCAGGAGACTAGACGACAGACCAGCGGACGGGCCTTACCGGAGGAATGCTTTGATCTAGTTGCAATGGCTTCTTGAAGCAAAGCGGACCATTCTCCATTCTCCCTCCGGCCTGTTGGCCTGTTACGACGACGATTGTCGTAAACACACGGAGCGGAATGCCCTCGGCGACGCTGAGCCGAGCTGGTGTGCTTTGGGAGCTGGGCTGGCCCGGCTGGGCTGGCCGCCGACACGCAGTGGGCCAGAAGACCGGCGCAGGCGGCCAAAATTATTGTAGACGCGTTTTGAGCTCCAGAAGCCGCTAAGTGGGACTCCAACCGAACGTCTGACCCCACCAATGGACTCCTCGCTCGGAGATCAATCCATTGATGGTGTCACACGTTCGGTTCGAGTCCCATTTAGCGACTCTGGAGCTCGAAACGGGTCCGGGATTTTGATCGCCTCCACTACCGGTCTTCTGGCCCACCATGCGACAGTGTCTCTGATACTGCACCGTACAGTCCGGTCGGTCGGTGGCGGCGCGGCGGCAAGCAGGAAAAGGGCTGGTGTCCGGAGACCGGGGCAGTGACCGCTAGAGCCGCCGATAAAAACAAAAACCGAGCGAGGCGAGCCGCGAGCGCCGACCGAGCAGCCACCGGCCAACCGAGCGCTCTGAATCGGATTGAGCCGCATGCCGCATGGAAAACCGAACCCGTTGGCGGCGTCGCCCGTTGGGAACCACACGGAAAAAAATACTTTGTCGTAATCGACTTTGTTCAATAGGCTAAATAGAACGGTTGCCGAAAAACAGGTAGTGTTTCCGGCATTAAAACCGGAACCTGCTGCTCACAATCTCAGTATCCTGACCACTCAAGTACCAGGGTGACATGCCACTTGCTATGCCAGCGTCGATCTTGAAACTTCTCGAGCTGCTTCCAATGTGGCGTGTCGGTGGCGAGGCAGTGGTACAGTAGTCCCAGCCGACCCTGACCAGGAACACATCCCGTTACAGTGGACGCCTTTTACGCGCTTATCGAAAGGCATGTGTGAGTGTGTGCGTCTACCAGAGCAAGTCAAGGTCATCTCCACTCTCCGCTTTGTTGTGTATCCTGTTTGGAAACAATAATTCAAAGCGGCTTCCCTGACCTGACGGCGTAAGGCGTCGTCCTTCCCAGCCTGTCCTGACAGAGGATGCATGCCCCTGCATCCAGCGCACACTCACACACACGCACTCGCCTGGCCGCCACTTTGTACATTCAGCTGCTTTGATTTTCCACAGTTTCACCGCGGCGCTGCCCAGTCGATGATGTCCCTGGGGATCTGACAATGGGCATCGCGCAAGCCCTGGGGGGGCTCCTTGTGGAAACCTGCCGCCGCCACCAGG
The DNA here is from genome assembly GCA_030522485.1 of Stenchaetothrips biformis. Classification (NCBI taxonomy): domain Eukaryota; kingdom Metazoa; phylum Arthropoda; class Insecta; order Thysanoptera; family Thripidae; genus Stenchaetothrips; species Stenchaetothrips biformis. Next base: position 4,896,121 of record CM060090.1, on the reverse strand, counting down.
AGGGTGAGGGGGAGAGGGAGAGGGGGGTGTCGCCCACCGCGCCCATATCCAGCCGGCGGGGAGGTGGGGGGAGGGAGTCAGGTGCCGCAGAAATCCTGTTGAACCACTTTCGATGGCGGGGCCGCGGCGGAGAAGGAGGGTGCCCGGCGGCCGGCGGCGGCCGGAAGGCGGCGGGACGCGAGCCACCCGCGGGCGCTGCGGTGCTCGGCGGGGACCTCCCCTCGGCCGAACACTTTCTCATGCGTCATCTGGTATTGCGAGGCCAAGTGACTCCACTCCGCCGAGGGGGCTGCATCGAGCTGCTCCATGGCGGCCGTGCAAAGCGGAACACTCCGCCGAGACTCACAGCCAGTACTGGTACTTTGAGGCTGTGTCTGAAAACAGTTTTCCTGGCCATTTCTTCGCCAGCGTATGCGGCTGGGTAGGCCGGCCTGCGAAGCAGACCCCGCCTGCCTACCCCCCCCCCCCCCTGCACATTCACACTCACACACGAGGGAGGAGACCAGAAAGGCGAGGTATTTCACAACAGAGGCAATCTCCGTGATCAAATCGTGTTGTTTAATAAAGGCCCGGCCTGAATGGCTGGCCTGTCAGGCGTTAAGGCGAAAGCCTTGGCGATGCCCGCTTATTGGCCTCCTAGCGGCCTTTAGGTGCCTAAGCCCGCCTAATGGGTGCATCAAACAGGGCTGCCCCGCCCCGCCCCTCCCAGCACTGCCACTTAAAGGCTTCCGACAACCGGCTGCGGCGGGGCGCGAACCCGCGGCCCACCGACCAGGGCCAGGGCGTCGCCGACGTGCATTCCTTCACGAGGCGCGTTCGGGGCACTGCCGTGCGCCAGTTTGGGCGCGCCGCACAGTGGGCCGCGAAAGAGACGGACCGGGCGATGCCGTGTCGCTGCGGACGAGTCGGCCGAACTGAACGAAACACATGCATTGCGTCACGTTGAGCGATCCCTTTCCGAGCGATTACTCACGGCGGAAGACCGAACCGAAGACGCGGTCGGCCGCCGTCCGTCCGTCCATCCATCTATCTATCCAGCCATCCATCTATATTCGCACCGGGTCAGACGTGTCCGGAGTGAGGAGTTTTAGCCGCCTGTGCCGGTCTTCTGGCCCACCGTGCAGGGAGGAGGGCGTGTGCGTGAGGCGAGCGACACCCGGCAGCGACGACAACGAAAGCACTTCCTGCACCGCGCGGCCCCGATCGTCGGGCGGAACTGCCGCGTACACTGGTTGTAAAGACCCGACGGGCCACGTCACAACAACAACAACAACAAACTGGAACCGCTTTAAACACGCCCCAATGCCAACCCCTTCTCTAACTTACCAGCATTGCAAAAAAAAAAAAACAGCAAGACCGTCATTACGCATTAGACATGATCGCCCGGTAGCGTTGCGACACTGGCATTTCTTTCTCCCGGGGCAGTGCAGTGCAGTAGTGCATTGCAGTGCGAGGAGGCAGGCAGCGAGTCACTTTGCTCGAGCATGCGGCGGGCGCCAGAAAGGATCGCCATTTTTTTTTCCATTTTACGGACGGTTTTTAGCAGATGATACAATACACATTCACTCCAAAATAAGCCGATAACACGTCCAGTCGTGCGAGTCAGGCGTCCGCGTGCAAGCGAGTCGTCAGTCGTCAACTCCAGACAATGGCGCCGACCCAAAGACCCGAGCGGCTCGGCCAATTAAAGCTTGATGAGGCGCAGCAAATACTACGGCGGCCGCCGCACAGTGGGCCAGAAGACCGGCGCACGCGGCCAAAAATCTAGACGCGTTCTGGCCCACTGGAGCGCCGTCTCTCTCCCACTCGCTGGGCTTCCCCGGAAGCCGTAGGCATGCCGTAGATGTGCTCGTAAAAAATAGCGGGCTTTGCACCGAATCGCGAAATGAAGATCAGGGGCCGGATTTGAACCCGAGATCTTACCAGCTGCAGACCTGCACGAAGCGTGCACGGCTACGGGAACGCGTTGGGCTGCGTGTCAGCAAAGTGCCGTAGGAGTGCGAGAGGGACGGAGCAGCGGAATCAGTGTGTGGCGTTCGGCATAGCGGACGCCAGCGAGGCAGTGCGTGCGCCGTCGTGTCGCAACAAGGACACCTCCGCGAGGCGACGTCCACGACGAGGAGGATGATGAGGCTCTGCAAGGTGCGGCAGCGCGGCAGCCTCGGCCACGCAAAGGGCAGCGCACACACCGGCACACACCCAGTGGCAGGTTAGCTTACAGCAAAACCAGCAAAAACCAGCAAAATGAGCAAATCAAACAAATACCAGGAAAACCAGCAACAAAACTGGTAAAAAAACCTAACAAAACCGGTAAAACGAACAAAGCGAACAAAACGAACACTTCCCATCCTTGGCGTGCTTTCGCCATCGCCTACGGATCGTCCACACCTCGTGTTTACGGCGACGTTGCTCGAGGACCCGATGAACCCCGAGGCGCGGCCCACCGGCCCCATGGCACCGCCTCGCGTGTTGTTGTTGTACACAGCCTTGCGCGTTACGTCAGCCTCCGCGCTGCGCCGGCACACAGTGAGCCAGAAGACTGGCGCAGGCGGCCTAAACTCTACACGCATTTAAACCTGCAGAGTCGCTAAATGGGACTCAGATCGAACGAAAGACCCCCATAATGGATAGCTATCCCAACGAGGAATCGATTGGTGGGGTCACACGCGTCCAGTCCACAAAACCAGTCACTTTAGCGACTCTGGAGCTCAAAACGTGACTAGAGTATTTGTCGGCCCTCCGACCCACTGTACGGCGGCGTCGCCCCGGGCCGCCGGTCTGGCCCACGCCCTCGAGAGGGTCCTGGAGAGCGGCCGCGATAAGCGCGACAGCAGCCGCCCCATTCATTTCCCACCCAGGCGCGGATCCTGAGACGAATTCAGAAGGGGGCCACCAAGGGGGAAAAGGCGACTTTTTGCCTAACTTTCAGGCAGCCGCTCCGACACCATGGCGCACGGCGTCGTGTCAATGGTGCGCCATGACCTTTGCACGCTCGTCCCGGTGGTCAAGCCTGCCTGCCTGCCTGCCTGGCGGACTCGTCTGCGCATGCGTGTCAGGGCTAATGAGCAGCATCACTGCGGCGACCGTGCCGCCACCAGTCTCATTCCGAACAGTGCTTCGTCGCTCTGTCTCTCTCGTGTGACCCCACCAATGGATTCCTCTTTCGGAGAGAAACCCATTTTGTGGGGTCACACGTTCGGGTCGAGTCCCATTTAGCGACTCGGGAGCTCAAAACGCGTCTATAGTTTTGGCCGCCTGCGCCGGTCTTCTGTCCCACTGTGTGGCGGCGGTGCTGAGGAAGGGTTGGTTACCTACACCGTAAACTTACGTGTGTGTGTGTGTGTGCTTGCGTGTTTGAATGCGTGCTACATCACAGACAGTCCCTCAGGGGGCCGACGTCCTCCTAGTACAATTATTTCGTGATGGAACGTCGGCTGCTGCTGCTGCTGCTGCTGCTCTTTCCACCCCGTGCTCCAGGACGCCGGCGTCCAGGCAGCGGTGCAGGTGGCGGAGGCGCGCATTGCCGAAGCGTGCGATAGAAAGTCGATTCGTCACGCGTCGCGCGTCGCGCGCCTTATGCAATATGCAGTGTCACAGACGGGCTGCCACTACAACACAGTCACAGGGGCAGCGGGTCACAGCCTTGCCGTGCATGTGTGTGCGTGCTAGCGCGTGACCGCACATCAACCGAGTGCGAAGACCGGTTGCATCGGGTCGCATAACACTCCCGAACTGGAGCAGTCACTGCGCAAAGTTGCCTCCGGTCCGCGGGTTGCCTACATCCACTCAGGCAGGCGTAAACGTTGCCTCCTCCGTTCAGGAATGGCCTTCGTCCTCGACTCTTCCTAACCAACAAAAATCTAGTCGTGTTGGGTGGAAACGGGTGGAACTCCCAACCCGAGACGAATGTTCCTTCCTCTAGCGCCCCGCCGCGCTAACAACGGCCTTCATGAAGGCGGAATGCCCATAATCTGTGAATCAGACATAACACTGATCCGGCGAGGTGCTCCGAGGCACGCGAGCACGCCGTCAAGCGCCGTCAGGCCGTCCGAGAGGGAGACGTATTGGGAGAAAGCGCTGAGGACGGCGCCAAGCCGTGCCCCGCCACGGCCATGCCACCTCGCCCCGCCCCGCCCTGCCGCAGCGTGTATGGAAATCAGGTGAGACAGGCCGGGCTGTAAACGGCGCTCGAGGTTTACGGTGTCGTAAACGGCACTACATGAAAATGAAGTTACACCAGCAGTGCGCGAGAGGCCTCACTAAACGATACTCGATACGCGCGGCGGCGGACGAAAGCGCCCACGGGGCCATGCCCACCGGGCGGCAGGCGGGCGGATGATCAGCCGATTTGGTTGAGGATCAGCCGAGGGCGGCCGGGCAGCGTGACCGGTAGGCAGGGCGTTGCGCAACAGGGTATCGTTCATCGACGGCAAGGGTGCAGGCAGGGCAACGAGAGTCAACGGGAGTCAGCGAATGTCGAAAAGCCGAAACCGGAGTCAAAATAAAAACCGAGGGGGAAGCAACTCGAAATTTTTGTGTACGTTTTACAAAATTTCTTGATTTTTTTTAATTTTTAGAAATTTTTGAAATTTTTGAAATTTTTAGAAATTTTTTTATTTTTTTTTAAATTGTAATTTTTTTCAAAAATTGCCAAAATAAAAGAATTTAGGGCCGAGAAAAATATAATCAGCCCATGGCACACCGTTGCGAGTATACGCGACGTGTGTCGTGTTTGGGGCGAGTTGGCGAGTTGCACCGCATTTCCGTCTGCGATGCCCTCCAAGCGCACGTCACGGGGCAGGCCCCACGCTGTACCGAAATAACAAAGCATGCCGGACGGATCATGTTTGACGGGTCGCCGCGTCGCCGCCGTGGCGTAACACACGTTCACGCCCTCGTCCGTGACCCCGCGGTGCACCGCGGCTGCCCGGCCGTGGCGGGGCGGCGGCGGGCGGGGTGCCGCCTGGAGCGGTGCCGGCTGGCCGTCGAAGGGCTTCACCTGCTTGTTGTCCCAGAGAGGCTCTGCATGCGTGATGCCCGCAGCCATCGGCCCGGCGCAGCCGGCGTTAATGCCTTTCGACATCGGACTCTAGGCTGACTCCCTCACGGAACGCCGCACAGTGGGCCAGAAGACCGCCGCGGGCGGCCAAAACTGTAGACACGCCGTGTCAGCGCTGAGCTTGAAACTTCTCTTCAACTTCTCGAGAAATATGATTCAAAAGTAATCAAAAAGCCAGGAACCAGTAGGAACGTTTCTGGAAGGCTCTACTCAGTTTTCTTTTCCTGCGTGCAGAGAGCAGGGCAGCGCCATTCAATGCGCCCCGCGCCTGGCCGCGCCGCCGCGCCTCCGCCGGACTGTGTTTATCAACCGTCGCCGAAGATGTTTTGCCGCGAATAATGAAGAGGTGCGAGAGAGACGGACCGATGATCGGACTGTTCAGCCTCGCGCGGTGTTATTATCCATATTTTCCCTTTCCGTCACGCCCGCGACGACGACGACGACGACGACACGCCCGTGCAACGGATGGCACGGCGCTCTCACTCGGAAGGGCGGACAGTGGGCCAGAAGACCGGATTCTGGGACTAGCATCGAACCTGTGAGCCCACCATGCTGTGAGACGGCTCGGCCAGGGGAGAAGCAATCGTCTCCTTCCTGCCGCCGCCGCGAAAAGCAGCGCGCGAATATGACCGGTTAGGCGCGGCGCGGTCGCCGAACCCGAGGGAGCTCGGCATTCCGCGCCAGCGTCATGATGTTGATGATGTTGGCGCAGCCCTGCCGCCCCGCCCGCCCGCCCCGCCCGCCCCGCCGCCCCGCCCGCCCCGCCCGCCCCGCCCGCCCCGCCCTTGCAGACCGGCGTCCGACCGCTTTCGGAAGGCGAGGACGCGCGTGCGTGTTGGGACGTCGCGTCGCGCGTTTTTACTGCCGAAAAGGAAAGTGATATTTTGATGCGCATCGGCGACCGGACCGGACCGGCCTCGGACGGGGAGGGAGGGGAAGGGCTCGCCCACTGCGCGACGTAACCGCAGCCTGACTGTTGCAAATGCGGATTCAGGGCGCCGTTTCTCTGAACGCTATCATTCTATGTTGCATGCAAGTGTGACGCGTCCTTTCCTGGTCCACTCACCCACTGGCAGCGGCTGGCCGGCGTGCTTTCCTGGTTGCTGGTACTTTGTGTGCGGCAGGACGGTAGTGCGTGTTCCACCAGGGCCTTGTGTGTGTTCCTGGTGGCGATGCAGTCGCCGTCTGGCTGCCGACAAATCGCACACCACACCTCCCTGCGTGTGCCAACGTGTGGTACCACCAGGGCCAAATAAAAAAATAATATTCCCACCCATGCACTGGGTGTCGAACCCAGGTCGTTCAGACTCAGAGTACGGAGCCCCCTACGCTCTCGGCCACCGCCACATATGAGATAACGACGACGAAGCGGTGCTAAGGCTGCACCCATACAGTGTCGGATCCCGAGCGTGTCGCAATCAGCAAAAGATAGGGCAGTATTCGAACATCAGCTCACGGACTTGTAGTCGGCACACCGACGCTCACGGCCGGGAGCAGCCGCCGCTGACGACGGCCGCGGGTGCGAAGGCCGCGTTGCGCTCTCGCAGCGCCAGGGCCAGGGGTCGGGGCCACAGCGGCCCAACTGGAGCGTCAATTTATTTATCCGCTGCGGTTTGGCCGGAGCAGCCATAGACGTGAGGTCGGATAGGAAAGGCCGGGGCGGGGGCAGGAGACCGCCTGCCGGAGACCGCACCCGTGGACCGCGGGCACCACCGCGTTAGTTGGGCCCGTAGAAAGCAAGGCGGGGTCGGGCGCCGCGCCACGCTGCGGTGTGCACACAGAGAGCACGGTGCGGCCCCCCGGCCTAGCCCCGGCCTAGCCCCGGCCTAGCCCCGGCCTAGCCCCGGCACACCGCGGCCGATGGACCCGATGGCGAGTTTCGCAAGGCGAGGCACGCGGCGCACCCAGTTTGGTCAGCGCGGTGGTCAGTGGCCACAGTCGCTCCAAATCGATGAAAAGCAAAATCCGACCAACGACCCGCGCGGAGCGGATTGCCAACCAGAAGGATAGTCTCCTGACAGGCGCCACACGTAACGCCGCGTAACGCGCACCTGGCGGGCGATTCAGAAGATCGGTTTGTCGCTCTGTCTCTCTCGCACCCTTGCGGAGAGCCCCACGAGTGCGGCAGACACAGAGCGACCGAATCACTCGACTTGCGGCGACCGCGTTTGCCTCACGCGGTTCGCGGACCGCAGGCCGGCCCGCGGACACCTGCCTGCCCGCCGCCCGGATGCACCTCGACCACGCCGACGTCGCCAAGAAGTCCGCCAACGCGGCCGCCGGCCGGCGAGGCCGCCAGTGGGCAGCCCGGCGCCGTGGGGCGCAGCGCAGCGCATCCCGCCCCGCGCGACGCGCATTGTCTCCCGGCGCCACTGGGGGACTCGGCCGCGGGGGCGCCAGGAATGCCGATCCACCTGCAGCAGCCTGCAGCAGCCTGCAGCAGCCTGCAGCGCCATTCCCGGCAGTCTCTGCGCGGCCGGCCCCTCGGTGCGGGGGAGACAAGGCGCGCTGCCCACCGCGCATCCCGCGACTCTCTATCCCAGCGGCCGGCCAAGGACGAGCAGGCCGCCGGCAAGGACGTTATTTATTCCCCCACATCCACCGCCTTTCTCCGCGTCCACGCCGTCCTGTCGCAACGCCGGCCCACGTCACCGCCCTTTCAATTATCGCCGTAATTGGCGCGACTTTTGAATGGCACCGCGTCACGTGCAGGCCCCGCCCCGCGTAACAACGACAGCGCCCTCGTGTGCGCGCGCCTCGCTTAAGCACGCTTAGATGGCGTGATTCGCAGGAATAAGCCCCCTCACAGCAGCGCGGCCGGCCGAATCGAAAAGGAGTTTGTTTTCCTCGGCCGTCCGGCCTCATCAGAGTGAGGCAGGTTGGGCAACCAAGGCCGCCGCGCCGAATCCCCGACAACGAGTCCGAGCTGGACGCGCCTGCGAATAGAATAGCGGATTGGAATGCACACACACTCACTCACTCACTCGCGAGCACGCCAAAGGTTGCCTGGCTGCCCCGCCTGGCCAGGGCCGCCGCCATCAGCTAGCCGGTCGGCACGGGGGAGTGGCTGCGGCTGCGGCCGCGGCCACTTGGTATTTATCGTTTAAATACCTCCGGAAAATCCATCACTGCGGCTGTGCATCGCACAGTGGGCCAGAAGACCGGCGCAGAGGGGCAAAATTCTAGACGCGTTTTGAGCTCCACAGTCGCTAAATGGGACTCGAACCAATCGTGTGACCCCACCATTGAATTGCTCTCTGAACGAGGAATCCATTGGTGGGGTTACACGTTCGGTTCGAGTCCTGTTCAGCGACTCTGGTTTGTGGACGTGTTGCAGGGTGCGTTGCGGTGAAATCGATGCAGCGCCGTCAGTGCGCCACTCACTCACTCCGTCTATGTGTCCGTGTGAGAGTGTGTTGGTGTGTCGCCGGCACGGGCAACTCAAACGCGTGCCGCGAGTGAGCCAAGGGAAAGAAATGAAATAATGCATCGAAATGAAACAGTGCGGTCGGCTCGGCGCGGTGACGGCCGCGGCCGCGCTACGGCTTGCAGGGACGGCGCGCCATGCGCGGCGCAATGCCAGCGGTGCCTTCGTCGTCGCCCTGTCTCTCTCGCAGTCATGGAGCGCCTCGTCGGCGGGCGAGAGAGACGGCAAGGGAGCACTGTTCGGAATGGCACCAGCGCGTCTGCGTTTTACTACGTCCTCGCGGCCGCCAAGCTGTCAGCGCTCAGTTCACCGCACCGCGCGCCGCGCCGTCGACGAACGCTTTACAGCGACAACGCGCCGTTTGGGCGCTATGGCCGGTGCGGCGTGGTGTGAAGTGACCGGCCGAGCCCCTCCCCTTGTTTGCCAACAGCTGCCGAGAGCAGTGTGGAGAAGGCAAAGGAGGCCTCGGCGGTGGACCGCAGACCTAGGACCTAGGACAGCGGTTCCCAACCTTTCGCAACCCACGGCCGAACATTCGCAAACCCACGCCAAGTACCCCCCCCCCCCCCAAAAAAAAAATAAATTAAGGTGTTTTTTAATCATTTAGCTTTTCAAAGGCATCGCTCCACCGGCAATGTCTCATGTCTCACGGTAGCCGAGAGCGCAGAGGCGTCGCACTCGGATCCTGGGGGAGCTGGGTTCGACACCCAGTGCAGTCGTCATTATCGACACGCTGTCACGGGGAATCGACCGCCAAATTTTGTGTCGGCGGACGCTTCCCTCGCGGTGGTGACCATAGCACCAAATAGCCTTTCTCTTACAAAAATTTACGTTATTATTTATTTTTATGATTTGTTAACGCTTAATTCGGCGCCACGTGCACTTGCGCCTCCCGGCCGGCGGCCCTCGGCGATGACGACGCGGAGTGCGGCGAAGGTGCGGCTGCTGTGGCCGGTGACGCGGTGACGCAACCAGACCGCCTAACCAAAACAACACAAGTTTGGCTCGGGGAGGCGTCCCGGGGACCTGTTCCCTTCTTCCTTCCTTCCTTCCGTCCGCCCCTTTTACCCACGTAACCTCAATGGATTAGGGAGTTGGGGCCTTAAATTCGAAATCCGGAGCGGGGCGCCGCCGCCACCGCAACGACACAGACGAGACGCCCTGCATCGTCTCCCTGCTGTCAAACGGGGAAACTAAAGAATGTGGAATTTAAAAAAATAAAATAAAAAATAAATTTAAAAAAAACACGTTAACGTCACTCTTGTGAAACAGTATCTTTATTTGCATGCGAGTGGTGTCAGCGGAACAGGAGGCGAAGCGCCCGCAGGCAGGCAGGCCCTTCGCCGTGAGTGCGTTGCTGTTGCCTACCCGGGGATTCGCGGGCGCTTGTGCCTCTGCTTGCGCAGTGGGCTAGAAGACCAAAACTCTGGACGTGTTTTGAGCTCCAGAGCCGCTAAGCAAGACTCGAACCGAACTTGTGACCCCACCCATGGCTTCCTCGTTCGGAGAGCAATCCGTAGGTGGGGTCAGACGTTCGGTTCGAGTCCTGCTTAGCGACGCTGGAGCTCAAAACGCGTCCGGGACTTTCACCGCCTCCGACGGTGTTCCGGCCCACTGTGCTCTGCCACTGGTATTGATGGGGTTGGCTCACGCGGCCGCGGCCTCCGGGCCACCGCCTCTGGGCTGGAAGACGACCTGGACGCCGCCCACCAGCCTGCTCGCCAAGTCGAAGGACATGTTGTCCCGGAGGCCCTGGACGTCGCTGTAGCGGTGCGCGGGCAGCACCCTGAAGGCGCGGACGATGGTGGCCAGGAAGGTGGTGGCCACCATCATGGCGTACTTGGCGCCGATGCAGTTCCGGCTGCCGACGCTGAAGGGCACGAAGGCGCAGTGGTGGCGGCCCTGGCTGTTCTCGGGCAGGAAGCGGTCCGGGTCGAAGGCGAGCGGGTCGCGCCAGTGCTGCGGGTCCACGTGCACGCCTTGGATGTTGAGGACGATAGTGCTGTTGGCCGGGATGATGTGGCCGCACAGGTGGGTCTCCCGGTAGCACTGCCGCCCCACGAACACGATCGGCGGGAACAGGCGCAGCACCTCCTTGATCACGCACTCGAGGTACTTGAGCCTGAACAGGGGCGAAATGGCACCACCGACATCACAAAGGAGATAACTTTTGAAAAATAATTCAGCCTCTGGCCACGCCCAGACAAGGGCGGTCAGGGATTTGAGTACTCAACGTTCCCTGATTAAGAATTCAGACGAACAATTTGCGCTGTGTCTACTCACTGCGGCAGGTCCTCGGCGGTGACGTCCCTGTTGCCGAGCACGGCGTCCACCTCCGAGAACAGGCGCTCCTGCAGCTTGGGGTAGAGGGACAGCACGCTGAGGGCCCAGCTGAGCGTCGACACCGTCGTCTCCACGCTGGCGCCGAAGAAGGTCTTCACCTCGTCCACGATGTCTTCCTCCGGGATCTCGGCCCGTTGCTGCATGTCCACCAGGATGTCCGCCAGGGCCTTCCTGGCAGTGTGCTGCTCGCTGCCTTGGCGCTCCACCTCCTCCCGCTTCACGACTATGGCCTTCCTGACGAGCGCGTGGAGGTCCTCCTTAAACTGCAAGACCTTCTTCCCCGACGGCGTCATCCGGAACAGGCGCTCGGACCAGAGCAGCGGGTTGAAGGAGCGCTGGTTGACGATGCGCAGGAACTCCTCGAAGAAGTGCACGAACGGCAGCACCTGCTGCTCCATGTCCGTGGTGATGGAGGTGCGGAGGAAGTTCCTGGAGGTGGCCAGCCGCAGGGCGTGCAGCACGTCCACGGGCGCGTTGGCGGGCACGCGCTGCACGAAGCCCTTGGCTTCGGCGGAGAAGGTCTCCACGAAGCGGTTGAGCACGCTCTTGCTGAAGCCGGGCTCCAGGGCCCGCCGGCGCGCGCGCCACTCAGCACCGGTGAGCTGCAGCAGGCTGCGCCGGTCGTCCAGCAGGTGGTACAAGAAGTGGGACTTGCTCTTGAACTCGGCGCGGCGCACCACGCACTCCAAGTCCTCCGGGCTGCTCACGAACACCATCAGGTGGTTCATGAGGGAGAGGCGGCTCAGCTCGCGCCGGCCGCCGATCAGGCGCCTGATGGTCTGGAGCACCGTGTCCGGGGTCACCCTCACGAAGTCCAGGGTGTTGCCGAGCAGCGGCAGCGACGGCGGCCCGGGGATGGCGAGCTCCAGACGGCGGAAGCGGAAGTACTGGCGCAGGAAGAGCAACAGCAGCGCGGCCACGCCGGCCGCGGCGGCCGTCGCCAGCGCCTCGGTCACCAGGCCCATGGCGCGGGTGCCGGAGTGCGCGCCCCGCCGCACGGAGCACTCGTATATAAAGGCTCGGCCTCCAGCACCGCCCGCCGGAACGCCGCACAGTGGGCTGCAAGCTCCGAGCGACTTCTTGACAAAACCTTCCCCGGCACCAGGTTGGGGCCGTGACCGTTGATATATGCGCTCCAAGCTCGCGACGGGGGAAAAAAAAGTCGGCTCGCGTTGTCATCCTCTCTGCACCAATGCAGTTTCTCAACTAACAAAATAATGGATACTATAAACAATGGTACAATTTTTTTCGTCCCCAACATACGTTTGTCTTTTTTTTTCAGCTTGACTCGACTTCCCAATGTTTTTTCAAGTATGCGCCCGAACAATCCAAATGAGGTGTTCACCTTCTCCGGAAGACCCTTCGCAGAAATTTTCTTCATCGTGTACTAGATTTTATTTTTACCGAGGGGGAAACAAGTGGCCAAATACATGTACACCAACAATTTAAATGTCAAAAAATTTAAAAAAAAATTATTGAAAAATTGAAAAAAATTTATTAAAAAATTTGAAAAATTTTATAGAACAATTTAAAAAATTCTATTGAAATTTTTTAGAAATTTTGAAGATTTTTTGAAAAAAATACGAAAAATGCATTTTTTACTGCCCTCCCCAGTGTGCTTCAAACCCACAGCAATGCGCTTTCACCATCATGTGCCGTGGTGGCTGGATGTGTCGATGCGTCCGGTGTCTCGGTACGCCGATCGGCGGTTCAAATCTTATTACTTCACAACTTTTTTTCTCTGACCGCTGCTCATTGTCACGTCAAGAGCCCGCTTCAATCGGCGTCGGACAAGAGCCGTGGTGGCTGAGGGCGTTAAGGCGTCCGATCCCGACAGTATAGTTCGGGGTTCGAATCCCAGAACTCCCTTTCATTTTTCGACTGGCTTCCTCCCACTGCGACTCAAACCCGTCGTCCAACACTCGGCAGACGTGCAAGTCAGGGTGGTGTAGTGGTCTAGGCTCAATCCAGGCCATTACACCCGGGTGTCTAAAAAGCAGTCCGCTTCGGCGGATTGGCCTCGGCACTGGTTCGATCCCCGATCGAGTCAGCCACTCGAGATTGGTCGCGAGTGGGTCCATTCCGATTCGTCGGATGGAGTTGATAAGTCCTTTGAAGCTGGCCCACTGACTGCATGTTCGGGTCTGGGAGCGCCGGACAGCGGGTGTACCATTTGGGTACCGACCAGCCTGCGAAAACAAAAGCTCCCAAAACTACTCTCTGTCTCTCTCTTTAACTCTCTGTCTCTCTGTCCTCTCTCTTCAACCCTACGATCGCCGGCTGCCTTCATCGGCGGTCCTTCATGTGTGGAAGGCAATTGCGGTCCTACAGAAGCTGAACTATGCGGTAGCAGTTAAAGCCTGGATACACCGGTTCCCATCCGAACACCGAAGTTAAGCAGGCGGCTCGAACCCCATTGCGGGAGGGAGAGGGTCGTAGGGTTCCATTTTTTATTTATTATTTTTACCAAATTTTAAATGTTCGGGTCTGGGAGCGCCGGACAGCGGGTGTACCATTTGGGTACCGACCAGCCTGCGCAAACAAAAGCTCCCAAAACTACTCTCTCTCTCTCTTTCTTTCTTTCTCTGTCTCTCTATCGTCTCTGCCTTACTCTACTCTGCCCATGTTGGGCCGTGTCGGCGGCTCGGGTCCTACTGGGTCCCCCGGCGTACGATATCGAAGTCGCTGGATCGGATTAACCCCAGTTACCTGATAGCACCGGTTCCCATCCCGAACACCGAAGTAAAGCAGGAGGCCTCCCCATTAAGACTGGGGAGGGGGTGTAGAGTTCCATTTTTTAGAAATTAGAAAAATTTCAAAAAATTTCAAAAATTCAAGAAATTTTGTAAAACGTACACAAAAATTTTGAGTTGCTTCCCCCTCGATTTTTACACCCCGGCTTAAGCAGTGATTTTACTTGTTTATCCTTAAAGAGGGTAGGCCACCCATTTGTATGTAGTGGGTCTGCGCAGGGCTGAAAGGTAGGAGAAGAGAGGGAATGGTAATGATCTGAAGGTGAAAGCACTTTAATGTTGATCAAGGCAGTAGCAGTTAGTCTTACTAAACATTTCATTTTAACTTTGAACACATAAAATAAATGCAGGCAGTTAGAATGTCAGAAGGCAATATAAAAAGTATTGTTATTACATTTGAATAATTTGCATTATCACAGGTGTCAAGAACATTGCACTGGTTCATATTAATCACAAACAGAATATAAACTATTCACAGGAGCAATCTACGACAGTATTTCATCATAAGAGGATTATAATACTTGCTTAAAAAAAAATAAAAATGCAAAACGCAAATTAAAAGGTAAATGTAAAAATAGTAATCTCAAAAGTATCCATAATAAAACAAATATTGAGGTATTTAGAGCCTGAGACAAGGGGCGCTCCCCCCCCTAATAACCATCCAGTCGGCTGAGGGCCAGCCAACCCAAATAAACAGTCTCTTCTCGGTCACTGACTTCCGCTCCCACTTCCAGAACAACTCCATTCACCTCAACAGAGAAATGTCTGAAAAAATTAAAAATAAACAGACAGTCTCTAGAAAGTTTGGGAGAAAGGTGGAAACATAAAACTTGGTATATGTACCTTATATCCCAGCCATTGGAGCCCTCAACACTCAGCTGCTTCTGGGTACACCTGTCAACAGCTGCACCTCGAAGTTGGTCAATCTCTCCCTGCATCAGTGGACGGTGCAGGCGGACAGCACACTCCTGAGGGTAATCTCCTTCACCACCTTGCTCTGCTCCGATTAAAATGTGTTTTCTACAACAACAAAAGATTTTTTTTTTTTTTAACAAGTTCAGGTGTATTTCATATGATTTTGGGGTTATAAGAGTAAGATGATACCTGTAACAATTGTCCCTGTCTTGCACCAACATAATGAGATTCAGACAAGGAAGAGTGATAACTGACGGTGATGCAACTTTGGTGGCAGATGAAACTATCAACATTCCAGAGCTTCTGAATCCACACAAAAGCATTCTGAAAAACAACAAAAACACATATTAGACTAAAATTAAAGATTTTTTATTTAAAAATTTGAATTTTTGTTTTGTTTTCATCAAACGGTACCGCTTTGTGCTGTAACTTCCAGGCCCTCCAATTTTCAGACATCCACCACCATAAAACGCGATTTCTCTATAATGTGCAACAGCACCTTGATCCTGTGTTGGGGCGGATGAACTTTCCTCTTCTTTGTTACAGGAAGGTCCACTGCCAGCAACCACCTCATTACCAGCAATTGCTTCTGTTTCCTTTCGAGAAGAGCCAGGGTTCTTCACATGAGCACCATAAATTCTGTGCTGCTCTAGTGTGGACGGAGTGCTTGGCTGGTACTGCTGTTTACGGAGATTATACCAGGGTTCTGTAGAATAAACCTGAGGAAACAATTAGGTACAAGATTAAAATATTTGTTTTAATCAACATCTTAAACTATCAGTGTTAGTCCATTAGAACATTAAAAAGAATTCTTTAGGTACAAACCGAGCCATTTTTGAAGATATTCAAACCATATCCTTGGCAGAAACTCGTTGAGAAAGGAAGCCTTATAGGACCATGGAGATACAAGTAAGGCCACAGCTTTTGCCAAAATAAGTATTCTAGATGAATGAAGTTCCTCTTGTCCAGACATTCGTGAGTCCAGCTTGCCGCAAACAAAGCCAGTGAAAGGCCCATGGATCTCACTACAGATACTGCCTGGAATAAGAATCTCTCTTTAAATATTGTATTTAATTAAAGCACTACGATAAGAATAAGAATAAGAATATGTTTCTCTTTACCTTGTCAGAATCAAATCCTCCGCCACCATAACAGTTCCTTCCAAAAACATCCACTCCAACATACACATCCAGACACCTCGCACCTGCTACTTTTACAGATCGCTTCAAGTGTTTTTTTGTCCAAGTGTAATTTAAGAAGATACCGTCACAAACATCAAAGAAGCATCTAGAAGAGGTGAAATTGGACTTACAGACAGGGAAAAGAGAGGTGACACAAATACAACAAAAATGGAATACCGACAAACACCAACCTATTTTTGTCATTTAGCTCATTTTGCCAGTCCAGGCTTCCTTGACAAGTCACGCTGTCATACCAAATCACTTGAGCTTGTTTCAAACCTAGGCGCTGCAGGCTGTTGCGCAATTCAGTAACAAAGCGCACAAGCTTAGGAACATGTTCTTCAGGGATTTTGTTCTCCACATTCAAAAGGTAACCATCAAAGCGATAGTAACGGCAGATAGCTGCTAACGCATCAGCAAATCGAACAACAGTAGGCACGTCAACAAAAATCTGTTCCCAGACACGAGCTCCTTCTGTGCCCTCAGTGATCAGTGTTCCTGAAACAACAAGAATAAACACCATAGATTACAGCCTTATCTTTCAAGGGCGAAATGTACAGTAAAATTCCTTTACAACCAACCCAAAACAGGTACACCGTGAAGGTGTCCTGAATTTATCCACGAAACTGGAGGCACAGTTAGAAGATGGTGACTAAAGTAGATGAAAGTGTCAATACCAGCCCAGTGGAAAAAGCGGTACTCCCCATGAACTGGAGAGCCATTGACATACCTTCAGGGAGAAAGACGACAACTTATTAGGTAAAGACAAACACAAACGCCAAATGATTTGACTCGATAACACAAAATCATCATGTAGACACATAGTGTAAGTAGATCCTTACTTGTCTTGTAGGTAGCCGCCTTTCAAATCGTGACAAAAAATGGTCCTAGGCACCGACTCTCTGTGCACCCTGGGCTGCACTCCTTCGACGCAATGCACCCTGTTGCCAGGCACCACCATCGCAGACCTGGGTGACAGGGGAGTCACCAAGCTGGCCCAGGACTCCCTTTTCCACTGCCAGACCTGCTCCAGGGTGGACATGGGCGAGCAGGACACCCCGTCGCCGCCATGGTACTCCCTGGGCTCCACCTCTCCCAACGAGTGCAGGTCCGAGCACAGCAAGCTGTCCATGGTGAGTGTCTCGAGCTCGCCGTCGATGTCATTCTCCCGGGTCCCTGCAGCCATCCCCCTGGAGGTGGTGGTGGTCGTCCTGTTGACGTTGGAGAGCGTCCAGAGCGAGGGTACGAGGTGCAAGCAAGCCGGTCACGTCCACGTCGTCCGTCAATCCTGTCAAGCTTGTCGTCTGCTCCTACCGTATCGTGTGTTTACCTTGTTGTTGTTGTTTTTGTTTGCTGGCCCCGACTCGCCGCCCTTACTAACTCTGATGGCATAGTTTAGCGTTGAATGAGGGCGGAATTCTCGTTTTTCTTTCTTTCACTCTTTAAAAGCTGAAGGGATTGTGTTCAAATCGTTTTGTTTCAGTCTTTGGCCGCCAAGTAAACGCCATTTTACTACTGCTGCAGACAATGTTTGTGGTGGACAGCCTGGAAGACCGTGCAAGCTCCAACGCCCTCTGCCGGAGAGATCTGCAACTGCATCGAGCGCGGGAGTATTTCAACCACGATTTTCTTCTTCGTGATTTCAACCTTGTGACTCGCACACTCTTTCCGTCCCGCGCGGCTCAAGGGAAATTGAAATAGATTGAAGTAAATATTTCAGGGTAAAACCATTTATTGAAGTCTTTGTTGCACAAGTCTTTGTTTACACGGTTTGACCATGACTTGAAAATAAAATAAAATAAAGTATGTAATATGCGTACGGAGCAGAAAGAAATGCACGTTAAACTAAGGTTCTCCCATGTGAACCGATGATGTCAGATTATGGCACCCGATGGCAGTCGCTTCATCGCGTGGCAATGGCCGTGTCCGAGGCCCTGGCCGCGGCCCTGGCCCTCCTCGGCATGACCACCTTCGCCCCCAGCGCCGCCCCCAGGGCCGCTCCGATGTCCTCCCTGCCAGCGGCCCCGTTGGCCAGCGCGCCGCCCGCCCCTCCGAAGAGGACAGACCGCTCGAACAGCTCGTAGTCCTTGGGGAGCTCGCCGGTGCGGTCAAACTTGTCGAGGTCCGCCCTCTCCCCGGCGGGCTCGGTGATGCTCTTGGCCACGGCCAGCAGCGACTCGACGAGGTAGTCGGACGTGTCCTCGTCGGCGCTGCCGGGCTCGGTGCAGCCTCGGATCTTGGCGTAGGGGTTGGCGGGCAGGTTGAACTTCCTCGAGGACGGGCCAGCCGCCGCCCCTAGCTCCGACTGCGTCCTGCTGGAGTCTGAGGACATCCTCCTGGAGACGGCGCGCGACCCGCTGCTGGAGCTGGACGACGCGCGCCGAGAGTTGCTGCACGAACTGGACGACGCCGCGTCGCTCGCCGCCCTGGCCTCGGGCCTGACCCTGGAGTCCCGGACGCCCTCCGGCGGGCACACCTCCCTGGGCTTCCAGAGGGGCTCGATGTCGACGTCAGGAGCACACGCCTTGCTCCGCGGCCGCGTGGGGGGCGACCAGTCCGCGGGTGGGCTGACGGACAGGTCCTCGTCGCACAGCTTCTGCATCAGCTCGGCGGCCTCGCGAAGTGACATATCCACGGCCACGGACCGCGGCACCGGCACTGGTGGCGAGTCATCGGGCACCACCTGCCGGGCGGGGTGCTCGGACTGCTGCTGGACCTGCGCGCACGGCAGCAGGCAGCCGCCGGCCAGACGCAGGTCGCTGTTGGCGGAGTACCGCGGCTGCACCCTGGCCGTGCAGGTTACCTGCGCGCCCAGGTAGTTGATGGGGCTGTCCTCGTCGTCGGCTAGGGTCCGCATCGACGGTGACCTCGGCGGGTTGGCATCCTGGACGCTCGCTGTGGCGACAAATGTCAAGCACGTAAATACAAACTTTTCAAAAATAAAGATTTAAATAGACCAGATTTACTGAAAAAAAAAAGCTAAGTGGAAATGTTTTAGATCTTTGAAATGCGGCTGTAGAAATGAAAGATACTGAATGTCCTGCAATCGGGACGATGCTTCCGCGCCTGCGAGTAGGCCCCCCTCGCACCGTGAGAGCCGGATGGGCTGCCTACCCGCAGGCGGCGGCGTCCCCTACGTACATGCCGTGGTGCTGAGACTGCAGGTGGAGACTGGCCGGGTACTGGCGGAGCACAAGCTGAGCGTGAGGCTGGTGCGGCTGCTGCGGCGGTCCAGCTCGCTGGCCAGGGTGCGGGCGAGCTGCGGCTGTGCGCGGAGCCGGTACTCCTGCTGGGCCAGCTCCAGCACGCTGGGGCCCACCTCCACGCCCTCGGCGCACAGCAGCGTCTGCGAGAGGGTTCAGGGATCAGTGTTGCTGGCGTGTGAATAAAGCGCACGCGAACGACCAGTTAAAGCTTCCGTCCGGCCTTGCGTCACCAGATACATCGAGCCAAACACGACAAAGGTGTAGTAAAGTAAGTGGGGGGGCACAGTGAGCCATGATACCGGCGCAGGCGGCTGGCTAAAACTCTAGACGCGTTTTGAGCTCCAGAGTCGCTAAATGGGACTCCAACAGAAACATGTGACCCCACCAATGGATTCCTCGTTCGGAGAGCGATCCATTGGTGGGGTTACAAGTTCGCTTCGAGCCCTGCTTAGCGTCCTTGGAGCTCAAAACGCGTCAAGAGTTTTGGCCGCCTGCGCCGGTCTTCAGGCCCATTGTGGGGGGAGGGGTACTTGCGGGAACCCGCCGACGCGAAAAAACGAGAAGGCAGGCGGCACTATCGAGTATCTTGTCCCGCCAAACGCCGTGTCTGCGACGCCGCTTGGCCGCTTCTTTATACGGGAGGAGGATGTACTAAGGAAAGTGCGAGGTCGCGCAAGGCGGCATGCATAATCCAAACACAGGCTGCGTTCCATTCTTACGTTGACGACGTCGACGAAGCCGCTCTCCACCGCCACGTGCAGGGCGGTGAGGCCCTCCCGGTTGGCGGCGTTCACGGGGCAGCCCGGCGCCGCCAGCAGCAGCGACACCACCTCCTGGACGGAGAAGGATGCACATGAAGTGTCACCAGGGCGATCCAATCACGGGGAGACATTGTTTGCTGGTCACCGCGTCCTCGGGGCGATAGGGGGTCCTCGGCAGGACGACGACGCGTTGCGCGGGTGCACTTGACCCACGGCACTCTCACTCTCGCGGCCGCGTTGCCGTGCGGGACAGTGCGCCGGCCCGTCGTCGTCGCCGTCGCTCAGACGCACAGTGAGCCAGAAGACGGGTAAAGGCGGTGACAATGGCGGACGCGTCCTGCCTGCACACTGACTCACCTTGTAGCCGCGACTGGCGGCGAGGTGCAGCGCCGTGTTGCCGCGCAGGTCGGTGTGGCCGGGGTCGGCGCCACTGGCCAGGACGATCCTGACGGCGGCCGGCCGGTTGCGGCGCGCCGCCACGTGCAGCGGGGACTCGCCGTACTGCGTGCTGCGCCGCGCCACGCCCGGCCCGGCCAGCAGCCGCACCACGTCCTGGCCGTGCTCAAGGCCCTCCTTCTCCAGGAGCTCGACCAGCGGCGTGTCGCCGCGCGCGTTCTGCAGCGCCGGGTCCGCCTTGGCCTCCAGCAGTATCTGGAAGCAGAGCGCACCGTCAGGGAAGCCCCTGAAACCACGTAGGAGCGTCACAGCCCACAATTAGAATGGCGGGCGGGCTGTTTATTCATCGAGGCAGCGAGGTCCCCGGCCTTGGCCAGCGCTGGCCCGGTCCTGGCCGCCGCGCCGCACGTCACAACACAACACTAGCACACGCCAGGACAGGTCAGACCGTCAGGACACCAGCAAAGCGACGCTCTCGCGACCGTTCCAGGCCCCCGTAACAGCAGCGGCAGCGGCCGGCCCCGGCCCGGCAGCGCTACCGGGTCTGCGAGTCCCTCTTCCTCCTAGCGTGGAGCTTTCGATGTGTTTTCATTCCGGGCTTTGTGAGTGAGCAGCGCGATGACCTGCGCGTCGCGGGCCGCCAGCAGACTGATTTTGGAAACAACCACAAGCTCTATTTTATTTAGTTTTCCAAATTTTTGTAATTTTTTAAATTATTTTTTTTTAAATTTGGAGAAAATTCGGGGGAAGCAAATTCTGTAATTAAAGTAACTTTCTAAGAAAAAGAAAAAAAATGTTTAGTGCAGGCTTTACTCTGCGGCGCAGGCCAGGCAGTGGTAGGGCACAACATTGGCATGCGCGCGTCACGGCAAGGCTGCAAAGGGTGGCCGCCGCGCGGGACACAGTCCGCCATTGTCACCGCCAGACCCAAGCTCGCGTGCCCTGCAAAAAAGTGACGCGGAATTATGGCCCTCCCGCAGACTTGCGACTCGCGTTGAACATTCGCTCCGTTTTTGTGACACGCGGTCGGCTGCCTCGCGGAAGGCGGAACACAGTGGGCCAGAAGACCTGCGCAGGCGGCCAAAACTCTGGACGCTTTTTGAGCTTCAGAGTCGCTAAACAGGACTCGAAACGAACGTGTGACCCAACCGATGGATTCCTCGTTCGGGGAGCAATCCATTGGTGGGGTCACGCGTTCCGTTTGAGTCCCATTTAGCGACTCTGAGGACTCTGGATCTAAAAACCTGTCCGCGATTTTGACCGCCTCCTCCGGTCTTCTGGCCCCACTGTGCGGAACAGCATTTCACTTTCAGATACGGTGCGCCCACTGTGAGCTCACCCTCGCGCCGTGCCGTGTCGTCGTCGGGGTGCAGTGGCCTCGCCTTCGTCCCTCCTTTCTTTTTCCGCTTGACCCCACCGCTGTCAAACTTTCGATTTCGCGCGGCCTTCGCCTCCACGCAACACCGAGGCCTTGGTCGCTGGCCGCGCACACGGTGGCGATGCACAGTAGGCCAGAAGACTGGCCAAGAAGACTCCCAACAACTCTTAACATGAAAACTTTGAGGTCCCGATTGAGCCGCCTGACATCCTCCAGGACGACGCACCTGGTAGGGCTCGGCGCTGGCGCAGCCCCTGCTGGCCAGGTGGTGCAGAGCGGTGCGGCGCCGGTGGTCCTGCGCGTTGACGCCGTGCGGCTGGGCGCGCTGCGTCAGCATCCGCAGCGCCGTCAGCAGGTGCGGCTCGTCGGGGTCGGCGGCCACCAGCTTGGCCAGGGCGTGCAGGGCCGTCTGGCCGCGCAGCTTCTCCCGCACGCCGGGGTCCGCGCCCGCCGCCAGCAGCACCTCCAGCATCTGCAGCAGCAGCCGGGGGCTGCGGCGCGCCGCCCGCGACACGATGCACAGCGTGAGCGAGGACTGGCCGTTGACGCGGCGCGCGTCCACGTTGCAGCCCGCCGCGCACAGCGACCTGGAACAGAGCGGAGGGGTGGGTCAGTCGGGTGGAGCGCCTGCGGGGTGCGGGGTAGGCAACCCGCGCGCGTGGCGGGCCGGCCTACCCTGGACTTGGCAGGCGGCCCGCGCGCTCCGCGCTCCGCGCTCGACAGGAGTGCGGACGTGACCTGGGGCAACGAGGCGCACGCCACAGGGACGCCCGGCATCCTCCGTCGCGCCTCGCCGCCTCGCCAGTCGCCTCGACAGCCGCCTTGCCGTCAGCACAAAATTGCATTTTCTCGCGACTGTCTCGGCGTGCAAGCTGCTGGACTCTCGCTGGAGGAGGCGTCCCGTTCGGCCTCGTCGTTTTTAGCCATCGGTCACTGCTGACTTGCGGCATGCATCGTGTCATCGCCGGGTCACTGTCGGGTCACTGTCGGGTCACTGCTGACCCGCGGCAGCGTGGCCACGAGATAAAGTAAATCCCATCCTCGACTACCCCGGCCGCGATGGCCATAGCATCGCTCTTCATTTCGCCTTTGGGTTTGGCTCGTTACGGCCACTTCGATTAATGATGCACTCGGCTTGCCACGGCGCGGCCGGGGGGCATTGCCTCGCTGCCTCGCGGTCGTCGTAGATAACGCCGTCGTTGAGGCGCTCCGGATTCCGTTGTGCTGCGTCTCTCTCGCACTCGTATGTTCCGCCCCGTGGGGCGTGAGAGAGACAGAGCGACGAGAGCACTGTTTGTAAATCAAACTGCCGCCCTCCTGGCGGGGCCTGCGGCGCGCGGCCTTCCGATATGCGGCCCTCCCGGCGTCGACGTCGTGCTCCACTCGTCTAAACATAGCCTGCCCTGCGCTGCGCCACGCCGCCTTCCTGGTGCTGGTCAGCATCAAGTGGAGGCCGTGATTCGCAACGCTCACGGCGGCACGGCGAAGCAGGTCGGAAAGCAGGGCGTAAAGCAGGGCAGCCCCGGCGTCGTCCGTACGCGCGTTCGCCAACCTCCCTCCGACGTGCCGACGTGCCGACGCCAACAGCATAACGAGCGCTTCGGGGCGGAAGAAAAGCAAACACGGCCGGGTGTGGATGGGCGGGCCGGGCCTGGCCGCCCCACAGTGGGCCAGAAGACCGGCGCAGGCGGCAAAAACTCTAGACACGTTTTGAGCTCCAGAGTCGCTAAATGGGACTCAAACCGAACGCGTGACCCGTGGATTGCTTTCCGAACGAGGAATCCATTGTTGGGGTCACACGTTCGGTTCCAGTCCTGTTTGGCGTCGCTGGAGCTCCGAACCCGTCCGGAATTTCGACCTCCTCCACAGGTCTTCAGGCCCACTGTGCGGCCGTCCGCTGGACACCGCATGCCTCACAGTGAGTCTGTGTGTGTGTGTGTGGTGGTGGTGGTGAATATCTGGCCGCGGACAGCAAACAGACGGGGCCCCCAATCTGGGCCAGGCGGGGTGGAGACGCGCGCGGGCCGTTTAGGAACTCCTCGCAATGGTCCATAACTCGTTGAAGTAGCCGCGCCACTGCCGCCTGGGCTCGCGCTGCGCGACAATGAGTGGCCGCGGTGTCCGGGCCGTCGAGGATGCCGCCGACGGGGCGATGTAGCTCGCCGCCGGACTTCCTCCCGAAGACGTCCACGACCGCGTCGAGACTAACGAGGACAAATCTCCGAGCGGCCTCAGTGCAGGGGCACGGCCACCGCCGTGCTCGGACTCGGAGCCCGCGGGGATGAAAAAAGTTGGGCGTTCGTGTCGGCCATAGCGGCGCGGTCAAACGCGCTCTCGGCCCGCGGAGCGCCGGGCCACGTCACAATGACAGCTTTCTGGCGCGGTCGACTCCTCACAGTCCCTCTGTCTCTCTCGCACTCATATAGCGGTCCGTACGGGCGCGAGAGAGACGGACTGACTGTGCGGCATCACGGAATCAGTCTGCACGCGCGGCACGCCGGACTTTGGACCGACTTTGACTGTTCCGTGCTCCGGCCCCCGAATCGCGCCGATGTGGACGGAGTGCGCAGTGCGCCGGCCGGGCCCCAAGGCCGCGCGCCGGCCGCGCCGACACACACACACACGCACGCACACGCGGGCTGCATGCGAGTCCAGCGGCTCCCTATAAATAGCGAACCTTAATTGTGCTTCTCGGCAGCGCAACGCAACGCCGGCCGGGCAGCGCTAGCCAGACGCCAGGAGCCCCTGCAGGTTAGGCGGCCCGCACACCGCCGGTGTTCAGCGAGGAGCGGCGCACAGTGGGCCAGAAGACCGTTTTGAGCTCCAGAGTAGCTATACTGGAAGTCGAACCGAAGGTGTGTCCCCATCAATGGATGGCTCTTCGAACGAGGAATCCATTGGTGGGGTCACACGTTCGGTTCAAGTCCCATTTAGCGACTCTGGCCCACTGAGCGGCGGGGACGTCGCCGCCCCGGAGTCAGTGCTCTGTCCCGCAACGGGACGCTCCGAAGAAAGTCAGGGCGGCAGTCTGGATTGTTGCACTCGTGATGATGATGCCCGCTCTCCGCCGCTCTCTAAGGATGCATATCTAATCGCTTCGTACAGTACTGCACAGTGTGCAGTGCGCCGTTTGCTAGTTTGCGCGTCGTAGGTAAGCAAAAAAGGAGTTAAGACTCCGAGACGGCAACGGGAGGAATAGCTCGAGTAGTTTCCGCAAGATGAGCTGATTTCAGAAATATTGGAGAAATACAAGAGGATTTTGTTTACGCCAATGTTACATTGACGGGGGGTTTGTAACTTAAAAAATGGCTCGCGGATTCTGGCTGGGGGTTCGTAACTTTAAAAAAAAAAACGTTAACGCTAACGCTAACGTGAAAGCAGATGATACTAATGAGAATGTTTATGGTAATGCACTCGAAGTCACTCTCGCACCAATGCTAGGCACCAATGCTAGACGCCCCATGAATGCAAGACGAAATGCCCTGAGTGCGAGAGAGACAGAGCGACAAAAACGACTATCGGAATCAGTCTGCTGCGGCTGCGCGCCAGCGATGGTTCAAAGCAGCGTAACCGGGTGATCTCACGCTAGGTGCCAAGGGAAAATTTCGACTTTTGAGAATTTCACTGGTGCATTACAAAGAACGGGCGAAGACGATTAAAACGATATACAGGTTGTGTATGTGTAAAATGCATCGTTCGACCGCTAGAAGCGAATAGAGACGAAAAACCGCAAAATCCGACTTGAGAATTTCGAGTTTTGAGAATTTAACTGGTGCATTACAAAGAACGGGCGAAGACGATTAAAACGATATAGAGGTTGTATATGTGTAAAATGCATCGTTCGACCGCTAGAAGCGAAAAACCGCAAAATGCTGGCGACGCCGCGACGCGGCGACGCGGCGACGCGGCGACGCCGCGACGCCGCGGCAGGCTCCGCTGTGTAGAGAAGAGTTTGGATGCGGGGTGGGGGGGCTTGGGGCTGAGGACCGAGGCGGATGCTCCTAGCCTGCTCAAGTGCTCAGCGCTGTTTATCGCTGCCCCGGGTCGGGTGGTCGGTATACGATGCCGGTGCCCCTGCCACAACTGCTACTCGCTACAACTGACTTCTCGCTACAACTGCTACCGCAACGTGCCAATGCAACGTGCAACTGCAACATTTGCAACTGATTTGGTACATTTAATTGCTAAACTGTCGAGAGTCAAAGCTAGCTGATTAACATCATCTGCTAAAAAGGGCCTTGCGGGCGTTTTGTTGTCTCATCATTAAATCCGTGTGGAACTTGTTGGGGTTTGTGAGGAGGTTTCCGCGCGCACTCCACTGTGGATGAAAGTCTGCTGCATTTTAGCGGAGACGGGGGGGAAAGGCCGGGCCGGACGTTGGCACCGGCAGCCTCCCTTCTCCGTGGAATGTCGGCAACGGGATGGTGCGGGACGGTGCGTCGCGTCTTGCCGACCGACAACAACGCGGCGCTAACAATGTGCGCCCACGCCGCGCCGCTCCTCCCCGCTCTGGGCAAACAGAGGAGGCGCGCGGAGACGAGGCAGATGCAAATATTGACGGACGCATCATGCGCAATGTGCACGAGCACGGCGACGACGAACCCGCAATCTCGCCTCGCGGATTAGGGATAGAGTAGGCGCACTCGGGGCAGCGCGCTTTGGCGCTCTAAGTGAACAAGCCAAAGCATTAAACATGGGACTCATACAAGCGGAAAAGGAAGACTCCTCGCGAACGGATTGCAGACGAGGCACTCACCTGACGATGCCCAGGTGCCCCTGCGTCACGGCCTGCATGAGGGGCGTGTCGCCGGAGCCCGCGTAGTCCGGCTCGTCCGGGTCCGCGCCCGCGGCCAGCAGCCGGTCCACGGCGGCCTGGTCCTGGCGGAACACGGCGCAGTGCAGGGTGGTGGTGGGCGGCGCCTCCGGGGACGCCTCTCCGGCGGCTGACGGCGGCGGCGGCGTCATCGCGCTCGCGACGTCGGGGCGCGGCGTCGTCGCCGGGCACCACCACAGCAGGTCCTCGCCACACACAGAGCCGTCGTCGCGAGCGTCGTCGGCGTCCTGGAGCACGACGTCAGCGTCCTGGAGCACGGCGTTGTCGTCCTGGAGCACGGCGTCGTCGTCCTCTGCGTCTTCCTCCTGCTCCCGCCAATGGCGACGACCGAGAACCAGCGCCATGGGCAACACGGCAACATCTGCGTGCACGGCGTGGTGGTGGCGCGGCGCGGGGAGGGCCGCGGAGGGGGTGGGCCTGGCGGGCCTGGCGGGCAGGGCGGCGAGGTGCGCTCAGCCCTGCCCGCGGCGTTAGCGGCAGGGGAGGGGAGGGTGCGAGATGGACGTCTGCCCCGGAGTCGCGGCGGCACGTCGCGCCACGCGCGCTGGTCGCCGACCGGTGCGGCCCGTGCAAGCTGTCTCTGTGCGGGAGGAGATCACTGCACCGCCGCGCCGCCGCGCCGCCGCTCCAGACGCCGCTCCAGATGGAACTGAGGCAAGGACTCGGCGGGCCGTGCCGGGGCTGCCGGTACTGAATGGAGAAGGCGTTGGTGGCGACTTGACTGCGCCCGTCAGATTGCCCCTACCAGCTTCAAGCAGCAAGTGAAGGCAAGCACTGCTGGGGCCCTTCCCCCTCCCCCTCCTTCCTGCCAGACAACCCTTTGCAACACGGAGCGCGAGGCGTAGGGCCGCCGCGGCCCCTCCTCCTCCTCCCAGAAACCACATGTGCGCGGGCAGGGACTCTGTCAGCCAACGACAGTGCAGATACACTGTCATGAGACATGAGCACTCCGTCGCCGAGGCCGTGGAGCGGTTTTGGAGAGCTCCGCCTTGAGCCCCGCGCAGTGGACCCGCAGCCTCCAGACGCGGCCTTGCAGCATGTCCAGCTTCCCGGCGTCGCGCGGCGCGGGGCACTTCAGTCTCGACGGCGACGTCGCGGCGCCGTGGCGCCCCGGCGATGATGCGGTGACGCGACGACGCCGCTGCCGGTGGCGTGGTGGACCCGTCCCGAAATAAAAGACAACTTCCTCGCCCGCCGTTGGTTGTTGGTCGCATTGGAGTTTGAGCGTCGCACGCCGCAGTGTCTGGGGCTCGCCGCCGTGACCGTGAAGGCGCTTCAAGTAGGGTTCACTTTCATGGTGAAGGCCGAGGCCGTAGCGACACCGAGTGAGGCGGGCCGGGACATCGAGCAGCCCGATAGCAGCAAATCAGCGCCGCCAGGTGCATCGCGAAACAACTAGCTGGCGTTTTCGGCAAAGAGGGGAGGGTGCCCAGCCCCGCTGCGCTCGGCGCTCGGCCACCTGTTCTCCGCTTTGAGGTGTCGCCGTCGTGTCCCGTGGTTCGTGTTCCGGGTCAGCATTTGAAACGGGACCCGCCCCTGCTTGGGACGGGAGGGGAATGTGTCACCACCTGAGTCAGTTCCATTTCGATTTCGGCGCCATTTTCCAGCATTCCCAACATTTTCGATTCGCCAGGCATCGTCGCTGCGCCGCTGCGGCCAGCGCGCGCTCGGCTCGGCTAGGTATTTCTCTTTTCGCCGATCGGGGTTTCGGGTTAAGTTTCCGAGAAAGCCTCGCTGTCCGGAACATGTCGCCGGCCAAACGGTGGCGGCCAGCGCGGCCACCACACGCTGCAAGCCTGTCGCACTCACGGGACGCTCCGTAAGGGCGCGAGAGAGACAGAGCGACGCACCGCTGTCGGCGAGGTGTCGAGTCCCACGAAGTGTCGCGGTTTACGCGTCCGATCGGCGAGTCGCACGTTGTTGCCTCGCAGTGAAGGAGACGGTGCTTCGCCTTGGTGCGCGGCCACGTGCCGCCGCCGGGGCGGGACTGGATGGGACTTCCCTGGGGCCACACACGGCGAGGAGGGACCACGCGGTGCGCCACGCGCAAGGCCCGGCCGAGAGTCAATAACCGGCGCAGCGTGCGCAGCGTGCCACGGGGCGCCGCGTTGCGTTTCGGCGAGGCGGTGCGGCGGGCTGAGCGCGCGGCTTAGAGGGTCAGTCGCCTCGCACTCGCACCTCAAGCCCCGGACTAGTGAAGGGATTCGCCTTGCGCCACTGCGCCGGAAATGCTGCCTCTGCTCGTGGCGCTGCTCTGTGCTGGCGTTTCGCAGCGGGGCGTTCATGAACCCCATCAGGTAGACGGTGCTGCTCGACGCCAATGCCGCGGCGGCGCCTGCCTGCCTGCCCACGGACGACGCCGACCGCACCGCGACGCGGCACCGATACTGCTACACTGGCATGGCCATGGCAGCCCGTCGAATGGGCGCTGAATCGCGTTCCTCTCGCTCGCGGGCTGCAGGCTGTGCGCCGCTGCTTCGCGGAACCGCGCCGCTGAGAGGGGCGCTCTCTGTCTATTATGAAAACCACGCCCGGAAACGGACATCCGCGGGGACCATTTGAATGACCTCAGCAGAAACAACGCACAGTGGGCCAGAAGACCGGAGCAGGCGGCCAAAATTCTAGACGCATTTTGAGCTCCAGAGTCGCTAAATGGGACTCGAATCGAACGTGTGACCTCCACCAACAGATTCCTCAATTGGAGAGCAATCCATAGTTGGGGTAACACGCTCGATTCGAGTCCCATTTAGCGACTTTGGGGCTCTAAACGTGTCTAGTTTTGGCCGCCTGGGCCGGTCTTCTGGCCTGTGCGGGCACGCAACCGAAGTGAATCTGCCTGGGCCGTATCTGTTGCCACCTGTTGCTCGGACGCTGGGACGCGGACAGCGACCGACGGCGTGCTCTATCGGCTGCGGACCACGCGGATGGGGACGCGGCCGCGAAGCCGCCCGCGAAGCCGTCCCTCGGACGCCGCCCACCGTGCTCTCGTCCTCGTCCCCACTCTCAGCATTATAATTATCCCAGCCTCGCGGCCCACGGCTTACGAGGTGCTCGTCAGTTCGTCCAAGACGAGGGGCAGCTTTATCTTATCGGCCCGGCCGGCCGGCCAGGCGACGGCGGCATGGCGGCCCGCGGTGCACCGCCGCCGTGCCTGGCCGTGCCGCCATCGAGTGCCTCTCGCGCCACGTCATCGTGATACTGCAGTCCGAGGTGCGGATAGCGCCACGCCGCCACCACAACAGTCGTGGTGCTTCCCTGGCCGGCTGGCCTAGAAGAGGCTGGCCGGAGCACGGTCCCCTACAGGGAAAGTAAGTGCTGAACCCCATTTTTTTCTTCTTTTGTTAAACTTTTTTTTTTTGCTAGTTCTTACAAATTAGCCTGAGCCCTTACATGCCATTAATTTCACATTTATTGGGTACAGATTGGAATTCTGTTGGTAGCTTGATTTTTATTTTAAGGTGTAACAATTGGCCAACTCTGATAATTTATCATTAATGTGCTGAAACTGACCTTCAAATTCTTTCCTTACAGGATTTTGTCAAGATAGTGTGCAGTATTGTCTAACAGAATGTTGTATACCAGGAAAATCCAGCAGAATTATTCTATAAACAATTTTATTGATCAAAGTCATTGAAGACAGTAGAAAGTGTTTTCTAAAGGGATCAATAACAACATAATTAATTAATAAAGAGAGTTCTAGTGTCATAATCAGTAACATTACGTCTAATTGGGAGACAGCCAAACGTCAACTGGGAGAGAAATTTCTACACTTCTACAGTAGGATGACAAAATCTGAGCTCCAAAAGTACACATCAAGTTAAATGATAAAAGGATAACAAATTGATAACAAAGTCATAACAGGAAATACACAATTTATTTTAACATTGCACATGTTGAATGAAGTAAATGATTTATGCAAGTCTCACATTTCATTAATTCAAGAAAACAAAAAAAAGTTAAAATGGGCTTCAAGAAATGTATCTTTTAAACCACATGTATGCCACGCTTCACCTTAAAATAAAAAAGAAAAAAAAGAAAAAGAAACAATAAAGGTTGCAAAGTAGGTCTTAGTGAACCAGGTACGTACGTCAACATATAAATCTTCAAAGCCTTTGTCCCTTAATAATGCATTCTACTATATACAAGTCAACTTTAACACATATTGCAAAAAGGGAAGAATATTACATATAACTCTGTGTTTACTTAGACAAGCAAATGTGGAATGTCTTCTTTTGGTTTGGATGAGCAAATAATAGAACAATTGCAAGTACCTATGGGACTCAAAATATTTCTTCTGAGAGGAAGCAATAAGAAATGCAGTACTGTATGGAAAATGTTTGGAGTAATCTCCAAGCAGGTACAATAGAAATTCACACACAATGTTATCTTGGTTCTTTGAAAGCTAGCAGTTCTAACACCACAGACAAAATCTGCCTCACTACAACAGCACTGTTCACAACCAACCATCCTCAGTAATACAAATTCACAAGTACACAAATATGAAAGAACATATATTACTATCACAGCTCCTTAATTAAGGAGCAATATCAAAGGCAGGAAAAGTTGGTCAAAAGTATTAGCAGCAAAACAGAATGGTCAAGTTGACATGTTTGCGGTATTCTTAAAACTGATAGATCAGGCCTGTAAGTAGCAGACCCTTCATTTATTAGGGCTAGAATTGGGTTTTTTGTTCGTTAGGCAGTTAAGAATCGATAAACGATGGTGGCCAGGATACCCAGCGTGACAGGGATCAGCCACGATTTCCATGAGCTGCAAAAACAAAAATATTTCAGTGTCAGCTCAACATTTGCAAAAAAGAAAACTGAGGATTTGTTACGAAAATTTACCTGGTGTCTTCTGTGTTGTTGTCTGCGCTCCAGTCCTTGGCAACAGGCTCCTTGATCTTCTTCCTTTCCGACTGCAAAAAAAAGTTTAAAAATATGACAACCATGTCAAAATAACAACACACGTACATGTAGTTAAAGAAGAAAACATTTTTAAAAAATCAAAGGATTCCAAAATAATTTAAAAATAATAGTATAAGATAAAATTTTTTGAACTTCTGAAAATAAGGTTAGGTCTTCACTTACCTCAACAAGTTCACCAATTTTGTACTTGGCCATGAGCTCTCGTGCGTCCGAGGAGTGACCAACATCTTCAAAAGGCTCAGTGGCATCCTTGCCAGCTTGTTCCAAAAGGACCTCCTCACCACCAGGATGCTAAAACATTTAAAAAAAAAAAAAAAAGTCATATCCATCAGATCAATCTTTTTAAAATTAAGGAGCAATATTCTCCAGACCAGCATTGTTAAAGATACTCAGGGTAGATGTCCTTACAAAAATAATGACCAAAAAAGAACAGAAAAATAAAATTTCTAACTTAAAAAGGCGAATTAGAGAAACATCATGGCAACATTAGGGACAGTTTCATTTTGAGTTTGAGTTGAAAATAGTATCTCTAAATTCAAAATTGTAATGCAACAAGTGTTTTATATTAATTCAGGTGTCCCCAAACATATATAATGTGTGTCAAATCTTGACTGAGACAGAACAATCATGTAAATTTGATTAGAATTAAGCAATACACTGGAGTGATTCCTGTAAAACTTTTCTAAGGGGTTGGTCATGTTAAAGTGCTGTACGACAATGATCGTATCGCATACACAACTGGAATTGACTAGTTCACAAAAATATCGACATTTTTTAACACAAGCTCTAATAGAAATAAGAATTGCAGGGCAGAAACGGATGAAATTATTGTATTTCAAACTGCAATAAATTCCACAGCTGAAGTATACTGAGGAAAAATGGTGACCCATCCCATCGTTATCCTGCCTAGGCTACGGGGCTGTGGTCGACGTTTAGCACCACAGCTCCGGTATCGCGGGTACTTGAGTCCTTGCTGGGGGAATATTCCGGAGGTCAAGGCCCATGTATTGCCAAGTACTCGGCCGGCTTGGCCCTCGGCGGCGAAGGGAGCAGCCTATCGGGGCCGCAAGAAGTGCCTACGTCAGCGCCGAGCCATCATCTCACGGAGAGGTTGAGGTTACGTCGGCCGCTCCCATGTCCACGCAAGAAGCCGTGCTCGCTGACCGTCGCGGCGGCGCGGCAGGACAAAGACCAAAGGGAACTCACTTCGTTCAAGAACTCGGTCACATCGTACACGCCGTTGTGGAGCAGGATCCAGGTCTGCTTGTTGTCGTTGTGCTGGGCCACCTCGGCCGTGGTGTACAACTTGGTTGCCATGATGATGGTGGTGCTTGGACACGAACGCGATCAGACCGTCACTAGACGCACGCAGAGAGGCCGACACACGCACGCACGCACGCACACACACACGCACGCACACACACACACACACGGGCGCGACGTGGAAGTGTTAGGGACGGACGGGTGGCCTGCGCTGCGGAGTCGCACTCCTGTTCCTGTGGACGGTACAGCCGAGCCTGAGCCGAGCCGACACTGCTGCTGTGCTGCTGGCTAAACTTGGCAAGTCATGTCATAAGCGAGAGCGGAGAGCGAGAGCGAGACAGAGAATGATGGTGGGGAGAGCCGAGCAGTGGGAGTGGGAGGCTCCTCGAGGAGTGACAGGGAGGGCCAGGGACGCAAGGGTGACGGGGAGAGGATGTCACTGGGGCAAAGGACTTTAATTAAGGACTCGCAGGGGGCGGGCGGGGCGGGCACGAAGCACCCCCCCCCCTTTACCCGGCCGCCCTAAAGGTAGGCAACAGGCAGTGCATGCAGTACAGTCCGCGGGCTATCAGCTGGATGGCTTGCTCAATGACTCGCCGGCCCGACGGAGGCAGCGCCGAGTGGCTGCGACCGAGCAGACTCGTTTTGCCGCCATGACGACGGGTTTTCCGAGCTTCCAGAACGTTCACAGCGCGGGCCAACGCACGAGAGCACGAGCTGGCCGACGGGTCGCCCCATTCTCAAAATACCCACGTTTCCCTTGTTCGTGGCGCCAGAAAAGAATAATACGTACTCCTCCTTCCTTGACGACGCCGATCCGGAACCTCTTCATGAGCATCTCGGCCTCGTCGGAGTGGCCCACCTCGTCGAAGCAGGCCGAGGCGTCCTTCCCCGCGACGCGGAGGTGCGCCTCCTGGCCGCCGGGGTGCTGCAACAGGACGACGGTGTAGGAGTCCTGCTGCAGGACCAGGATCCCAAGGCGCTGCCTGGCGGTGCAGCGCAGCGGAAAGGTCGCCATTCCTCGAAGGTTGGCGTCGGCCAGAACCCCGAGCAGGCCCTGCCCGACGCGGCCCTTTCGAGATGCCGACCCCGCGCGTAGCGCCAGCATCCGGCGGCTGGGGTGCGCAGAGACACCCCCCCCGCGCTCACCTCGTAGATGAACTCCGTCACATTGTACACGTATTTGTGGATGATGAACCAGATGTCGCCCATGCGGTTGTGCCGCGCCACCTCGGCGCGCGTGTATTCGTTCATGCTGCTGACGTCGTGGACGCGGTGCCGGCGGCGGGGCGACGGGGTCGGCGTCGGGGTCGGCCGGGGGTTCCAAAGGTGGCGGCGTTTCGAAAGGCGGCGAGGACGCGGTTCAGGAAGGCGGCACTGTGCACGCCGCCGGGCCAAAGACGAAACGCGCTGCTACTGGCAGCACCGGCGGCCGGCCCGCTCCACTTCGTTTGTTATGCGCCTGCTGCAGGTGGCCGTGGCCGTCCCGCCGGCCGCCCGCCCTGTACGGGGTCGTCGTGCGAGGCGTGCGAGGCGTGCGGTGACGTGAACCCTTGCACGGGAGGCGTGCTGAAAAGGCGGGCATGGCGTCACCGTCCCTCTCATTAAAAGTCAATGCTGAGCAACAGAGACGGCAGACACGGCCAGGGGGTTTCCGAAACTGTTTCGGTGTTTCCGGGGCAGCCAAGCAAGAACTCTCCACCGTGTGGTATTGCCCTAGGAGCAAACCACCATGCGCCACCGTGGTGCGGTCTGCGGTTCGCACCGGCCCCGGCCGATTTCAGAATCAATTCAAGCAACGGTGCAGCATTTAAAAAAATTAAATAATTAAAAAAAAAAAATTAGACAAAGAGAAATGGTTTGTTGGTCCTCCTTCCTTTTCCACTTGAATGACATTCCACCATTTGTCTAGCCTGCGTCTGTGGTCTGGTTCATTTCCATTCATCCATTTTCAGCATTATTTCATTCATGAGGTTCCTCAACAGCTTCAATAAAACAAAACTGAATAAATTTGTTGATAGTACTAAGTTTATTTTCTTAAAAATAGTTTTGCTTCTTTTATGACCAAAGATAGCTAATTAATTGGCTAATTAAATATGATATCAGACATTTCTTGCAGTCTATCGCCAACTTGAAAATGAGCTGCCCCTGCAAAGCAATTGGAAAGTTAATAAAAAGAATACATGTAACACACTGCATAGCGTAATGTTGAAAAGCAGAAAGGGAACTTACCCGAAGGAGGAACCAGTGTTACTAAATGGAGAGGGCTGCTGAGCACTTCCTCCAAACAGACTGGTTGCTTGGGGACTTTGTGCTCCACCTTGAGCCAAGTTTCCAAAGGTGGGTCCTGAGTCTTGCGTTGCTAAAGCTTCAAATGTTGAGTTTGTTTGGTTGGGGGATGATGACCCAAATGCTGGAAAATTGAAAAGACAAAGACAATGAGTAAACATAGAAAGTGGAAACGCCATGAAGTTAAATATTTGCGTCTATCTACCTGGGGCTGGTGTGGGGCTACCAAAGGCTCTAGTGGGACTTCCAAAGGCAGGGGCACCTCCAAAGGCAGGGGCGCTTCCAAAGGCTGGAGCAGAACCAAACGCCGGTGCAGAGCCAAAGGCACTGGGAGAAGTAGTCTGGAAGCCTCCAAAGCCACCACCTAATGAAAAACAGATTTTAAGTTAAATTTTAGGGTAAATAAAAAATTTTACACGACTTGATAACTACATACTCGATCTGTTCTGGAAGGAGGATGCCGTACCAAAACCAGTTTGCTCTATGGTGCCACCCATACCACCAGAGAAAGACCCAGCGGATGGGGATGCAGGAGATTGCCCAAATACACTGCCTCCAGTGGCTCCTGTCGGGAATCCAAACAGTTAACATTCCCTTGCCAGCACATGCTAAACAAATATTAATCATTTTTAAAAAAGTCTCACCTGCTTGTTGGAATAGGTTTCCACCTGCAGGAGATGCCGCGCCACCTCCGAATATGCTGCTGCTGCTGGAGGAGCCGCCCCCGAAGACGGAGCCGGACTGCGGGGAGCCAAACCCAGAGCTGGGAGAGAGAGAGAAAGAGGTGGTGTTGATACATTACATTCTATCACAGATCTATCAATTCCTATTACGTATGCTGCAAGGTGCCCCACCTTTGGCCAAACAGAGAGCCCCCAGACTGGCCGAAGGAGGGCTTGGCGCCGAAGGCCGAGGTGGTCGCGCCCGTCGCGCTCTGCCCGAAAAGGGGCTGCGACGATGTGGTGGCGGTGGCGAAGCCCGAACTGGAAACGGCAGCGCTTCCACCGCCAAAGATGCCCCCTCCCGAGGACGCCGTCGAGGCGGTGGGGCTGCAGATGGCCTGGCCAAAGAAGGACGCCTGCGTCGTGGCCGTGGCCGCCTGTCCGAACAGCGAGCCGCCGCTGCCGCCGCCGAAGGCAGACGGAGCCACCGACGCCGTGGACGCCGGCAGGGCGAAGCTGAAGGTCTTGGGGGCGGCGGGCGTGGTGGCCGTGGTGGTGGCCGTGTCGGCGGCCGTGGTGGAGATGGACGGCAGCGCGAACGAGAAGCCAGAGCCGGTTGCAGCGCCGCCGCCGAAGATGGAGCCCGCGCTGCTGGCTGCCGTCGTGCCGCCGAACAGCGACGAGCTGCTGGCGGTGCTGGCCACCGCGGCGGCCCCGAAGATGGACCCCGTGGAGCTCGCGGTGGGCGCCGTGCTCGCTGCCACGCCTGCGAAGAGGGACCCCGCGGGGCTGGAGGAGGCGGACACAGCAGCCCCGACCTGGGATGAGGCGGCT
Organism: Stenchaetothrips biformis; assembly: GCA_030522485.1. NCBI lineage: Eukaryota > Metazoa > Arthropoda > Insecta > Thysanoptera > Thripidae > Stenchaetothrips > Stenchaetothrips biformis. The sequence continues at coordinate 4,859,892 of CM060090.1, read as the reverse complement.
GCAGCAGCCACGACCTGGGAGGCGGCAGCGATGGCGGCGGCCGGGGCGGCGGCACTGCTGGCCGGAGTGGACGTCGCTGGTGCCCCGAAGAGCGCCTGCCCGAACGCGGGGGTCGTAGCGGCGGGCTGGCCGAACAGTGACGCCGCGGTGCTGGGGGTCGCGGGCGCCGCGAACAAGGACGCGGCCGTCGGAGCCGCGCTGGTCACCGCCGTGGAGCTGGCCGGCTGAGCGAGGGTCGCAGTCGACGGGGTGCTCGTTGGCGCCGCTGTGCTGGTAGACGCACTCGTTGGGGTGGCCGCCGTGCCTGCAGCAGCAGAGGATTGCGGCGCCAGGGAGCCGAAGCCGAAGGCAGACGAGGTTGGCGCGGAGGAAGTAGCTGAGGTGGCGGCAGTGGATCCGAACAGAGGCGCAGCGCCGGCAGGCGTGCTGGCGGGCGACGCGAGGCCGCCGAAGAGGGAGGTCGTCTTGGCCTGGAAGGTGGCACCCGCGCCACCGAAGATAGCAGCAGCAGGTTTGTTGGTGGCCGTCGGCGTCCCTCCCAGTCCTATGCCCCCGAAGAAGGACGTGGTGGAGTCAGCGGCAGCGGACGACGCACTGCTCGGGGGCGCAGAGACCGGGGCCGCCGCCGAGGACGCCGACGAGACCGGTGCGCTGACTGGCGTGATGGTGAGGGAGCCCCCGAAGAAGCTCGTCGCGGTAGTGCTTGGGGTGGGCAGCAGGCCCGGCTTGGAGGCGCTGGCAGACGGCAAGCCCGCCACCACAATGACGGGGCTGGAGGTGGACGTCGACACTGGAGTCGTGGGGACCGACGCCGGGCCGTCGCTGGCCTTAGGGGCGGCAGGGGCGGCACCTGGCTTGGTCGCAGAGCCGAATGGAAATGCGGTGGACTGGGCGGCCGGCTTGGCGTCGAAACCAAAGGCTTTAGGGGTAGACGTTGCGGGGCCGGCTTTGTTCACCAAGTCGCTCAGAGCAGACAGGGAGTCAGTGCCCTTGACCGGAGTAGAGAATGAGATGGGCTTGGGAGTCGCGGATCCAGCTGTGATGGACGGAGCGGGAGCGGCAAAAGGTGTCGCCGGACTTGCACTAATCGCTGTTTGTCCAAATGCAGCAACCGGTGCAGCGGGTTTGCTCACAGCACTCACTTCAGTCTTGGCAAGGTTTAGGCCGCCTTCCTTTGAAGAGGGGACATTGGAAGGTACGGCAAACTTGAAAGTGGAAGACATCAACCCGCCGGTTGAGACTGTTGAAACTGCTGGAGGTTGATCAGAAATAGTCGCGCTCGGCTTCCCGCTTGTGCCAACTGTTGTTGTAGGTTTTGATGTTTCCACACTAGCTGCCCTGTTCTGACCAGAAGTCAGAGGAGTTGAAGAAATGAAACTTGTAGGTGCAGAAAATGACGGAGTCTTTGGACTTTCAGCGAACAAGGATGTCCCAGAGGAAGCAAAAGGAGCTGCTGGCTTCGAAGTAGTTTTGCTAGCGGATGATACTAGGGTTGGTGGAATGGAGGCTACAGAGGGGGACGTCGGTTGAGTAGGGGTAGAACTCGTAGGAACAACGCCTGAAGACACTTTGTCAGCTTTGGATATTGGTTTTCTTGGAGACAATGACACCACAGATGATGAGAAACTAACACTTGGTCTGTTCCTGAAAACAAAGGCCAAAAGTTACACATAAATATTGAAAATAGACAAAACAAAAAGATGCACATGGCTAAAATTAGCTGATACCCACCCAGCAGATCCCATATCTGATGGCGTGCGGTCCACTTTGATACGGGCCATAGGGATCTGAAGAAGAATTTCACGTAATTTATCCTCCTTTTTGCTGCTGAGCAGTTTTTGGGAGGAGAAGGTTGCAGGTAATTTCTTTGTATTTAGGTTGAGTGCCCTGGCTGCTAGAGACTCCAGATCAGAATCATCAGATTTCAATTGGGACTCCAATAGATTATCCGCCAAACTTGAGAGATCAATATCACTAAGACAGACAATTGAACATTTCGCATAGATTTTAGGCATGTTTTTAAAATATTCAGTTACCACAACTACAGGAGACTTACGATTTACTGTCATTCAATTGAAAGCTTCTTGAACTAGCATGTCTTGCGAGGGCAGAGTCATTAATCAAAGGGATTCTGTTGGAATTTCGAAGTTTGCGAGCTGCAATTCTTTGAGTCACATCGTCCATAGTTATTTTTAATCTATTCAATGTACCATTCTGTTTCACCATTGTCTGATAAACTTCATCCATTGTAGGCACAAACATTCGCTTTCTAAACAACAACGGAAAAAAGAATTCAATAATTACATCATTATTTAAAATGGCGGGTAAAAAATTTATATCTTTGTGATAAAAACCTTGGTGTTGTGGATTCCTGGTGCTGACCCCATTCAAAACTAAGTGATTTATTTATGTTGCCTAGTTGGATTTCGATATAATCAAATTTCTGCTGAATGTTGAACAACGTCCTTGCACTCACAGGATCCAATTCTTGAGCTTTTACCAGCTGCATATAACTGTAAAAAAAAAGAAAAAAAAATTAACGTGTTATGTTTGAAAACAACAATTTTTAAGGCAAAAGGTTAGAAAAAAAAATGAGATATTGACCTTGGTTTATTAAATTGCTGCAAGCGAGACTTGGCATCCTCTGCCCACAATGTAGCTTCAGATCCTACTGCTTTAACTTCATTAACATCATGCCTCAAATCTTCAACACTTTTTGACAACTCCACAATAACACTCTCTAGCTCTTGTGACATTTTGATGATTTGTTTCTTTTCCTCATCAGAACCAATAGGAGGCAGTTCTTCAGTAACTAATTTTTTTAACTTGCTCAAATCATTATCAAATACTCTAATTTCTTTATGGATGAGTTCAGCGTACACAGCAGGGTCAATTGTTTCTGTCTTATCCTCAGCCACAACTACTGCAATAAAAAAAATAGTAAGCCAACTTTCTTTGGAAGATTGCATCACAGAGAACCACATTTTTCTGCACACACCTTTAGTAGGTTCAGGCTCTCTGGGACGGGATGCATTAGAGGTAGCTTTCACGTTCTGAACAGGAGGCACAGGAACTACAATTGAAGGGCGCTGGGTCGCCTCAGGCAAGGCAGATCGTTGGGTAGACACTGCCGGGGAAGAGTAAGATGGTGGTGGAGTGGATGGTTGAGATGATTGAAAAGATGCAGTAGTAAAAGCACCCAGTTGTGCCTTTGGAGATGACACACCTGCAAAGAGTTCATTTAGTAAAATTGTGGCAAAAATGGGTAAATAATTGAACTTTTACTTTACCTGTGGCGATACTGGCAGGTGCTTGGGAAAAGCTAAAAGCAGTAGAAGCTGCTGAAGTGGCTGAGCTAGACAATGCAAATGGAGATGAAGCCTGACCAGACCCCAAACCAAGTCCCCCCATGCCCAGGCCAAAGCCAGTGGGTTTTGAGCCCTGTGACAATCTGAAAGCAAAAGTAAAAATTTAGGAAGAAAAGACAAGAACCACCTGACCATAGTTAAAAAATATTTTTAATCATTAATACTGAAAACTCAATGTCACATACTGGTTGTTCATGGATGACAATTGCTGGAGAGGACTTGAAGAAACCTTATTTTTTACATACACAGAAAAAGAAATTAGTAAAACATAAATGCATGACTGGGAAATAAGAAAGAAAATTGAACAACCAGGGTACTAACTGGCACTTGCTGTGTAGCCTGAGACGCTTGTACAGGGGCCGGATGAAATAAGCCAGATGAAAGCTGAGGAGTTTGGGAAGGCTGAGAGACTTGGGGCTGAAAAAGTTGGGTCTGCTGTAAGCTAGGCTGTGATGCAGAGGGTGGAGGTGGCTGGGACACTGGAGCATGCACAGCCTGCTGGGGTGGCTGGGATGGCGGTCCAAAAACAAACTGGTCCAGACCACTCAAGTCTGAGAGCAGTTGAGGAGGCTCACAGATACAAGGACCTTGTGGCAAAATATTGATTACATGGAATATGCATAGGACTCCATCATTTGATAAAATGTGAAGCATTGGCATAGGATGTAGGGTTTGGTTTTCGCCTGGAAAAAACATAAAATAATCAGTGTTTTAGAACTGATAAAGTTTAAAAAAAGCTTCATACAGACACGTTTAAATGTTCTCTCCTTAACAAATTCTTACCCCATGGCAGTTGATAGGTAGAACTGGTGTCTAGGGCCAATCCAACAGGGTAAGTCTCCTGTTTAGAGGGAGTCAAAGGCAACTCAGCTCTGGCTGCATCTTCCTGCGTCCACTGAAGCCAAGACAAACCATCTGGTGCTAACGCCAAAACACCCACTTCCATACTATTGGCTGATGCCACAACCATTAAATTCCATTTAGGTTGGAAGACCATATAAAATTGTGGTGATCTCAATTCACCAGCACTATAACAAATATCTTCATAGTTCACATATGATATTCCTGCCTTTGGGACATTGACTATCATAATGCCTACACAAAGAAAGGGAAAAAAATGAATGAAAAGTAGGTTGATTGGAGTGGTACAAAAAGGATAGAAAAACTTACATGGTCTTTCTGATGGGTTTGCAGTATCAGCATAAACAGCAGCAAATTGATAATTTGAAATCCACAGCAAATTGACAAGGGCTGAGGATGGCTTATCAGGTGGAGGAGGATAGCTCTTCACAATTTTTAAGTCTGGCTTGTACTGTGAAATATTCCCTTTGTTGTCTCCAATGACCAACTGCTTTCCTTTGGGGCTCCAGCACAAACATCTGATCAAATTTACAGATCAAGAATGACAAGCCCTCATAATTATTTGAAATAGAATAAATCACCCTGTGACTGATGAATAATACTAACGTGCAATGCATAGCTGGAGGCAATGTGCTGATGACAATGGTGCCATCTTTCATCTCATAAACTCCCACACCACCATCTGAGGTACAAGCAGCAAGAAATTTAGGGAGTCCAGGATTAAACTGAAAGTCCAGAACTTTGCTTCCTGGTGAAGTTGCCAGACGGATGTTGAAGGAAACTGTAACATTCTGCAGACATATTTTGTTAGAAATCTGTACCAGAACTATAATAATTAATGTTTAACACCTAACCAAAAATATATTTTCAGTTTTGCAAAACCATATTTACTCACTCGACTGCAAAATGTTGGCACATCATAAACAGCAGCACATGGGCAACCATCTTTTATAAAGGCAACTGCCAACTGCGTCTGGTCACAACTAATGCTCAAATGCGAAGGTGCACAGCCAAGGGGGATTTCACGGTGAGGATATTCCAATGTTTCCCCTCTAGGAGCCTGAATTTCAGCTATTTTGCTTGACAGCAATACTGAGAAAGTAGCAAAATAAAAAAATAATAAAGGATAATATTAAGTCATGAAATGCAACTGATCTGTTCAATACTTCACCTTGAAAACCATTAGATGTTCCAACAAAAATAAGCCCATACAGGGGAGCCGCAGCAACTAAGTTCGTGGAATTTGTGAATTGGCCAGGTTGGCCCGAAAAGACACGAAGGCGGCATAATGTCTTGAATTGAAGACCCTGGAAAAATAGTTTTGAGAAGAAATGAAATCAGGATCACACACTAACACAATACTCGTTCATTCTAACCCCTTACATGGAAAATGTAAGTAAGGGGTAAAGAACGAGTAAAAATTAAAAGTCACAAAAGGTAACATTTTTTAAGACCAATTGAGGTTAGGAATGCAGGAGGGAAAGTAAGATGAAGTAAGTATTCATTTCCCAGTAAATGGTCTTCTTGCATATCAAAGAGAAAATTTGGACAGGGTTAATACGAGCGTAGTTAAGTCACAGATTAGTCGATAAGAACAGCTTTTAGAAGTTAATTAGTAAAAATGTGGAGTTTGGGCCTCTGACCGGTGTCAATTCATACCTGACACTCCTCTGGATTTGGAGCTTGGACAGACATGATGGATGTGATCGAAGAATAAAATTTCTATTCCCGCATGGGATGCAGATCGGCGAAACGATCACAAACAATTAAAATGGACAGCAGACATGAAAGAGAAGCAAGCAGCCCACTGCATCGAGCCCGTATCAAAACACTGCGCGTGCCGGCGGTCGATTCGTTGCCAACTTTGAAACGAAAAACTATCACCCAACGCAAAACAGGAGAGAACAAAATGCATATCCGATGGGTCCACAATAAAATAGAACGAATTATTGCATTTCGGCGTCGAAAACAACGCGATTTACTTGACCGACGGAAAAGACGGAACGACTGTGTTATTGGCAGGGAAAGTCGCTGCCAATAAAGAGCGCGCCAACCATTTGAACGACGTCGGAAAACCGAACCAATCTGCAATGCGGAGGGGCAGAGCCTCGTTTGACACGGGGAAGCGGACCTACGCGGAGTGGGCAGGCAGAGACACAGATTCATTGAAATGCAAGTGAAAACGGCATCCCCAAACGTGACAGCTGAGAGGGCGCGAGAGTACTTCCCCATTATGCCCAGCCGCACAGATTGCATGCAGAGTGCGAGCGGGACAGCTCCATTCAAGCACTGTCCTGAATCTAGTCTGCCGGTGAGCAATGCCATGAGGTGTGCCGAACTGAAATGGAAGCGGGCCGCTATCTTATCAGGCCGCGGAGGGGCGGGGCGGCGCGGGGTGCTGGCGAGCCTGCTAGAATGACAGGTACGCGGATCAGTCGCGGGCGAAGGGTTTGTGTTGTATCGACTGCTCGCTCGCGTCGTCCATCCTCGTCTGACCGGCGCCGAGTCGCACTTGGTGCACTGGGCACAACACCTGCCACTTGAACTAGCCAGCCGATCCGTTTGGGAGCGACGCCGACAGGTTGGTGCCCTTCTCTGAGTCGAGCTGGAGGTGAATTGGACCTTTCGGGGCGTCGACAATTCGCCTCGCGTCATGGTCCGACCTGGACGTGCATGGCAGGCCGACACGGAGTGCGCTCTGCTTGCAGGGCCGCGGTTCGGCGTTGGGTCGGCGGCCGGGCTGCACATGCCGTCCGGCAGATGAAGGCGCGCCCCTCGGCCCTGCCGCTGTGAGTCACCATTGCACCACCTCATGGCGCCTCGTCGGGGCCCCTGGCGGCCCATCCTGGTGGTCCTGGCCGTGGTCCTCGAGGCCTGCCTCGGGGCCGCAGCGAACCTGACGACGCTTGCCGCGACGTCCACCCCGACGACGCCTGCTGCGGCGTCCGTGGCGGGTGAGGCCCGCGCCAAGCTGCAGCTGGTGCCGTCGACGCTGACACCGTCGACGTCGCCCCTCGGCCGGGTAGCGCCACCGGCCGACCTGCAGCAGCGCCTGCAGCGCCTGCAGGAGCGGAACAGACTGTGCGCGCGGTGCGACTGCTTCGCGCTGCGCAGAATCAACAGCAGCGCCGCGGCGGTGAGGGTGCAGCTCGACGAGAACCTGGACGACGTGGTGGTGACCACCGGCCACCCGCGGCCCGCGACGCTCCCGCGCCCCACCGCCACAGTGCCGCCGACGAGCCAGGTCCTGGTCATCAACTGCACGGAGCGCCTGCTCGCCGAGGAGCTGCCCCGGTGGTCGTGGCCGGCGCGCCTGTCCGCGGGGGAGGAGGTGGCCGCCGAGACGTGGACCGAGTTCCGCGGCGGCGACCTGAGCGGCGTCAGTCGACTGCCGCACCTGCCGTTCCGCCTGACGCGCCTGTCCCTGGCCGACAACCGCCTGCGCAGCGTCGCGCCGCGCGCCTTCGCCAACCTGGAGGCGCTCCGGGACCTGGACCTCAGTCACAACGTCATCGCCGGTACGCGCATGGTCGCACAGTGGGCCAGAAGACAGGCGCAGGCAGCCAAAACTGCAGACGCGTTTTGAGCTACAGGGCGGGGTCGTGGGTCAAAGTTCAAAACAACAACCCGAGAAGCAAATCCTGTTCCTGTTCCGTAGACGTGAAATCCTTGCTTTGCAGACGTCCCCTTTGACGCCTTCCTGGGCCTGGCCGCACTGGAGCGGCTCAACCTGTCCAGAAACAGCCTCACCAGCAGGCCGCTGTCCGCGGACCTCTTCAAGCAGATGCCCAAGCTGGCCGTGGTCTCGCTCGCCCACAACAAGATAGCTGGCGAGCTCAACAGCGACACCTTGCCTTGGTGAGTGAAATACATGCAAAATTCAAGGTGAACAGTTCCAAGATAGAGATTAAAACCCCTTTTTACTGGTCAGGTCTGGAAGTATCCGGGAGCTGAACTTGTCGCACAACGAGATCACCAGCGTGAGCGCGGGCGCCTGGAGGTGGCTGCCGAACGTCAAGGTGCTCCCTGGCGGCACACTGGTGACAGGGTAGGGGTGCAGCTCCACGCATTCTGACACCGGCTTCGCGTTCCGCAGGAGCTGGATCTGTCTCACAACAAGCTAAGCTCGCTGACGCCAGACGCGTTCGCGGGGCTCAGGTCGCTGGAGCGGCTGGACTTGTCCTGGAACGCGCTGCCGTCGCTGCCGCCTGGCGCGCTGTCCGGACTGGCCACGCTGCGCACCCTCAGCATGGCGCACAACGCGCTGCAGGCGCCGCCCGCCGACACGTTCGCCCCCGTGCAGGCGCTCGCCGAGCTCGACCTGTCGCACAACGCCCTCAAGTAGGTCGCCTCGTGTCCGCAGACCGGTAGACAGTGGGGGAGAACGCGTTGCAGGTAGGGGCGTGCACAGCTCGCCTCCTCGGGAGGGGCGGTGGGACTTTTTTTTGGGAGACTTTGCCTAACTCAGCGGTTCCCAAGTACCAAGCCGCGACCCGCCCCTGGTTGCAGGAACCGCCACAACTTTTCGTAAGCTCCCACCATCTCTTCTCCACCCACCCCACCGTTTACAGGGCTCGTAAAATCAGAAACTTCGTCAAATTACGAACGCCTTGGGGTTGCTATGGCCGGGGCATTAAAGGTGGGGTGTCGCCTTGCAGTCCGGGGGCGTTCGCCGTGCTGGCCAAGCTTCCCGCCTCGCTGCGGTCGCTGGACCTGTCCCGCAACCCGCTGGGCCCCGGCGACGGCGGCCTCGAGGGCCGTCCCGACGGCGGCGCCGCGCTGCCCGCGGAGCTGGAGGACCTGTCGCTGGCCGAGTGCGGGCTGCATAGCCTCGAGGTGCGCGCCTGGGGCGGCCTGCACCGGCTGCGCCGCCTGCAGCTGTCCGGGAACGACATCTCCGTGCTGAGCGACATGGCGCGCATGCACGCGCTGGAGCGCCTCAACGTGTCGCGCAACTCGCTCACGTACTTCCCGACCGTGCGGCTGGCGACGCTGCGCGAGCTCGACGTGTCCCACAACCAGCTGGAGCACGCGCCCGCGCCCGAGGCGCCCGCGCTGTCCGTGCTGCTGCTGGACGACAACCCCATCGAGCAGCTCCGCCTTGCGGCCGCGCCCTCCCTGGCCGTGCTGTCCGCCAGCCACATGCCGCTCCTGCGGGCCGTGCCGGCCGGCGCCGTGCGCCTGGCCAACGCGGACAAGGGCGCCGACAAGGGCGCCGACAAGGTCGCTGCCAATGCCACGGCCACGGCAGACAAGGCTGCCGCCGACAAGGCCGCCAACACCACCGCGCCGCCGTGCCTGTCCGTGACGCTGCGCCACAACCCCGCCCTGGTGGACATCGGCGAGGACGCCTTCCCCGCCAGCCTCTGCGAGGTGAGCTCCAGCGTCGCTAAATGGGACTCGAAGCGAGCGTGTGACCCCACCAATGGATTCCGGTTCGAGTCCAATCAAGTTCAAGGCATCCGGCATTTTGACCGCGTCACCGATCATCAGGCCCACTTTGCGATGCCGCAAAGGCGCATCGACTCGCCCGAGTCTCCTGCACGTTCAATCATTCAAACCGCTCGATAACCTTGCCGCCCTTGCGCTCCGCGCTGCGATGCTCACAGCTGGACTTGAGCCACAACGCGCTGCGCTGGCTGCCGCCCACGCTGGCCAACTGGACGGCGCTGCGCGTCCTCGACCTGCAGGCCAACCCCTGGGACTGCAGCTGCCGCCTGCAGTGGCTGCTGGACGACGCGGTGCGCCACCTGTACCGCTCCAGCCCCGCGCTGCTCGAGGACTTGAGGTGAGAGAGCGGGCGTACGCCTCACGGCACGGGGGAGGGCCGCGCGCACCACCGAGGCGTTCGGCGGGCGTGCCTACCCGCCGGGCTTTCGCTCAAAGTGGCCCGGAAGACCGGCGCAGGCGGCCAAAACTCTAGTCAAAGTCACCAAACAGGACTCGAATCAAACGTGTGACCCCACCAATGGATAGCTCTACGTACGAGGAATCCAACGGTGGGGGTCACACGTTCAGTTCGAGTCTCGCTGCGCGACGGGATTGGCATCGTCGCGTTTCTCCTGCCCGCAGGTGTGCCACCCCGATGCCGGTCATGGGCAGGCGCCTGGTGCACTGGTTCAACCACACAGGGCGCGCCCTGTGCGACGGCGGCATCGAGGACCTCCAGGCCGCCGGCGCCGTCACCCTCAAGCTGTCCCCCGCCACCCTCATCGTCATCAGCGCGCTCGGCGCCGTGCTGGTCGTGCTCGTCGTGCTGGGGGTCGTCGCGCACCGCAGGGCCGCGGCCAAGCGGCGCTCCAGGAACCGGCGCCTCTAAGGCCGGCTTAATCGGGCTGCTGCTGCTAATCGAAACAAGAAGCGTGTTGTCTTCGTCTCTCGGCACGCCCTCCACGCAGTGCCATGCCGCGGCCCGGAGCTCGGCATTTGTCGGGCGGTTTTGGAGAGAAAGGAAAGAAATGAATTCTAGTCTCGAGAGAGTTGGTGGTCTTAATAAAGACGTGTGGTGTCGTCATTAGATTCGATCTACGTACTTTGTTCCAGTTTGTAGCTTGTGCCATAAGATAAAGTGATATTTCTATAAAAAAATAATGAAAAAAAATATTTTTGGAGAATAAAATTTTATATAGACCGAAAAAAATATAAAACACTTATCATACTTATCAGATAACACTGAGACAGTGACATAATGTCTGTGCAAAAATCACAGAGTGGGTCAGTGTGTAAGAGAGCGCCCCAGGCCGGGCACGGGGCGTGCTCCTAGCAACGGAACAAGAATTCGTTCACCTCGTCGTCCGTCGGGAAGCAGCCCTCCGGAAGGGACGCGGCGATGACGGGGCGTATCTTGCCCACGACGTACTTCGTGTGGACCGCGGCGGCGGTCTTGTCGCCGCGCTCCAAGTGCAGGGACCCCAGGCGCTGGTGCACCACCCAGCTGTGGTCGGTGTCGAGGTCGAGGGCCCGCTCGTACCACTGCACGGCCAGCGTCCGGTTCCTGTGCGGCTTCGGCAGCGCGCGCACCATGTCGCCGGCGCGCTGGAGCAGGCACACGTTGTCCGGGTACGCCGCGATCGCCTCTCTGAAACAAAGGCACCTTTAATCGACGCACCAAAAATAGCCCGGCAGGTCGTCATGATCACGTCAAAAGGGTGGCGAGGGCGATTCTCGCCGCCCGCCGCCGGCCGGCACTTTATGCCGCGTTAGCCATTAGGTTGAGGCGGGGTGGAGGGTGGGTCAGAGTGCGCCGACCTTCCCCGCCCCTCCAAAACCGCCTCAAGTCTACCGCAACACGGGTTGCTGGTTGTTCCCCCGGCGGCTCGCCTGGCGAAGCGCAGCGCGGCGTTCGAAGGGCGGAACACTGCCGCGGCACGCCAGGGCAGCTCAGCTACCCCCGCTGTCCAGAGCTGCCCCGGCCGCGCGCCAAGTGCCCCTATACGCGTCGGCCGGACCGCCTCAAGGCCTCCGCGCCGGCCAACGACAGCCTGAGCGGGCGCGTGCGGCGCGGGCATCGATTTTCCCGCTGGAGGAACAAGATTGAGCTCCGCGATAGGCGCCAGTCGCAGCCAGCCCCGCCGTCGCGACCAAGTCGGTGGGGGGAGGGTCGGGGCCAGTGACCACCAAGCAAAGTTAGCTACAACAACCGCCAACTAGGCTTGGCTGCGCGCAGCGGGCGGCCCCGGTTCAACCCACCTGAGGAGCGCCACTGCTTTCGAGTAGTAGCCCAGGTCCTCGTTGACCTGAGCGAGCACGAAGTACGCCTCGGGGTTCCTGGTCAGCTTGAGGCCGGTCTCTGCGGCCGCCTTCTCCTCCTGCGCACTGTGCAGCCACCTGACGCCGTCCTCCTTCAGCGTCCGCCGCGAATTGACCATCACCTTGGCCAAGGTGCAGTGCCACTGCCCCTCGCTGGGGTTCAACTCGATGGCCTTCCTCGCCACAGAAATGTTTTCTGCAAAAAGAAAGTCATTTGGCTGACGGTCCATGACTAGTGCGGAGGGTGGCCAGTCCGGCCAGTCGAGGAGAGCGCCCCACCAGGGTAGCCGGCCATTTCCGCCCGGATGGCGAAGAGGGCGGCCTTTAAGTGGTCGCACAGGGTGTCGTAGTGCACCATGTCGTACTTGAGGAACGCGTCCAGGTGGCGCATGGCGGTCGCGTCGCCGCCGTGGAAGTCCCTGCAGACGTGCGCCCAGGTGGCGTCCACGAGGTGCCTCAGCGCCTGGCCATACTCCTGCACCAGGTCGCCCTCCTTCCGGGGCCCCCAGAGGGCGGGCAGGAGGCGCATGTAGGCCTCCACGATGAACCGCCGGCTCGCCGCCTCGGACCGCACTCCCTTCTCCAGGCAGAAGGCGGCCGCCAGCCTCGTCTTGCCGATCACCTCGTTCCACTCCATGCACGCCCATGCAATGTCCTTCATGTCCAGCAGCAGTTGGTGCCTTAGTGCATTCGCGTCCGGCAGCGGCGAGTCCCACGTGAAGGGGCACTCCGTGGTCCGCAGAAAGCGATCCATCCTCAGCCCGTCGGCCGCCCCGTCGCCTGCACACCGAGATAACGCGTGACGACGTGACGCAGGTGTCAAATATCACGACGGCGGGCGCCACACTGGCGAGCAACGCACAGTGGGCCTGAGGACCTGAGGACCGGTGGAGGCGGTGAAAATCCCGGACCAAATTGATTGCTCTCCGAACGAGGAATCCATTGATGGGGTCACACGTTCGCTTCGAGTCCTGTTATGCGACTCTGGAGCTCAAAACGCGTCCGGGATTTTTAACCTCCTCCACCGGTCTTCTGGCCCACTGTGCAACGGAGGCCTAACGGGGTTGCGCTTTCTCTCTCTCTTTTATTAACAGAAGGGGAAGGAGAAGGGCCGTGTTTCCTCGCGTTTTATTTGGTTGGCAGTGATTGTTGACATGAATGACACCACCCACTGCACACAAGGTGGGGGAGGGGAGGGGGTGGCACCTCTTGGACCTAGACTGGAACTCCTAACCTCTCTTCCCCGGAACCCTTGATTTTGCCCGAAGCAGATGGGCTTCAAACCTGACTATTCCCATGAATATGAAGCGAACGAAGCGATCGAACCGAGAGCCAGTTCTGGAGCATCGTGCTGACGACTGTGGTGTGTGTGGCGTCGCCCACGACTCCCATGCGGGAGTTAAGTTTCCTGAAGTTGGACCAGCGCCGATCTATTTTGAATGACACCCGCAGGTTTCCCGGCGACGTTAACGTGCGCCGTGCCTAACGTGTACTCACCTCCAACTTCTCGATGTTTCTCTCTTCAAAACACGGCGTCAACCGGCCGGCCCGAGTCAGATCGTTGTTTATGTTTGGACAGGTCAGGAGGAGCATACGAGCAACAAGTGGCCAAGTATTTTGTTGTCATTGACAGCCTTTGATGCGCCTTGTGACGAAAATATAGAGTTGAATGAGGCAAAAAAAATTGGACCGAGAAACAAAAGTAACGAAGCCCCTACCGTCATGCTCACTGCGCTCCGCTGGAAAAGGAAGTTGGTAAACTTGCATCCATGTCCGCGCGGGAAAAAAAAAATGGGGTTGACATTCATTTTTCTTCTCCTTTTTAGAGCTTTACCGGCTGGAAGCGACGGGCATTTCTGCGATGCCGTGCACCTAATTGAGTTTGATTTCCTTTTCCTTTTTCAGCCCGCTTCAACCGTTCCCAAAGTTTCGTGACTAATCGGTGGCGTGGTCGGCGATAGGGGTATGGGTCGGCCCGGCTCGGCCTTCGGAAAGGGGGTGTAGGGGGTGGGTGCAGAGGGATGGCATCTGGTGCCTGGCGCTCTGCCCCTCTAACCTCCCCCCCCCCCAATGTGGGGCCTCAGCCTGATAGATGAAATGTGGCTGGGAAATGGGGCATGGAGGCCGCCCCGCCACCACCCACACTGGCATTCCCCCTGAGTAGGCAGGCCCGCCAGACACGATCCCTCATCGCAGATGACTTCCTCTCGGTACCCTCTTTTCGTTTCCAGTATGAAAGGCAGACTTAATGCTTGCTGTGTGGGTACAGGTTCTCAAGGGAGAGGCTCATGAATAAAATGCTAGCCAATTGTACATTTTAGATGGATTTCTTTTATTCAGCTTATGAAACCAAAGGCGAGACTTTTTATTTGCAGTAATATGCAAATGGACAACATAGCATAAAATACAGTCAACACTATTCTGACAATATGTGTCAGCCTGATTAGTATTGAATTTGTCACCGCAACAACATATTTGGCAACAGATTGTGCAGCGGTACATTTTTATTCTTACATTATAAGCAAATGCTTTGCATAGTAAAAACTCTGGGCGTAGGACAGGCATTCCATTTCGTGTCAGTCAGTGTCACATTCAGTCATTGGCAAAATGTGAACATAGATGCATTAAAAAAGGTAACAGAGTATTTGGCTGTGTTAGTAGTATAAAATTTTATGAGAAAAATGTGCCTTAAGTGATATGCTAGAAGGGACTAGGATGCTCAAGATTTTTAAGAACAGGTCCTGTAGAATTCAAAGCAATGGAAACAGAGTTAGAGGAGATATTGCAGGATGCAATTATGTACAGAAGCACACTGATTGTCAGATTTTGCATTGCAACAATTTGGAAGAATCAGGAACCCTGATATCGATAGTTTGTGCGAAAATATTGTAACATGCCTCTGTCAGCATTTGCACAGCTGCAAAAAGCAGCAAAGAAGTTTCCATGTCACTCAAAAAATACACCGAGTGATACACAATAGATACATATTTTTATATACTTCCATACCAGTGGAAGGGTTGCCCACCCAGTTTGATTGGCTGATACCTGCACACTTATTTAACAGTTCATATAAAAGCTATCTGGAAAAGTAATAAATATTTGTACATGCATTAACCAATAGGCAGTATCATGAATATCTCCTTAAAATTGCATTAACGTTATCCATTGCAGATTTTATTTTCTTCCTTTAATTTACCTTAATCTGAGATCTAAACTGTATACATATGATCACTCACAAGCTCGTCACACCAACAGCGACAGATAAAAGAGGGCTTATAGCATGCAATGGTCCACAGGAGATACATGCCCAAATCAATATAGTATTTCCTTTTAGGACCTTTTGATAGGGTCATTTTACTATGCTCACAGGTAAAAATTCAAAGCTCTAACAGGAAATCAAGAAACATGGCACATACTTGTGACTTGCTAGATTCCTTGACTCAATTTTTTAGAAGTCTTTCGTCCTATAACTATAAAAGAAGACTTTGCAGTACACATCTGAGACAAAAATGCTCAAGCGCTCTACAGGCTACAAAATATCTAATGGAAGAAACACATAACAAAGTAAAAATAAAATGACAAATAAAATTAACAGTGAAGTCTCAGAACAAACTAAGCCAATGAAATAATGGGTGCAAACCAAGTTTCTTTTTAACACAATAAAATGGAAGTTTTCTACAATATATAATAAAAATAACTGGGGACAGGCCAAAAAACTCACATTCGAAAACCACAAAAGATATGGATAGATGGAGAATTTCAATTTTGGCAAAATGAATCGATTGAATAAGTCATCATTTAAATAATATTCCAAATATTACACCAAAATCACACAGCCACAACTGGTAGATTTTGTGAATTATCGGCCTCAACATGTGAAACACAAAAGACCAGAGTATTATAGAAATGCCACAAGATCTGTCAAGTAAAAGCTATGGAAGAGCTTGACACTCTTTTTTTAAATAAAGTAAAAACAAAGTACCTTATGAATTTCAAGTAGCTGTCAGTTGAACCTAAAATATTCAGGTGAAGAGATGCAATAATTTAAAAAATGTAAAATTAACAGAGCACACAACTGTCCCAAATTTTTTTTTAAAATAAACTTTCTAGCATATTATCTGTAATAATACTGAGCCAGATAAGTAAAGACCAATGGCAGGTATTACAAATAGCCCTGAGTCAAAATCTCCTGAATAATTCAGTTCTGACAAATTATTAAAACATAAAACAAGAAAGACTAGACAGATTTTGAAACATGATCATACTGATTGGGAGCCCTTTACCAGAAACCTCCAGAGGATCTTCCGCCTGGTGGGTTATGAACACGAATGCCAGAGCGTTTTGAAGTGTCACCAACCTCACTACTAATAGAGAAACTGGAGCCCTGTAAATTACGCTGCCCTTCTTGGCGTGCTCCTTTCCCCGTTGGGGTGTTTGACTGATCAGAAAAGACTGTTATGGGGCTCGGACTGATTGGAGCAGCATCTCCGTTGCTGCCATTGACATGCAGTTGAGAAACCTGATCGGCTGTTTCAGTAATCAGATCTGGTAAAGGAGCATAATTGGCCTTTTCAGCTTCTGTCGCAAGAGAGTCATATACTGTCGGAGGATAGAGTGGGGTCGGGTTGAAACGACCATGTCCCTGCACAACCTTAAGCTCACCATCATCAACACAAACTCTACCACTCACAATGACATATTCTGGCACACCATGACACTCCATCCCCTCAAAAATATTAATGTCGGTAGCTTGGTGATGAGTTTTGGCAGAGATGACTCGTGTTTTGTTTGGGTTCCAAATTACAATGTCAGCATCCGAACCAAGGCCAATAGCACCCTTGGATGGGTACAAATTGAAAATCTTAGCAGCATTGGTGCTGGTGATTTCCACAAAACGAGGAGGCGTTATCTTTCCAGACTGTACTCCTTTCTCCCACACTACTGACATGCGGTCCTCAACACCATTGACACCATTAGGAATTTTGCTGAAGTCGTTCTGGCCTATAGCCTTTTGCTTGGAAGAGAAGGTGCAGTTGTCACTACCAGTAACTTGAAGCCCATCTGACGCCAAAAGATCCATGAGACGTTCTTTGGTTGCTGGATCAGAACGAAGAGGAGGGCTCATGATGTGAGCTGCAGCAAGCCCGTAGTTGGAACTACAGCAGGGACGACCATCGGTGCCTAGACCTGCGGCAAGAGCCTCTCCATAGACAGGCCATCCTTGTTCCCTATACTTTGATATAACATCTCCTGCTTCTTTGCTCATAACGTGAACAACATACAGGGGACAGTTGACCTGCTTGGCAATAACACAAGCACGGTTGGTGGCTTCCGCTTCCACTTCCTCAGGTCTGGATTGCTCGTGACCCTCAGGACCCTTTACTCCTTTAGACAGCAGCTTTTTAGAATTTTCAACAATGATATCCCCATTTTCAGCATGTACCATTGCAACAGCTCCCAGCTGCCTGCATGTCTCAAACATCTTGTAAAGCTCGTCATCACGAATCATCAAGTCATCTTTATAAGCCATGAATGCTTTAAAAGAATTGACACCCCTCTCTTTACACAGAACCTCCATTTCCTGCTTTACTTTATCAGACCACCATGTAATACCACAGTGGAGGGCATAATCACAACAAACCTTGTCATCTGCCATAAGACGATATTTATCATACTGCTCTAGCAGTGACTCTTTCTTTTTCGGGATGGCAAAATCAATAATCATTGTAGTACCTCCAGAAATAGCAGCCTTTGTACCCTGATAAAAATCATCTGCTGAGATTTGACCCATGAACTCAAATGAAAAATGAACATGAGGGTCAATACCTCCAGGAAGAAGGTACCTTCCCCTAGCATCAATCACACGGGTGCCTCCAGGAATGATGAGATTGGTGCCGATTTGTTTGATGATTCCATCCTCGACAAAGACGTCACCGTCTTGCATTCCAGTAGCGTTGACAATCTTGCCATTCTTGATAAGAAGACGGTTTTGTGAGCTCTGAAGGTGAATGGGGACCTTCTTCACTGGTGCTGCCATTTTCCGTCTGAAAAAGAAAAGAGAGAAGAATGAAAGATTTATTTTTTTTAAAGTAGACATGAGAAAAATTATTTAACCTAAAGAGGAGTGGGAGGGGGGGAGTCACATCAGAGATAACAGCTATCACATCTGAAACACGCTGATCCGGTAGCAAAGTGGAATTGCACTTAACAGAATATCACCAAGAGTGATAAGAATGAAGACTGGCCTCTACTGCCACAAACACATCAGCCCAAGAGAACTTGAAAAGATAATAAAAAAAAAATTGGGGCGCAAAGCAAAAATAACTAATTATACTCCTGACATTCCACATTTTTTTGGCACTGATACTTAATTTTTCACAGTGTCACAGCACCCACCTAGCCATTCCCCTAGCCATTGCAGGAAGCTGCTTTCCTGAGTAGACACCGACAAGACCCGTACCCTTCCGAGTCACACTGAACACTGAAGCACCGCGCCCACCCCGGCCCGCCCCCACCCGAGCCCCCACACCTGCAGCACCGGGTGCAGCACCCGGCGCATCCAGGATCCGGGGGCACGGAGCACAATGGACGCAGCGAGATTAATGAATGGACAGTGATCCTCCAGAAGTGGGGAACTGGGGCGGGAGAGAGCCAAAACATTGTCGATACCGAAACGCGGCAATGTGGGGAAAACGGCGAAACGCGCGGCGCCGACAACCTGGCCTGCTCAGCGAGTTGCGGCCGGTTACCTTAGTTAATTGCCTTAATGATGAATGTGCAGAATGCAACTGCAGATGCAACAGAGCGCCGCCCAGCGAGCCCAGTGGGCCGTGCAGCAGCGCTGGCCTGGCGTTGCCTGGCGTTGCCTAGCGTTGCGTAGCGGGCCGTGGCGGTGCTGTACTTGCCTGGGCCGCGGGGAACACCTGTCTCTACTTTCGTCGTCCGCTGCCGAAGGGACGGGTACGACTGTGGGCGTTGGGCCGAACGAGCCGCCTGCGCCCCGCGGCCCGCAGCCCCGCGGCCCCGCCCGCCGCAGCGCCCAAGCAGGCGCCGAGCCGGGCGCCCCGCGCGCCGCCCAGCGGATGGGCCGCGGGGAAGGGAGGCAGGGCGCAGGGCGTCAGGACGCCCCCCGCGGATGGAGGAGAGCCGCTGAGCGCGAAGCCGCGGGGGGGGGGGGGGGCGCGGGGGGCCTGGCGGGGCGCCCCACAGTGGGCCAGAGGACCGGCACAGACGGCTAAAACTCTAGACGCGTTTTGAGCTCCAGAGTCGCTGAACAGAACTCGAATCGAACGTGTGACCCCACCAGTGGATTCCTCGTTCGGGATTGGTTCGAGTCCCACTTAGCGTACGGGAATTTGACTGCCTCCACGGTCTTCTGGCCCACTATGCACCCCTTTCCACTCCCCCCCTCCCCCCTCCTTCCCCCTTGAGGCCCCTCCGGCCCGTCGGTCTCCCCTCCCATTATTCCGCTACACATCCGGTGCGAAGCGCGAAGCGGCTCATCAGGATGCATGGAAGGTCCCCGACTCCTGGCTGGGAGATGGGCGGCTGGGCGTCGCCGCGGTCTTTGTCGCACGTAAAGCACTTCCCGACTCACGCGCGGCGCTGCCCTGCACGCCCTGGCCGGCCGCCGCTGCATCCTCGCTCCTCTCGCGTCTCGCTTCCTCGCCTCGTCCCCGGCGACCCTTGCGGCCCACACCCACGCCGGTGCAGGCACCCGCGTACTCACCGGGTATTTTCGCTGGTGCGGCCAACGCGGAAGGGTACAAGGTGTTGCCTCGCCGCGAAAACTGCGTTAACTAGACGCTCAGTGGCCTGTATTTGCAAATCCCGATCAACCACTGCGTTTTCGCTCGATAACTGGGCAAGCGGCCAAAACAGCGGTGACGAAGGAGGCGTCCGAACGCGCGAGAGAAGAGCGGAGAGGCAGCACTTGCGCAAAGAGCTACAGTAGGACTTCCCTTCTGTGAGCAAATAGTACCCTCGGTTTGTCAGGGTTTTTCGACGAAAGCGCGGTTTCGGGTTTTCGTCGCATGACAGCAGTTGGCACTACAACCCTCGGTACGCACTTTCGCTACCAACCTGTCATTGGAAACGGACGCGCGATTCGACTTCAGTCATTTTTTTTTTTCACGGAACGGCTATTATATAAGATCAAATTCGACAGAAAATTTTAACGCCAGTCAAATATCTACGACACGCAGCAGTTTCTGAAAAGTATGAAACTAACAATGGACCTTTCGTAGCGTCGTATTTTTCATACTATGTGGTCTAGACAAAAGCGGGCGTTCCTTTCGAACGCTTATTGTTTTTGTTGACATTTCTTCGGCTGGTACATTTTGCTTACGTAAGAAGTTTGTTGGTTGTCACACGTAGTGAAAAGAAAAGAGAACGATGGGTGGCTGCTGCTCATCCTGTTTCCCATCGGGCTCTCAAGAAGAACTGTTGTCTCCTGATTTGGTGAGTGATATGAACGATTCCCTGCTAAGATCCATAACCTTTTCCATTAATGAATATACCAAGAGAATGTTGACACTTTCGACGAAACAAACATGTTTTGAAGATGCGTTTCGGAGTTATTTATATTAAAGATAATGTTGTCGATTGAATTGTTTCATTGCTGCTTCCATCGGTGCCTGTCGTGGTAATTTGGGCCTAAACTTGTCTAGCTTTCAATGTTCCTTGCAACAATATTTCTAGTACTTGACTTTCGAACATGCTCTGCTCCCTGTTTCTATGTTTCTTTGGTCCCTATCTGGTTCGAGGCCGACAACTTTAGCAATTGAATTCTTACAGGAAACAAGAAGACGTCAACTTGCTGAAGCTGCAGAGAATCGAGCTAAACAGAACGAATCAAGAGGTTTGGCAAACCCTGAGAGAGTGCAGCGAAAAATTGAGCAGGCCAGAGCTAAAGAAGATAGAATGGAGAAGTACAGTAGCCAGTCAGGCTCCCCAGCTCTTAAGGTAGGGTACTTTGGTGTATGATGTTAACACTGCAATAGGCAATATTTATCAAAGTTTGTCACTTTTTTTTGTATTTCAGTGGCAAGCTAATTAACAAGTTTTTAAGAACTTTGCAATAACTTGCAAGTGGTAAGTACATTTAAGTTGTTATCTTTGATTGTCTTGATCTTGTTGATTAATTGTTTGTCTTTTTCTAGCCTTCACCTATGGGAACAAACACATTTATTTTTGTGTTAAAACAGCATGCTTTTTAAGTGATGTGATATGATGTGATTGGGGGTTCCGAATACTGAGGTACTTCTCTGAAATGTGTGTTGCTTGTCAATGTCTTCAAAACATGCTCGCTCTATCAGTGGAAAAAGAACAGACATGCTACTACTCCTCCTGCCCGAGACTCTCAATGCTGGTCACATGTACCACCAACTCTGGGCAGGGGTGTGCTATTGCCATCATCTGGTATTTTTCCCACAGATGGAACACTGCACTGCATGTGGAGATGCCAAGGTTGTCACCTCTCCTATTGTTTTATGAATAACGGAGACAAAACTTTTCATGTCCAAAGATTTTTCTGATTTAATGTACGTACAGGACTCTTTTATCTGTTGAGTCAGTGTACACTTTTATATGATTTGTTATTATATTTGCAGTAAAAAAAACAATCAGATCTTTTTCTTAAATCTTATCCCTACACTGCTCAGTTTAGTTTTTCTCCAGAGGATTATCTCTTTTCTTGTGACCAGTTCTCTACCAACTGGTATGTGTCTTCGTTCAAAGAATGCACGAGCTCATCGACCTGCCACTTGCCATCGAGCTGCTCTTCTGTGAAAGGGTCAGGGGTCTGGATTTCTAGGCGCTCCACATCATTTGGAATGACGAGCCTGGAATATAAATTTTATCAGAATAATTATAGAACTAAATCTTTGGCTGATGTTGATCAGCTAGTATAGGCCATACCGAAATGAATGGAGGTACATCCTGGGTGGAGACAAGTCAGAGCGATTGCTGTACGTATAATCCCCTATGATTGTGTGTCCAATATGGGAGCAGTGAACTCTCAGTTGATGCCTTCTGCCGGTGTAGAGTCTCAAGAGCACCTTTGTTCCTGGGTCTCCACTATACAAGCCCCTTTCAAGTACAAGTAACCTGGTGTGTGAATGCTTTGGTTCAACACAGTGTGGCCCCTCAACACACATCCGATTACTAGTACCAATTCCATGCTCTCTATCATCTTTCCCTAAGTATCAAAAGAACTCGTTTTCATTAAACATCACAGAAGCAGGTCAAATTTGAAATTTTAATATTAAAAAGACTGATACAAGAAAATGAAAACTGCATACCTATAGGATTGTATATATCCATCAAATTTTCTTTGACGTGTCCTCGCACCAATGCCAAGTAATATTTAATTGTCTGCTGATTCACAAATGCCCTGCTAGCAGCAGCACAAGCAGCTTTATTCAGAGCAACGCACAGAGCACCACTACAAGAATAATCAAGGCGATGTACAAAGTAGAAGGAATGAAATAGTTTGGGGTTGATCAGCGTGGGAAATGTGCTGCTTAGTTTGGAGGCAACTGTGTCCTGAAGTAAAACCAGAAATACCATGATTAGCAATATATTTCAAACTGTACTTTTAAAATCCAGAGATTTTGATTAAATTTTTCATGCGTAATCACCATTTTTTCAGGGTCATTGCTGTTAATGAGGCAGTCGCAGTCCTTGTTAACAACAATAAAATTTCCACTTCTGTGCAGAACATCTAAGAGTGAATGCCCCATTTCAATATTTTCTAAAGCCAGACTAGAGGTCACTAACTATTTGTTACATTAAAATTTTACACTCGAAGCACGAGCCCTTTCGTCTCCAGCTGCTCCAAATAAAAACTATGATACATTAACCACAAATGAGTGCAAAATAGAGGTCAATCAATATGTATGTGCGCGTGACACCTCTTTATATGACAAACAGAAGGTTTAAAACAAGTATTACAGAGTAGGATCATCATTTTCACATGCTACTTTAACTTATTTTTTCAATTAATCAAAGTTTCCGACCGAATTTTGTTGTGTTCTGCAGGAGTGCACGACGTAAACAAGTAGAAAGAAAAGTGGGGAAAAACAATCGAAACCGCAAGAAATCACTTGACCAACGCAGCGGCACTAATCAAACTATCATACATCATACATGCTAAAGTCACCATCAGACGAACGCACATAGCGTCCAAGTTTGAAAATACAGCAGCTTATGATGAAAATACTTGTACTGTGTTTCTGGACGAGATAAGTCTGACGATAATCACGAGGCAAACATGTGTTCGTCAAACTTCAGGTTTCCTGCACTGCTCTCGGACTGGGCGGCGGGGAAGTCAAGCTACGCCACAGGTGGATCCAGAAGGTGCGCACACGCCGCACAGTGGGCCAGTCCCGGACGGTTTTTTTTTTCGCTCCAGAGTCGCTAAATGGGACTCAAACCGACCGTGTGACCCCACCGATGGATTGCAATCCGAACGAGGAATCGTTCCCATTTAGCGACTCTGGAGCTCATAACGCGTCTAGTGTTATGGCCGCCTACGCCGCGAACTGACGCCAACACAGACAGGCTTTGAGCCGGTGGCGCTGAGGCCGCGCACTCACTGTCCCACTCCAGCGCGCCGGGGCGGCAGGCAGCCCATCCGACGCGGCGCGGGGCTGCGTGACCGCGGCGTGATGACGGCGACGTGCAGCTCGCCATGTCGTGCGTTTGTTGCATCAGGCTGCGCGGTGAGTGCATCAGCACACGGCCTGTTGTTGTTGTGGCCGTCCGGGCCAGGCGGTGCCACTGTGCCGGTCCAGACTTGTGGCGTGCAGCCAGCTGTGGTGGGCCGTGCGCCGTGCAGGTCACCGAGCGCCTTGACTCATTGGCTGCCCGGGGATGGTGCGCGGCGCCGTGGTAGCCGCGTAGCCGCGCTGACGCCGGGGTGCGACGCTCGTTGCGTAAAGGTGGCGCAACAGCAGGCGCGCCGCACGCTGCCCTGCAGGGCGGCGAACACGCAGAATGCCAGACAACTACACCGTCAACACGGACGCCATCCGGCGTCAAGTTCAAGTTCGACTTCGGAACGCGAACACTGCGCGGTGGGCGGTCGGTCGCCATCTCAGACGACGAACTCGCGAACTGCGTTCCATCTTCACCGGAACCTGACGACGCACCACACGGTGGCGAAGCACGCCACGGAGAACAGGAAGATGACGACGAAGTAGTAGTACTGCGGGCTCCGGGCAAGGAGCGCCACCCGGGTGACGGCCTTGTGCAGCACGCCGTCCGTCCTGTCCAGGTCGTCGTCGAGGTGGCCCAGCAGGCTGTTCTGGTAGCGCACCTCGGCGCCGATCTCGATGGACAGCGACCGCAGCAGGCGCACCCTGTCCTGCAGCTTGGCGGCCAGGGCCAGGTTCTCCTCCTCCTGCAGGTTGCGGCACAGGTAGCGCATCGGCTGCGACTGCCGCGGGTCCACCGGCCCCGTGTACGCCACCTTCTTGTAGGTGCCCATCGCGCCGGTCCCGCGGCCAGGCCCGCTGTCCTCTCGATCCTCGTGCTGCTGGCGAAGCAATGCGGCGCGGCGGTGGACGGCTTGGAGAGCGTGACCCCGGCAGTGCTGCTTCGCGCGCGCTTCGCCTCGCAAGCTTGGACACTGGTGGCCTCCCCGCCCTTCTCGCCCCGGGGCCGCCTTATCGGAGAGAAAACCAGAGCAAAAGCGCACGGGGACGTGCAGCATGATGGACATGAGCTCGCCTGGAGGGTGCCGCGAGTAGCCCCTCGACGTAGCCACCAGCGCACGCTTTCCGAAATTTACGACCGATATACCAAGTAGAAGCCAGCCCCCTGGAGCAAAACTATTCGGATTCAGATTCTAGTCAGCAGATAGAAGCCACGCTGTGATTAGGCACTTGTGCTTTTGCCGAGTGCCGCAAGCGCCACACGCGGTGCACTTGTGACGGTGACGCCGAGGCCTTCCGAGACGGTCTCAGGGCCAAAGACCTCGCCTTCGCCTGCAGGCTGATTCCGCATAGTGCTTCTTCGCCGCTGTCTCTCTCGCACCCCTACGGCACGCCTCATGAGTGCGAGAGGGACAGAGCGACGAAAGCGCTCCTCGAAATCAGCCTGCTGCCTTCCCTCCGTCGGCCACCATCGCCGCGGTTCAACGCACCCCAAGTGCGAGATTGCCTTTCCCAATCCGTCACTGGCAGGCCCATTCCGAACTCTGCTTTCGTCGCTCTGTCTCCCTCTCACACTCAAGGGGCGTCCAGGAGGGGTGCGAGAGAGACAGGGTGACGAAGCGCTGTCCGGGATCCGTGCCGCCGGCTGGCACCAGCGCAGCTGTTGGCACTTCCCTGTGGCTGAGAGTCATGTAAGATTGCCAATTCAGGGGGATGCACGACAAAATCAGCGAATGGGTGTCTGCCTACGCCCCTCGTCACGCGCCCGGTACCGAACCGCGACCGTCCCATCTCTCTCTCTCTCTCTCTCTCTCTCTCTCTCTCTCTCTCTCTCTCTCTCTCTCTCTCTCTCTCTCTCTCTCTCTCTCTCTCTCTCTCTCTCTCTCTCACACACACACACACACACACACACTCACACACACACAGACACTTATCGTCCTCGTCGCTGCCTCGATAACACTCTAAGCGCTCCCATATGAATGATGCTAAGGTCGGGCCGACGGTCGTTCGGTACACAATGACGCAACGCGCGTTCCAGATTTCGCTCCCACCGCGTCACGTAGTGCCGAAATGACATCGGCTTCCAGATCAACAGCTGGATGGCAATGCCCTGCTGTGGTGATGTGCCGGTTCACTTTTAGGTTGTGACTCAGGGCGTGGGATCAACCGAATTTTCCCGGAATACATTTCGCCGCCGCAAGACAAGGTCAAAGAGTACGTTCCCCCACGCCCGGCGAAACGGTCAAACCCTGGCCGGATTCTAGCGACCACTCTACAATTTTGGTTCAGTCCATGGTTCAGTCGCGAATGACCGGATAAAAAACCACCTAGGTACTTTTAAGATTTATTGACGAATTTTGGTTTAATTATGTTCGTGCTTCAGCGAGATATTCCACTCTTTTCAAGCACCTGCGTTGTCGTGTTGCGCGACTGTACTTCAGCCGAGAGATCTCTCGGCCAACAGGAAACAGCGATGCTTCGAGCGAGAATGAGAAAGATCGTGTCGTCATTCTCTCTCAAACATGGCGGCGTAAATAATGTTCTGTTGTACTTGCGTGTCCAAGTTTGCGAAAATGTCTGAATCCAAGCTGTTTTTCTTCTCTTGCATTGAGAAATCTGATAGTTGCTGTCATCGCCCTTCCATTGGATATACTTTGAGTGGTGATCTTAGTGTCAGAGACGATTCTCCTGTGCCTGAAACGAGCCCTGTCCGGATAAGGAAGAAAATCGGACCCCCGCGCGCCGTTTTGGGAACAGCTGCTGAAATTGGATTAATCCATTGTAGTGCTGCCTCAAGAGGATTCGAAGAGTGTTATTAGAGTGAAATTGTGAACAATGTTACCTATTAGAGGGAACCCCTTCGAGGCCATGAACTCAAAGCTTTGTATGTTTATTGAAATCATCACAATGGTACCTTGGCCCCTGAAGAAAGATTTTTAAATAAGTGTCTTTAGTGCCACTATACCTAAATGGCGCTACCAATGAGTTTGTGTCCGGACAGCAAGAGGAGTTTAAACTTCCTATTGCTAAAGAAGAATCAAAATACTACAATGTTGGACAAAGGTGGAGGTTGTGCAGTGTTTTCCACTTCGAGTCCCTGTTCACCAGCTGACATTGGGCACAGCAAGCCGTCAAAATTTCCTGGATGTTTGCCACAGCCGTCATTCCATACAAGGACTATCTTGACTAATTCTTTTATAGTTGGTGGGTTCCTTGGAAGCAAGAGTCAAGGACGATCAACTAATAGTCCCAAAAGTATTTTGGATATTATTCCAGAATTATTTAGTGTTGCTGAGTGTTTTCAGTGTAATTTTCAGCATTGTAATTTTAGCTCAGTTTCATCTCCTCCCAAAAAGAAATTTGCCAAAGGAGCATACCATGCAAATGTAGCAGTGAAAGATACCATTGAATTTCCTGTGATTGAAGACAAGACCTGCGAAGAAAGTAGAACAGACAGCTCTAAGCAATCTTATGCTGAAGTAGCCAAAGCTGCCACTGGAAAACCAAGTGGATCCGAGAGCAGCAAGGGATCCAAAGGCTTGACAGAAGCTTGCCCAAGGCAGAACACACCAAGATCTGGTTCAAGAAAGGACTGTACTAGACGAGACACTGACACTGCAGATCACCGAAGCAGTAGAAGAAAGTCAAATAAGCGGGCAAGAAGAGAGAGTTCATCTTCAAGAAAATTGTTTCCTGGGAGCATACCATCACCATCCACAGAGTCTCAACTAGAACCCTTTAAAGATCTTCGGTTGTGTCAGCAGGAAAAACATTTCAGCCAACTCCAAAGTGCTGCCAGTAATAGAAATTTTAAGAAATCAGAAAGACATTTTAGTTCTTCAACCAATCCTAATAAAAGGAATAGTTTGCACAGTGACCAAATAGAGGGTAAACACCATCCCAAGAGGCGATCAAACTACCGCACCCATTGTGATAACAAGCGTGGTAACCGCGCTAAGAATTTTGACTGTGCTATTGATAAAATTAACTGGAGAACTGGTGAACCCATTTCTGGCAAAATGGGTCTTCAAAACGATTATGTGAATGGTGAAGATTATTTGGTTGACCAAACATGCAACAACAGCTCCACCAGTGAACAAACCAGCGAAGCTTGCACAGGAGAACAAAGGAAGCCTGATGTAATGTCAGAAATCTCCTGGCATGACCTCCCCAGTGCCTCTCCTAGATTCCGACGTCGCAGTCTGTCTGAATGTTCTGTCGGTAGCGAAGACAGTTTCATTGTCTTCCAGTCCGGAGGAGCACCTTCAGACTCCCTTTCTGATCAGGGCAGCGATTGGAGTGACTGTGATTCTGATGACTCTTTTGAAAGTGATTCAGAAATGTCAGATGAGGTACTTATATCATATAGCCAGGCTATGTTATTTTAATTTTTTTAAATAATAATTCACTAATTTTTATTTTTGTGGTTTTCAGGATGATATGTGCGATGGACTGTATACTTCTGCATCAAGGCTGAAAGAAATCAATGACCATTGGCAAAGAGAATATGTAGCTACTAAGGATCCCTCACAGAGTGTTGGTGGCAAAAAGGTTTGTTTTGTAAATAATTTGTCAAATTGATGGTCTCTAGTGAAATTTATCTGATTTTAACATTTTTGATATGCTTCCAGGTTTGCTTCAGTACTTCCAAACCTACTATTCATCAAATGGTTGCATGGGACTTTGCTTACCGTATGTCACGACCTGGACCCTGGGAAGCAATGGGTCGGGATCGTGAGCGCTTCAGGGCCCGTATTCGTCAATATGAAGTAATTTTATCTCCAGTGTTGACCTCTGAGCACAGAAATAAAATCTGGAATAGATTTCACTCCTAATGCCACATACCAATGATCTTTTGAAATGGTTCTAAAGATTGTTGTTAAAATTTTGGTGAACTATTTTGTCTATGGGGTATCTGCTGAATCGTGAAACTGAAGTTAAGAAGAACTGCTTCTGCGCATGGACAGAAGTTTCTGGAAGGAAAGCTGGGTCATCAATGCAATTTTATGCAATGTTAGGACTTAGGTTGGTCTCCTTAGCTCCACTGCAAAATTCAGCAGAATACCCTATTGCCAATTGTTTTCAATAGTCTCTCTGCAAACTTGGTCTTAAAATGTGATGCTATGTCATGTACAATCTTTTGCATTTTGTGTTAAGGAATCATTGTGAATTTTGTGATGAAACTTAAATTCGGTCTACAGCAATATTTTCTTTTTAATGCTGAATATTTTTACTAGTCTAATTTTGTGTGTCTTCTTTTTCTGGTTAAATTAAGTTATTTGTGTTATGTGCTCAGCCCATCTTATTTTTCTTCATTATTCCATGGCATAGTGCTTAAAATTTAAGTGTTGCTTTTACTTTTCCAAATGATTATTAACTTGTTATCATAAAGAAAACTTTTATTCCAAAACACCTTGATTTCTTTTCCTCAACAACATTTGATTAGCACCCATGATTGTTAAGCCTCAAAATGAGAAATGTTGCACAATGTGTTCTAAGCAGTGCCCTCACTTTTTATGTTTGTGTTTGGGTATTAGGCCCTTCTTGTTTGATTTTGAAACCCGATGAATGATTCCTGGACCTGGATGCCCAGAAGTTTGTTGGATCTTCTTGTGTGTTATGTGAGGATGAACATAAAATCTCTCAGCACATAGTTACCAGCTCATCTTGATAGTCCAGTACTACCAAAATTTTATAGGTGACTTCTATGGGTTTCTTCTTAATGGTAGTGCTATTAATTGCTTATCGATCCATGTTTTATTTTGATAGCTTGTGCATATAACTATCAAAAAAGAAATGAGTCACTTAAACAGAATTTAAATTTTTCTCTTTGTTGGGAAGTATTTGACTTGCCTTTATGGCCTTTCTAAGGACCATGTGAAGCAATTTGCATGCCGAACTTTCTTTTATGGGTTACTATTAGATTTAGAGTAATTGAGCCTTCTGATAAATTGCTTATGCCTGGATTACGTTTTGTGTCCTTACATTTGTGATTCTTCAGTAATGTAATCCACAAGCATAATATTATTTGTAACTGCTGTGCAGAAATATAATATATATAAACAATAATAAAATATGTACCTGTTTTATTATGTCTCTTGGAAAATGGGAAATTTCAATCTCAATAAAGAGTGTGTTCCTACTGTACATCTCTCTTTAACAATTGGCCCTAACAATCAGGCGGAAGGTGAAACATTGAGGTGAGGAAGGGAGGTTGAATCACAATGTAGATCATACGTGAGAGAGACACAGATCAATCTAGCGCAGGGGAGAGCGAGAGACGTGTTCAGTCAGTCGCAGCGTGCGCCTGACGGGTAGGCCACCCACCGTACTGGGCAGCACGCCGGGTGGCTCACCTACCAGGCGCATCCACCAATTGTGTTTTTTTTTTTTTTTTCGTTTTTTTTTAAACATAAACATGTGTGTTTTGTTTGGTCGGGCTCAGTGGGCTTTTGT
This sequence comes from Stenchaetothrips biformis, assembly GCA_030522485.1. Lineage (NCBI taxonomy): Eukaryota > Metazoa > Arthropoda > Insecta > Thysanoptera > Thripidae > Stenchaetothrips > Stenchaetothrips biformis. Next base: position 4,829,801 of record CM060090.1, on the reverse strand, counting down.
GTTGCTTTGCTTGGCTGAGTTTTTGGATTTCCTTCAATGATGGAAAGGGTGGAAAGAAGTCAGCAGCGCGACCAGTGACAGAACAATGAATGGATGGGTTAATACCCTACGCGCCAGGCTTGTCCACTCCACGCGGTTGGATCAGCGAACTGCCGGACAGGGTTCTGGAACCTTCTTCTGGACTGGCAGACAGCCGCGAGCGATTCAGAAGATCGGTTTGTCGCGCTATGTCTTTCTTGCGCCCTCATGGAGAGCCCCATGAGTCCGACAGAGACAGAACGACGAAACGACTCTTCTGAACCGCTCGGCGGGAGGCGGGATACGCCCCGGTTGGGGCGGTCCGGTTTAGTGGCAGCGCACCGCGGCCTTAGGGGGTCATGTCACGACCGCCACGCCACGCCCCGCCATGCACAGTGGGCCAGGAGAGGGCCGCCTGCGCCGGTCCTCTGGCCCACTGTGCGACGCGCGGCGTGATCGAAGTGGACGATAAAACGCGCCTAATCGACCTCATCTTATCGCGGGGCCGAGTAAAACTAAGTGCAGAGTGCCGCCGCCTCGCCTTCCCCGGGCAGCGCCAGGGCTGCTCGCTGCAGCGGCGGCGTTTCGCCACTCTATCCGGCTGGAGGACGCGCCGTACCGCGGCGGCCGGGTCGCCGGCGGTGCAGTCATGGTGCAGCGCGGCGCACAGCGGAGCGGGGCGTCCACCGGCGGCGACGCGATCAGTCGAATCCTCCCCGCGTCACTGAGTCACTCCGCGTCGCCAGCCACGGCCTCGGGGAAAGCGGGGATGTGACGGCCTGCCTGCACATTTTCACCGAGGGCCAGTGGGCCAGAAGCAGGGCGTGATAACGTAACATTTATTGAGATTTTAGGTGCCCATATCTCGTAAACGGTTAGAGATATGTTAGAGATAAGTTATGCACAGGGTAAATTAAATTTAAAATTGAATTTGGAATTAAAGTTATTCCATGCATAACTTTTTTTATCTCCAGCCGTTTGCGAGATAAAATGTCAAAAATCGCAAAAAATATTTTTTTTAAAAAAGTTATGTTATTACGCTTTGGCCAGAAGACCGGCGCAGGCAGCACAAACTCTAGACGCGTTCTGAGCTCCAGGGTCGCTGAACAGGACTCGAAGCGAACGTGTGACCCCTCCAGCCCACTGCGTCTGCTGGCCGTTAGGGGTTCCAACAAGCACCCTGCGGCCCTGCTAATCGCGTGCACCATCGTCCCTCGCCGCGTCCTGGGCCGTGCCCTGCACGTCCTGCCGCGCGTCACGCCGCTCTGCTCCTCGCTGGAGATGTCAATCCTTGACTCCCCGCCCGACTCGCCTGACTCCACGGCCTTGAACAGCAAGGAGTCAGTGCGCTGCGACCAAGCGGCGACGTTACTTTTTCGTCGTGGCCCCGGCGTCGCGCAGCTGAGCACAGTGGGCCAGAATCCCTGACGCGTTTTGAGCTCCAGAGTCGCGAAATGGGACTCGAGCCGAACGTATGACCCCCCACCTATGGATTGCTCTCCGAACGAGGAATCCATTGGTAGGGTCACACGTTCGGTTCAAGTCCTGCTTAGCGACTAAGGAGCTGTCTAAGGAGCTCAAAACCTGTCAAAACCCGTCCGGAATTTTGACCGCCCCAACCGTTCTTCTGGCCCACTGCACTGCAGAGCCCGGGGGGGGGGGGAGCACCGCAGAGGGCTGCTCCACGTGGGAGACGGTGGGAGAGCGGGGCGCGGCAAAGAAAGGGGTGGCCTTGCGCAATGCGGAGACCCAAACGCACTGGCCGGCCGGCCACCGAGGGGCACTGCGTGGGCAGGACGCGGCGGCCGGCCTCCAGACGGTGCCGCAGCAGGCCGTCCTCTCTCTCTATCGCACTCGTGGGTGCGCCCCGTGGGGGTGCGAGAGAGACAGTGCTGAATGGCTCTGCAGCTGAGTTATGGCGTCGCCGGGGTTGACGCCGCCGTCCTGCCCCGCGCCCCGCGACCGCCCGGCCACACCGAGAAACCCCGCTGGTTTTTGCGGCCGGCAAGGTTAGTCCAACACTCAGGGGGGGCCCTTGTGCCTTCCATTCCCCCTTCCCCTTGAGAGTGCGTTATCCTCGAGTTTCCTGGACGTCCGCGCCGTCGTCCCCGACGAGGCTCCCCGACGAGGCTCCCCGACGAGGCTCCCCGTCGGCGGCCCGTCCCCCCTCCCCTTCGCGCCACTCTGCGAGCGAGTCGCGCCGTCGAAGGCATAGGTAACGGCCCGCTTCTTCTTCTTCTTTGCACCTTATTTTTTCGAGGGCGGTGATGCAACAGGATGGGACGGAGAGGCTCGCTGCGCCGCCGCCCCGCCGCCGCCCCGCCGCCGACCGGGCTGGGCTGCGAGGCTTGCCGAACAATATAATGCATTCTGCGATCGGCGAAAGTCGTAAAATTGCAACTGACAATGCGGTGCGTCTGTCTCTGCACCAGCGCCCCTCCCGACCCGAGACCTGGCGCGGCCGCCGTGCCCGCCATGTGGGTCAAGGGAAGAGTCCGATACAGGACGGCGTGCGCTGCGGCCTGCAATGATGCGTCCTCTCTGTCTGCGACGTCTGCGACGTATAAGTGGGGCTCACACGCACGCACGCACGCACGCACGCACGCCCCGCCGACATCATCCTCCTCGCTGCTCCTCCGCGCGAACCGAGCGGCAGCGCCCTGGGCGTGCTCGTGCTTCCGAGCCCCGAGCGCTGCGGACGCGACGATCCACTAAATCCTCAATCCACCGCGGTGAAGGTCGTGCGGCCGAACCTCGTATTAACGCCCCCCCGTCCCAGGTAAACATGACGTCACAAACCAGCACCTGTTGCTCGCCAGGTGCTCAGTTGCTTACCTGTCCCTGTAGCGCAGAGGATAGCGCGTCGGACTTCTAATCCGAAGGTCGCGGGTTCGATCCCCGCCAGGGATGCTCATTTTTGCAGGTGACCCTGCGAGGTGTGCGCGTGTTTCGACTGCGCGGAGTCTGTGACTTAGCCGCCGTCCACTCCCGCGCACTTTGTCGGTCCAACGCGCGTCCGCCTTGACGACTAGGCAGTATGGGTCCGAGAGTGTCGTCTTCGCCGCTCTGCCTCGCTCTGTCTCTCTCGCACTCATGGATGCACTCCCAATTTCTCTCCGCCGAAGTCGAAGTGCGCAATGGAGCAGTGATGCGGAAGCGTGGCCCTGAATGGCTGACTGCTGCGAAGCTTCCCGCCATGCCGCTCTCCATCCCGCTCTCCAGGCCGCTCTCCAGGCTTCTCTCCAGGCCGGCGCTCGCAACGGGCTGCCGCTGTGCCGTTCGGACATTTGCCACGGCCACTATCAACCCGCTATCCGGTTCCGGTGCGTTGCTGTTCCGGTCTATTGGAGAGGCGCCAAAACGGAAATCGAACCGAACTTTGGCATCGCCCGCAGTCACTCTCACCGTTCCCCGTGGGCGGAGGCGGTCAACATCCCGCACGGGTTGTGAGCTCCAGAGTCATTGAATGGGACTCAAATCGAACGTGTGACCCCACCGATAGATGGCTCTCCCAACGAGAAATCCAATGCTGGGGTCACTCGTTCGGTTCGAGTCCCATTTAGCGACTCTGGAGCTTTGGTCGCCTGCGCTGGTCCTCTGGCCCACTGTGCCGTGGCTGGCGCCTCTTCTTTGTTGGCGCTGGAACTAGCCGCCGCGAGAAGCGCGCGGACTGCGTCACGGCGCCGCTGAAGTGACAGATGCAAATGTGGCTGCGTGCTGCTCATTTGCCGACACCATTTTCCTCGCCTCGCTGGCTGCCTCTCCTTCCGGTGAGGTGTCCTGCGGGGCGGGGCGGGGCGGGGCGGGGTGGGGTGGGGTGGGGGTGGGGCATGCCAGGTGCACGTAAAAGTGACGAGGATAACTACGCGGCCACGCCACGCGCACCAAGGCGGGTACCCGGCGGGTAACGAGTACACCAAGGCGCCATAAATCCGTCACTGTAATGATCTGTTACCGCGTTACCACCCAGCGTCGGAGTGGCCCTCGGCGCCCAGCCTCTCCAGGTCGTTCCAGGCTCCTGTCGTCCTGTCCGGCGGTGGGCCAGGAGGAATAAGCCACGCGTTTACTTCCTCCTCCTCTGGATTCCTACTCTAGTCGTGCGTGGCTGTACCAGAAAAAAAAACTTATCCGTCGCTGGGATTGAACCCGCGACCTTTGGATCGGATACCCTACGCACAGGGGTTCACATCGACAATATCAGCTGTGGCGCAGAGCATACCGAGTCCGGACCGGTAGTCCGCAGGACGCTACGCTGGTTCGATCCCCGCCAGGGGTACTGTTTCATTTTTGCTCCACGGCCTCGTCTTCGCAAGCCCTGGCCTGCGGGCTCCGTAACCATGAGAAAAAAAGATGCGGCGAAAAAGATTCCCGGGAACAAAAAAAAAACGAGGCAGGGTTACTCGGGCCGGCCGGCACGCGGCACGCTCCATGACACGGTGTGTTGACTCTGTGACTGTCGCAGATTTCCGCGGTCAGTCCCACTGTGCGCCGCGCGGGGCCATGGTGCCGTGGTGCCGCGGTGGTCCTATCGCGACGCCTATCGCCGCGGTAACCATGGCGACCACAAAAGGACGGACTCGAGAGGAGTCGTTTTCCGGGTAGGCGAGTGTCAACGTCCGAGTTGACACTCCACTGCGACCCACAAACGGCCCCAGAAAAAAAAAAAAAGAAATTGATATCTCGTGAAATGCAGGGGAAGGAGGGGCGGGTGTCCACGTCCACCGCCACGCCGAGCCAGACGTAAAGTTTTATGGCGACCTACCTAACCCAAGAAACAACTTGGCGTGACATATTTTCCGATTCCGCGGGCGCGGGCGGCAACAACCGGTGCAGCCCCGCCCCGCCCCGCCCCGCCCCGCCTGGATAGTCTGGACGGTCTGGACTCTGGACGGGGCAGCCCTGAAACGCACCGCCCGCGTGGCAAGTCGACAAACCAACAAGCCCTGCAGGTCCTTCGGCCGTCCACATCCCTTACGTAAGGACCGCCCCGCCGCTCATACGCTGCGGCGCTGCGGCGGACAGACAGTCCGGCCGACGGCAACCGGTTCAACCCAAAGCTCTGCTCTATACTGGTTACGCGTCTCCCTCGGGGTCGTCTCGCTCCTCGCCACCGCCGGCCGACACTCGGGCCTCTATGGGCCCGCCCGTGTCGTCGCTCTGTCTCACCCAATACCCCATGAGTCCCATTTAGCGGCTCTGGAGCTCAAAACGCGTCTAGTGCTGGAAAAGTGCCCGGCCACCCACGGCCACGGGCTCGATGGCAAGCCGGAGGCCCTGGAAGCTGGAGGCCCTGGAAGCTGGAGGCCCTGGAGCTGGAGGCGGGCAACTCACTGTACAGGCAAGCCAGCCGACTGGACGGCTCCGCGAACTCCCATCTGCTTTGCAACAGTTGCGGTATAATTATTTGCAGGCAGACAGCCTTGGCAGACGGATTGGCGCCGCCATCCTCGATGGGGAGTGCACTTTTCAGAGGCTGTCTCACTCCCAACTTTCTTGCACTTCGTCACCCGAGTGTACGTATACAAGATAATGTTCCATTCCGAGTGGACCAGATCACAGGCAAACCAGCGACACGGCGACTGGCGACGCGTTTCTTTATTTTTATTTGCAAAAGATTTTTTTCTGTTTTTACTTTGTCTTGTCTGTGCGGCCGCCGCCGCGCCCATGGCGGGCTGATATGACGGACAGAGCGCCACCTTGCCCAACCTCCGCTGGCCTCGTCCCCCTCCCCCGCCCCTCCACCTGCCCCTCGCCCCGCCACCCGCACAAACAGACAAGTCAAGGAGCGCAGAAAGGGAAACATTGCGACAAAGAAGAAAGGAGACGCGAGGGAGAGCACGCACCGCAAACGCGCACCGGCACTGGGACCTGGCCGCGCACAGTGGGCCAAAAGACCCTCAGGACTCTGGAGCTCAAAACGCGTCCAGAATTCAGACCGCCTTCACGCGTCTTCTGGCCCACTATGCCGCGGGGCGGACGGCGGACGCGGTCACCGGGCCGCCGGATGCACCCGCCTTGTCGCGGCAGCTAGCCCCTCCTTTGCGACGTCTCCTGCCCGGACCCATTGTGTATGAAATACAGAAAGACAAACCAGACACATTAAAAAGTATGTTTATATTGTTGTTTTTTGCGAGTGCATGGCACGATGCATCACGACCAGAGGAATTATGCTGCGTGCGTTCCAGGCTGGACAAAGTTGCGAAGCTGTGCCGCGGCCCGTGCGGGGTAAAGGGGGTACACTGCCAAGAGGAAAAAGGCTGCAATGGACGGGGAGGAAGGAGGCGTGGTGAGGACGAGAACGCGTTGCGACAAAAGCCCGCGGCACCTTCAAAGAGTCACGCGGGCATTTGAACATTTCCATCTCGGTCGCAATTATCATCCATTCCATTCAAGTCCTCCGGAGCGTGGCGGCGCGGCCGGAGGTGGGACTCGGGCACTCCAGGACTCGAGGCGGGCTCGTTGGAAAATCAAGGCATGCTTGCTTCGTGGGACGCCGCGTGTGTTTGGCATGTCGGCGCGCCACCACCCTCAAGCACCTACAAAATAGCGCGGGGGCGTGGCAGATACAGTCCATTCAGTCCACCCTGTCCTCGCGGCTGTGGCTGATTCACTCTCCTTTGGTCGCCGCGAGGACAGGGTAGACTGAATGGACCGTACCTGCCGAACACCGCAGTCTCGCCATGACTCACTTCGCTGCACAATGCCGCGCCCGCCTCACGCGCGAGGGCCTTGGCGGCCTGCAGTGCGACACGCGCCTGGACGCGCGGCTGACCGCTGCACCTCCACTCCGGACAGCCGCTCCGTCTCTCTCGCACTCCTACGCGACGGCCCGTGAGTGCGAGAGAGACAGAGCCGCGCTGCGCCCTGCTGCTTCCTTCCTTCCTATTCGCCGCGCCCGGCCGCGCCGCCCCGTCGCAGCCACATCCTTCACGCCCGAGGGCAGCGACTCGTTTTATTGGGAGGACCAGAGGCCCCGGCCCACAGTGTGCCGCAGGCGGTCAAAACTCTGGACGCGTTTTGAACTCCGGAGTCGCCCAATGGGACCCGAACCGAACGTGTCCAATGGATTCCTCGGTCGAGAGCAATCCATTAGTGGGGTCACACGTTCGGTTCGAGTCCCATTACGTGACTCTGGAGCTCAAAACGCGTCTAAAGATTTGGTCGCATGCGCTGTTCTTCTGGCCCACTGTGCGGCCCCGTACCGCCGAAATGCGTTCGCGTGACCGCGCGCGGTGCACGCCGACGAGGCGTCTGTCTGTTGTTTTCATTCCCCCTTCCACCCTCCGCGGCTCCTCACTTCCGAGCGGCCTGTCCGAGTGGAGATAATCTGACCAAGGTGAAGGTGAGGGGCTCGAGGTTCGTGTGTGGGAGCCGCCAATAAGCTTCGCTTGGCTTCGCCGCCGGCCGCTCCCCGCGTCACCGCCGCCGCCGCCGGCCGGGCTGGCCCCGAGGCAGTGCCTGAGGTTAGGCCCATCAGCAGGCTGTCGTCGCGCTGTCTCCCTCGCACTCTCCGAGCAGGCAAGGGGTGCGAGAGAGACAGCGCGTCGAAAGCTCTGTGTGGAATCCGCCAGCGGGGCCCGCCGTCTTTGATTGTCGGTCGCGTTAGGTCAGTTGGACGACCCTGGCCGTGATCCTCGGGACGGCGACGGCGGCGACACTAGGCCGCCAACTAACTGCGCCGCGCGACGCCGCCGAGCGCCTAGTGCCGTACTCGGAAGCAGACGAAGTTAACGCGTTGCGAATGCCGCCGATGGTGATGCAGAGCGCTTCTCGGAGCCCCTCGTGCAGCCCGACCCATCATGTGGCGAGCAGCCTGGATTTCCCGTCCGCTGCACAAACACACTCACACGGTATGCCTTTGCGCGTTCGCGGCCCCCAATGTCACGCAAAGGTACTAAAAATACTGCCGGCGTGCACGCGCTGCGACACGCGCCGCCGACCACGCCCGTGCGTGCGTGCGTGCGTGTGCGCGTGCCGTGTGGGCCCAGCAACGCCACTCGCCAGCTCGGCCCACTACAAAGTAGCCCTCTGTGCGGCGACGGACGTGGAGACGCCTTGCGACCTGCCCGCGCTGCGATCCGGCCGGCCGGCCTTGGGCAAGGCCTTGGGCGGCAGCCTCCAGCTCGAGGCGAAAAGCCTGGAGCGGTAGGCAAGACTCGGGCTCCGGAGCGCGGCGGGTCTGCCTACCCCGCAGTTCGCAGGCGCCAAGGCGCTCCACCCCGCCGCCGGCATGCCGTGCCGCGCAGTGGGCCGGCCGCTTTCAAAGAGGTGCCCTCGTCCCAGGTGACCTGCAGAGTGGCTAGAGTGGTCATGACGCAGATGCTGATCCGATCGCAGAGCGCGGCAGGCGGCAGGGGGCAGGGTGGTGGACGAGGTGGCGGAAGCCCCGGCCAATCACAGCGCGGCTCGAGGCAGAGCGGCGCAGCCATGGCGCAGCGAGCAGACCCTTGTCCGACCACTTTCCACTCGCTCCGCCAAATTAAGGAAATCACCGCCCGGCGAGCAGAAGAAAGGGACCGGCGCGAAGGAGGACAATTAAGTAACGTTCGTAACTAAGGAAATAAAGGGGGAAATACTTGGTCTTGCGACAATGGCCGCACTCTAATCACTGAATCAGCGTAAATATTTAACTCCAATTTTTAAAAGTAACTGAGCTTTGATTTTTTTTTGCATGCAAGGAGGTGCCCGTCTACCGCCTGCAGTGTGGCGCGTGTCCATCGCCGCCTCCTCCGCGACGGCCGGCGCCGGCCGGCGCGCTGATTGCGAACAGGCCGCTCTCGCGCTCACGGGGCGCTCCGTTCGGGGTGCGAGGGAGACAGAGCGACGAAAGCAAGCTCCTGTTCGGAAGCGGTCTCCTGATGGCGCGCGTCGATCAAACTTCCACAGTGAGTGTGTGACGCGACACCGAGGCCACGCACCAAATCCTCACAGGCCGTCGCGGCCTCGCGTTAGTGCCATTCTTAAACCTTTTTTTTTCCCTGTCCAGTGGCCGTGACATTCGCGGGGTGCCGCGGCCGCCACGCCTCAGGACCGCGGCGCCTCTCCTCTGCCCATTGGTAGTCGCTAGTCAGCGCCCGCTTTCGGCCTTTGCCTTCGCACAGTGGGCCAGAAGACCGGCGCAGGCGGCCAAACCTCCGGACGCGTTTTGAGCTCCAAAGTCGCTAAACAGGACTCGAACCAAACGTGTGACCTGGATTCCTCGTTCGGAGAGCAATCCATTGGTGGGGTCACACGTTCGATTCGGGTCCCATTTACCGACTCCGGAGCTCAAAACGCGTCCGGAATTTCAACCGCCTCCGCCGGTCTTCTGGCCCACTGTGCTTCGGCTCCAAACATGACGTCATAATCCTCCTGTGGCGGTGACAGATTCGGCATGCCGGCCGGGCCACGGCATAGGTGGCGCCGCCGCGTCGCGTAGCGAGGCTTCGTTAGCGACTGTGTCTTTCTGACCACAACACAACATGGGTATTCAGGAGGAGTCGCGGCCGGGTGTGAACACACACACACACACACACACACACACACACACACACACACACACACACACACACACACACACACAAGAGCGAGCGCGAGCGAGCGCGCGCTCACAGGCAAAAGGAGGGGAAAAGGAAGAAAGACAAGGTTCCAGAGCGTTCGTTCCTTCATCTGTCGACAGCGGTGGCCGGGGCTGCCGGGGCCGTCGGGGTCCACCGCGCTGTGAGGTAAGGCGCGGTGCAAGGCGGCCGGGCGGGGATATTCCAGGCCAGAATTTGGTTGATTGAACGTCCCCCCCCCGCCCCTCTCTCCAGCACAGGGGCAAATCCTGACGCATGCACACACACACTCGCACGCGGGCAAGGCACACACACACTGGCAGGCTTCCCCTTTAGCGCCTGTGGGAGAAAACCAGCACCGGGAATCGAGTCGATCAACTGTTCGAAACGACCCCAGCAGACTCGCCATCCGTTCCCTGGAAACTGTTGTAACCGCTGACTGGTTGTCGGCCGACACAGAACAACACTATTTGCATTCGACCCCCCACCCCGGGGGGCCCACCGGCATCACGTCTCCTAATCAATTCACGCACTACTACACTGCACGCCGGAGCGGAGTGGCCGATAACCCCGCACGCTCTCCCCGCACCGAGGACCGTCAATGGGGCAGGGAGGAAGCTGCCTCAAAATGGTCCATTCCCGTTTATTCCCCCGTTCTTCTTCTTTTTTTTTTTTTTTCTTTTTTTCGCGATTTTCCTTTTGTCTTTCAGATGTCTGCATGTACTGTTGGAGCTCGGCCTGGAGCGTCGTCCCCTCCAGCCCGGCCTTCCCTTCCAGCAGTCCGGCGGCTGGCCGGCCCGGCAGTGCGTCCAGGGTGGCTGCCATTGTCCCCACCACCGCGCCCCACTACGCCCCGCGCGCCGGCCTGCACCGCGCCGCCACCATAAAAGCCGTCGCGTCCGCGGGCTCCTGACTTAGTACGCCGCCTCACTCACAGGCTCCCAGTGTGTCGCTCGCTCCTCGTCGCTCGCTCAGCTCGGCTGTGACACGCGGTGAGTGACACGAGGACGTGACGGGGTCGAGTGTGCGATTGCCTTTTGTGACGGTCTTCGTGACGACGGCTTCTGCGACTGGCCGGCCGCCCCGCGCTCGATGAAGACGCGCCTCCCTGGATTACGCGCGCCCCACGCCTCGCCGCCGTCGCCCTGCACTTCGCGTCTTCCAGCTCTCCGGCGGCAGCGACCAACTCTCGGCTCGTTTCGCGGCTTTCCGCGACCATTCACTTATCGCGAAAAATTCGCGATCGAAAAAAGGGGGCCGTAGGCCGCCGCGTGGCCGAGTCCGGCGAGAACCGTTACCGCCACCGCCATTGTCCGGGGACCAGGACGGCGTCGGCCCGGTGTCATCGTGCTGGCCGCCGCGCGAGGCCGGCAGTGCCGTCATCATCGCTCAAGCGGATCGCTCTCTGCCAGTTTCCGTGCGAACCGTTTTTGAATCGACGCGTGTTGTGCAGTCGACACGCAGGACACCGGCTGATCAAGTTGCCTACATTCCCGGCAGCAACGTTACCCTGTCCAGAAGCACGGCAGCGCGCGTGTACGCTCACGTCGCCACACAGAATCTCTCCCTCGTTAATTAAGTTTTGTTTTTCTTTGTCTCTTTCCTGCCGCGCGAAATTTGACGTGTATGTGTCGGCCACGCGGCCACGCGCTGTTCGTCCACACGTTGGTGCACCGTGCGACTCGTTATACAGGGCCGGGCCGCGCCGCGCCGCGTGTCTTCTGCTAGTTCGTCCTTTGTCCGCCAGCGAGTGTGTGAGTCACCGGCCGCCGCTTCCGGGTGGCCCGCGGCCACCCGCGAAACGAAACGCGCCTCGCCGCCGTCGTCGCCGCCGTCCTTAAAATTTACCCACAGAAATCATGTTTGTTCGCAGCGCCCGCGCAAGAGGTGGGGCGAGGCGGGGCGGGGCGGGGTAGGTCGAGCCTCCAGGAGCAGGCAGGCCCTCCTCGCCACGCACCGGCCGGTCTGAGCCGGGCGAGGTGACGCAACGGGCGTGTGTGTGTGTGTGTGTGTGTGTGTGCGTGCGCGCGTGCTCACTGTTAAACACGACGGTCATGACGGCGGCTGGCGGGGCGGGGCTGGCCTGTCGCTCCCACCCTACACGTGGTGTCCACGCAGTAATCAGGCGCCCCGCCACGCCACGCCTCCTGGTTAACGCCGACAAAGTAGTGAAAGTCAAAAACGACACGCGTGCCGCGCCACGTCACCTTCAAACGGCGGGGAAAGACATTGGCAATTTGAAAAACGTGGCGTGGGGACTGGTGAACAGGGTGGGTGGAAAGAGAGAGAGAGAGAGCGCGCGCGTGTGTGTGTGTGTGTCTCCCTTCATTTAAAACCGGATCGTTCAGGAGCACATGGCGTGGCGTGGCGGGGCGGGGCGGGGCGGCCACACGCTTTGTCGCCGTAAACGTCGGAGCGAGGCGTTGCTCAACGTGAAAGCACGGCGATGGATCTCCGTGGGGTGTAATGAGACAAGTCGGGGCGTGGCGGGGCGTGGCGGGGCGTGGCGGGGTTGACCCGTTTCACAACCGCGGCCTGGCTGCACGTACGTACGCCTCGCACACCTCGTACTGCGCGGCCTAACCAACGACTCGGCCGCCCCTCATTAAGCTATCTATCCACAGCAGTGCAAGCGGCAAGGCGATGCCAACGTCGTGCTGACGGTGTTCCCTCTGCCCGCAGGACCAACCGACAGTCATCATGAAGGCTTTCGTCGCCGTGATGGTCGCCGTGGCGCTGGTGGCGGTGCACGCCGCCGACGAGAAGAAGCCCGCCGACGGCGAGCGACCCAAGACCTTCCGCCGACTCATCCCCGCCGACGTCCTCCGAGGTGAGTCCCGAATCGTGGTTCGTAGGTTCGACTCCCGGCAGCGGCGCGCCCGTTTTCGCCGAGCGGCTGGGCTGCGCTGCGCTGCCCGCTGCGGCCGAGTGCCCATCCGCGTGGCGACGCGTGACGCGCGCGTGCGTGATGCCGTGCCGCGCGGCCCAGGGCTGCCGGCCGCCGCGGTCAGTCCCCCTTCCAGTCACGCGCGGGCGGCGGCGAAAAGGGCAACAAAGCCTGATTACTTTTTGTGCGATTCGCCGGTACATCTGCATGTGAAATTAGCATCCGTGCGATCGGCGGTGACCGTGTCTGTTTGGACACCGCGAGGTCAAAGCCCACAGCTGCTGGTGCGGCGCGCGTCCAGATGAAATGAATTGGGGAATCGCCGATCGCGGGACGCGACGGACCGTACAGCGGTGTTACCGTTTCCACTCTTGAGTCGAGGTTTTAATTTGAGACCAATGCGCCAGGACATGGGTTCGCCAGCGGTTCGACCACCGGGCTCGCAGGGATGCCTACCCTCGCCATCAGGCGCTCCTTGACTTGAAGGGCTAAACCGCAATTGATCGCATGCCGTTTCGGGCCCGGTAACAGACTCTCTCTCTCTCTCTCTCTGTCTCTCTCTTTCTCTCTCTCCCTCTCTCTCTCGGCACAAAACGCAGGACGCAGCGAGGCCGCGTGGCAGCGGAAGTGCAGTGAATGAGCGGCTCTGTCATCGCCGCCAAGGTGGTGGGCTGGCCGCCGGCTGCCGGCGATGCCTCCTCCCGGGCCTACGCGAAACGGGCGCGCGTCCTTGGCGCCGCCGCCACGCTGGGCACGCTCCAGCGGTGCAGTGCCATTCATCCAGGCGCGACGCCGCAGCCCCGCACAACGCGGCGCTGGCGGACCTCTTCCGGTCCGGCCCCGCGCCCTTGGCCTTCAGCGCGGCGGGGCGGGGCCGCCGCGCCCTGGGCCCTAACACTGGACTGGAACACACCGCCGCGTGACGTCAACCGCGGCGCCGCCGTCGTCGTCCTGCGGTCCCCCACTACACCGCGGCCCCGCGGCGTCGCGTCGCGCTGCATGCGGACTGCAGGCCGCGGCCACCTCCTGGGCCGCGTGCCGCCCTGGTGCTGCACCTGGCCGAGGGCGGGGCGCCAGGCGCCAGGCGGGGCCCAATGTGAATCTGAATAAGACGCGATGACGCGTCTGTGCCTCCTGAACGGCGTGCCCCGCCCTCGGCGCTCGCTCACGGCTCACGTGAGCGCCGACGTGTGGCCGGCCGGCCGTACAGCCTGCCAGACACAGACCCTCTTTGGCAGCCCCTCTCGACTTGCCTCATTATTTGTACTCCGTGCTCCGTGTGGTGGGTGCCAAGAGCGGCCCGCGACCCGGCCGGCCTGGCGCGGATCCCAAGACACACTCGCGAGGAGACTTTCGATTGAGCAGTAGCCGAGCTAGCCTTGACCCGCGCGGCCCCTCTGTTGCAGACTTCCCCGGCATGTGCTTCGCGTCCACGCGCTGCGCCACCATCGAGCCCGGCAACACCTGGGAGCTGTCCCCCTTCTGCGGCCGCTCCACCTGCGTGACCGCCGACGGTGACCAGGCCGGCCGCCTGCTCGAGCTGGTCGAGGACTGCGGCCCCCTGCCCGTGCCCAACCCCAAGTGCAAGCTCTCCGAGAAGACCAACAAGACCGCCCCCTTCCCCGACTGCTGCCCGACGTTCGAGTGCGAGGAGGGCGCCAAGCTCGAGTACCCCGAGGTCGCCACCGCGCCCCCGCCCAAGGAGGCCGCCAAGGACACCCCCAAGGCCTGAGCTACCCCCAGGGCGCGACCGTCCTCCCCCAACTCACTGTGATGTCACCACCGTAGAGTCCCCCGTCCCTCGGCCCCCGGGCTCGGCGCCAACATCATCAGCAAGTGCACCTCGCTGACCTTCATCGCAAGTCTTCCACGACGCCGAGCCCGGGCGCCTCCCTGCACCCCCTCCCCCTCCCCCGCTGCGCGCCCCCTGCCCTGCGCTCCCTCAAGGCCCCACTGGGCCCCATGGAGAAGCGCAGAGCGAGGTGCAAGCGGAGCGCAAAGACTGAACTCCGACGCAACGCCGGCACCGACAAGTACGCCGAGCGAAATTCCATTGCCCGCAACGTTTTTAAGTCAAACTGTCAAAAATTGTGAAAAAAAGGCAAAAAAATAAATTAAAAAAAAAAAACAAAAAAAAAAACACGTTAACCGTAATTAGTGTGATCTTCACTTCCCATATCATCTGTTGGACAACCATGTTCATATTGTAGTAGGAAGAGGTGAGGGTGAGAAAAGAAAGCAGTGATAACAAAATATACATATTTAATACTATCACACCAAAGTCTTCATACAAATCGATATTTGACCTGCTTAAGCTGATTTATTTGTACAATTACGAAATCAAAATTAAAACATACCAACTCAGCAATTTAAAAACTTGAATAAAACATGTATAAAAGACTTCAATCTTTGGGTCAATCCTGATTCAAAGATTAACGCCAGCATTTAAAAACACCTCAATACTTCCAATAAAATTCTACAACATAATTAGAATTGAAAAAACTGTTTAACAAATTAATTCCTAAAAATACAAACTCGGTATAATACATTTGTCTGCGCTTAGTGATCCAGGATTCTGAGATTACCAGACACAATCTTGTTTTCCAGAACAGCTCCTGATGGTATATCAATCCTATCCCCATGATTGGCAATAATAATTACAGTACCCTGAAAACAAAAGAATACAAATAACAAAGAGACATGCAATTTTTTTCCTGCAGCAAGCAGAATTTAAAAAACAAACAAACACTCACCTTCAATACAACTCCCCTGCCAAATGTAACATCACCAGACACCGTTAGATGATCAAGCTCAATAATGTTGGGTACATTGGCAAACCGGCTCAAAAACTCCTTGACCTAAATGTAACCAACACGTCAGTAAAAAGGCTCCAATAAAACATGCAAGGAAAAATAACAAATGAGGGGGGGGGGATTCGTACCTTGGCAAAGTGATTATCACCCAATTTCACCAAAGGAGTAGTGAGGAACATCCTTTCAGGATTCATGACTAGAGATCCATTCTGCAAGCTGTACAAATTGCTCATGACCAGCAGAAGATCTGAAGTTTTCTTCACAGGAAGGAACCGCCGACGAGGTACGTTAATTCCTTCAAAAACACAACAAAATAAACAAGAAATAAATGAAATGTCAACAAGGAGGCCAAGATGGATCACAGGAGTGAAACACGGCCTGCTTACCAAGTCCACCGTCAAAAGACTTCATGGCTGCACCCACTGCAGTCTCCAGTTGGATAACATTGAGGCCTTTATCGAGCGTCTTGTTGTTCACAATTATTTCAATGTTCAGAGCATTCTCTGACATGAGCCGATCAATCGCTAAAACGTTTAAGGGGTTAAAAGAAATTAGAATTGTTCGAGACAAAATGGAGATGTATGAAAAGGTAGTAAGTTGGAGCAAGATACACATACCGCTGAGCTTGACCCAAAGGTTGTTGGTGTTGAAAAATTTAAACGTCTTGACTGACTTGAAGTCCTCGACATGATCCTTTGGAACCTGGGCTATTTCCAGGAGGCGAAGCTTGTTCTCGTACTGGATCAGAGTACCACCCTGGAAACAACAACCAATGGGAGAACGAGTTCAAGAGGAACTTCTCCAAAGCGACAAAACAGCTTGATCTTGACAAAAGGTTTACCTTCACGTCGGCCCGAGTTTTGTCCGTGACCTCCATGACGAACTCGGGTGATTTCTCATCCGTGTTGAGTAGCAGGTCAGCGATGCTCAGATCCACAGTCGCGCCCAGGTTGTCGATGTTGGAAATGAACACGTACTCCCGACCCTGAGTGAGAACGAGAACGATTTAGCATTACAAATGTTCGCGACAGAAAATAAGAAAAAAAAAACACGACGAACGGACGCTTTTACCTGCTCCAAAAACTTCTGCAAAAGTCCGGAGTTCTTGAAGCTCTCGTAGAAATCACCGTGTCCAGGCGGATACCACCTACAGGGAGGAAATAAACAGTTATGGACAACTTGCAATGTTTTATGACAAACGAAGACGGCGTGGGGACAGCTGGTGGAGCGCCTGCGCCGCGGAGGTCGGCATCCTCTCGCCCCGTCAGACACGATGGGTTGCCTGCCGCCGGGCGTGGCGCCACTCCATTCTCGGTGCCTTCAACGCCTCCACTGCGAGCGGCACGAGCTACTCACGCCTCCATGTCGCTCTCCACGTCGCAGTTGCGCGCGATGGGCATCAGGGACTCCTTGTTGATGCGCGGGTAGCAGCTCTGGTTGAACGTGTAGATCTCAACCTGCAGGTTGCGGTACTTGCGCGTGATCTTCTGCGTGTCGGCGTCCGTGTTGAACGAGTTCATCAGCACCAGCGGCACGTTCACGTGGTACTTCTTGTTCAGATACTGCAACACGGATAGTGGGAGCGTCACACTCACTGCCCTGGCGCACAGCGGCCCAGAAGACCGGAGCAGGCGGTCGAAATCCCGGACGGGTTTAGACGTGACTCCGCCTCAGCTCTCACCTCTATCTGCTGCACGGTCAAGTCCAGGAAGGTGAGCTCGGAGCGCACGGGAATGACGGACTTGGGGCCGTGGCACCCCATGGATGTCCCCAGGCCACCGTTCAGCTTCACCACCACCAGCTTGTTCAGCATGGCGTGCAGCTGCTCCGGGGCCGGCTCCTTCAGCGTGCTGTGGTCGCGGACCTGGCGACACAAGGCAACCCCGGAAAATGGTCAACATATCGTCTGGGCTTCGGCTTCACTGAAGGGAAATCAACGCAGGTGGGCCAGTCTGGGTGGGTATGGGGGCAACGCGGACTGCGGATAACCCTGGGCTGATCTATTGGCAACAATGCCGGATGAAAGTCCCCAAGGACAGGGCGGGGCCAGGCAGGGCCGTCCGTCCCTTAGCGTTGCGGCGCTGCTTGGCGCCGAGGCGGTCAGACTGCATTGCCAGCCCGTCTCGAGAAGTGCAGTGCGGCCACAGACGTGCAGTAAGAGATGCCCCAGAGGGGGAGAGGGGGGGGGAATGATTAGCAGACGTTCGTCAACCTCGAGGCCTTGAGCGTGCCTTGAGCGGCAAGGCCGAGCCGGGCGGGGCGGCGGGGCCCACTGGTGGGGCCCTTCGAGGCCAAGGACCGCGCGCACCACCAGCCGCCATGGGCCGCCATAGGCCGCCATAGGCCTGCAGCAGGCCGCATTACACTACGAAGCCCAGCGTGCCAAACCTCTCGCACAAGACTGACCCAGCGAGTTAAAAACAAACACTTTTCAGATTCCAACCCCACCCCCCTAATTGTAATATGGACGCCCCACCAACACCTCTCCCCCTCCAACGCACAGCTCCACAGTCGCTAAATGGACCTCGAACCGAATGTGCGACCCCACCAATGCTCTCCGAACGAGGAATCCATTGGTGGGGTCACACGTGCGGTTCGAGTCCTGTTCAGCGACTCTGAAGCTCAAAGCGCGTTTTGGCCGCCTGCGCCGCGGTCATGTGGCCCACTGTGCCACGGCCTGCTCAATGCCTTACCGCATTCTCGGGCAGCTTCTGGATGCGGTCCCAGCTGATGGTGGAGCCCTGGTCGAGCAGGAAGCGCTCGAAGAGCCGCTGGAATCCCTGGAACTCCTGCTCCACGGTCTTCTTGGTCTCCTCCTCGGCCGTGGCCAGCAGCCCCTCCAGCTCGTGCGCGAGCTGCGTCTGCGCATCGCGCTTCGTCAGCTCCTTGAACTCCCTGGAGCCGGACGGCACGCGCTGGTGGCCGCGCATCTGTCAAGGAAAGCAAGCACACCGTCAGGAAGTCTGTCAAGGAAAGCAGCACACAGTCGAGAAAGCCACAGCAAACAAACCAACAACTTGACATTACGCGCCTAAAATCAAAATTAAGAAAAAAATTAAGAAAAAAAATGAAAAACAAAAATTAAAACGCCTTTGTTACGAGAAAGAGACATTTACAGATTTATTCTTCTGTACTACTACGAGGGATTGTGTGGGAGGATGGAAAAAAAAGCAGTGTGCGCCGCGCGATATGGGAAATAGACCGGAAACCGTCGTGTGTGAAGCTGAGGCTGACGCCGAGATCCTGCGGTTCAAGACCGGCCGTCCTCGAATATCAGAGTTCAATCTCCAAAGCTATCGCTTTCTGACCCAAGCACGAAAGGCCACGAAGGGCGGCTCGTCCAAAGGCCCGGGTTCGACTCTCGCTGACGCCTCTTCAAACGCCATTTTATTTTCTTGAACCGTTCTGTGCGACGCCGAGGGTGGTATAACTGAGGGATGCCGCCAGTCGCCTCGCAACTGAGGGAACACCAACAGAGGCACCTACCCGGTAAAGGGGGAACTTGCGTCGACCGGCAGCATCGGCGGCCTATAGTGGGCCAGAAGACCGTTCGAGGCGGCCAAAACTCTGGACGCGTTTTGATGTCCGGAGTCACTAAACAGGACTCCGAACCGAACTTGTGAACCCACCAATGAATTTCTCATTCGAAGAGCAATCCATTGGTCAAGTCACACGTTCGGTTCGAGTCCCATTTAGCGACCCTAGAGCTCAAAACGCGTCCGGAATTTTGACCGCCTTCACCCTTCCTCTGGCCCACTGTGCAGCGTGCGTGCAAAAACGGGCTCGTCCGTCATCGCGTCGCCAGACACGCACGGTGACGACGCAGTAACCGAGCCAGTCATCCAGCGGCGTCGCGTGGCCTTGGCGGCGCCGCGTCGCCTCGTCTGCCTAAAGTCGGTTCCTCGATCGCAAAAACACACGCCTCATCGGCAGACTGGCGGGACAATGCGCGCAAACAACCAACGGACCGTGCGGCCCGGAGGGAGACAAGTTCTCCGAGGAGCACCCAAAGGTCATGAAGCACGCCGGACCGGACTAGGGGGCATTCGACGAACGACCCACGAGGCGTCTCCGCCAGTCACAGCTCGGACGCGCGCCAAACCAAACAACGCCCTTCCAGCTTCCTTCTCTCAAGCTTCCAGCCACCGGCGGACCGCCAGTCCGGTACAAGCACCACCAAAATGCTGCTTCCGCACGCGTGGCCCGCGGCCGGGCGAGGCTGGGCGCGGCGCCGTCCAGCGGGACACTTGCCCAGCATTTGATGCCGGCCGGCGATTTGTTTACGGATGGCGCGACGCGGCCGGCAGGTGACCTTGGGGGTCCCCGTCAGCGACCCGCTCCGAATGGCGTCGCGACGTCGAGGACCGCGACGACGCTCACCAGCCTGATGACACCGACGCCTCCGATAACATTCGCACCCCAACGACGAGTACCTGGTTGGTGGGCGACAGCCGGTCCGGCAGGCGTCCACGCCGCCCCTGCGGCGCCACGCCGTCATCGTGGAGGAGGCCACTGCCGGCCCGCTCGTTCATGCCGTCGTCGACGACCTCCCGCACCGGCGATCCGCAGCTTCCCATGTGGATCACGACCATGGCCAGGCGGGGCACGTGTCAGTCCGCTTCAAGTTCAAGAGCGCGTTTGTTGCCGGCCTGCCGGCCTGCCACTGTGTTGTGGACTGGGCCGGCTCGGGTGTCTGCGCAGTGTCCAGGGGGAGGAGGAGGAGGGGGTCGCCCAGGCGCAGCCAGGCAGCCGGGCAGCCGCCAGCAGTGCGTGGTAACTCCCAGGGTGGGGGAAAGGAGGTGGGCGCTTGGGGGGTTTCAAACTGGAGGAGCAGGGCTACCAACAAAAAACGGACTTTAAATTCATTTTCTGCGACATGGTAAGCATAGGCGGTGAGGCAACGGTTGATAAATGACCGCAAGTTTATAGTGCATACGCCTCAGTACAAAAGAATATTTTCTTTTCAGTTTGAATTATTTTTTCATCATTACATGTTGGTGTCAATGCTCCTCCAGTTTGCGAAATAACAGAATCCTATAAGGCCGGAGTTACTACGCACTGGCCGCCAGCCGGCGCGCGGCGGGCCCAGTGCAGGCCCAGTTGGGACCAGTGCGTATGCTAGCGCACTCTAACGGCGGCGGAAGCCGACGAGTAAGTAAACAGACGGCAGCCGAAGTAGCGAAAAACAGACGCCCGTCCGTCTGTCTGGTCCTTCCCTCCCTGGCACCCTGTGGCGATAACGGGGCTGTGGGCGTGGCAGGGCGGCAGAGCTCGGGCGGGACACAGTGGGACACCCTCCAGCCGGGGGTGTTTGCGGCAAACAGCCTCACGCGAGCTGCGCCGCTGCGCCCCGCCGACCGATAAAAGCCGCCGCGCGTCTCACGCTCGGATGATGGTCGCCCTTTTCGCGGCGTCCAGTGTAGAACCACCCCCAGCGCCCCCACCCCAGCCCGCCGACGCTGAGAGGCAGGGGCGGATCCCGCACAGTGGGCCGGGGGACCGGGCAGCAGGCAGCCGCACAGCGTCGTCCTCTGGATGCCTCAGGACTCAGAGTCGAAAGGACCGAAAATTGGGACAGTTTCGATGATCTACCTAAAACTTGAAAGGGTTGAGATGAAATTTAAAGCTCTCGAGAAAAAGTATAACTGTCAGAATTTCAGTTTGTTTCCGTTTGTTTTTAAAAAGTTTAATTCACGGTTCTTTTTAAGTTACTTTTCGCTACAAGAGTTACACCGAGAGCATTTCTCGAGAGCATCGAGAGGCCACGCCTCGGAGCCACGCCCCCCACCGCGCAGCCGCGGCCAATGGGTTGCCTACCCCTTGCGGCGAACGCCGCGAACAGCCGCTGAAGAGCACGTCAGAAGACCGGTAGAGGCGTTCAAAATACCGGAAGCGTTTTGAGCTAGTCGCTAAATGGAACTCGAAACCGAACGTGTGACCCCACAAATGGATCGCTCTGCGAACAAGGAATCCATTGGTGGAGTCAAAATCCCGTTCAGGATTTTGACCGCCTCCTCCGATTCTTCTGGCCCACTGTGCGCCCGTGGCAGAGCAGGCCCCAATGAGTCGGAAGGGGCCAGAGCCCGGCGCGTCTAATAATGGTCCACGATTTGCGAGCCACACAAACACAAACACACGCACGGCGCGACACCTCACGACTGCCAGGGAGCCGCCTCCCCCACAGGCCGCGGTTGGCCGCGGTGACGGTCCCACGGGCGCGGACACAGCCGTGCCGGCAGGCAGGCCCGCGGCGGCGGCGCGGGTGCAGTGTGGCTCCACCCTTCACCGTTTCGCAGGCGCTCGCCTGGGCGCGGTGCGGGCCGCGCCCCGCGCCCTGAGATGCGGAGAGTTCGCGGACGCGACTGGGTTTCCTGTTCTCGCTTCTCCTCGCTCGGACGGTGGTAAAGGCCCAACAAAAACCGTTTCGCACTCATCAGCCTTCGACCCCTTCCAGACGATTATGGAGCACTCTGTACGGAAATAGCGACTCCCGCATGCTGGCCCAATGTGGTCGTCTTATCCGACTCTCCGATAGGGAGAGCTCAAACGAGAGGACACTGGGGCCTGTTCGGTTATTATTGCGAGCAGAAGCATTTTTCGGGACTTCCGATAGGATTCCGAACTCGTCGACGCTCGCGCGGTGAATCCTCTGTTTCCGGATCGACACCCGCCGTTTATCGGAAGCAGTTCCCCTCACTCACCCCCTCGCCCGGTGTTCTCTCGCAAAACCTTCCCATTAGGTGAGTGTGCCCTCTGGTAGGCAAGGGTTCAATCTTCTAGCGGCTATCGTTCGGCACCGGAGCCCGCCGAGCTCGGCCTCAGTCCGGCTACGCACCGGCTCAGGACGACAACCACCGAGCCGAACGAGCCGGGCTCGGACGGAAGCCTTCGTTTTCGGCCATTCGGACAGGCGGGTTGTCTCTCAGCTCGTTTCGAGCTCTCTACTCTCCGACCCGCATGCGAGAGGCGACGAGGCGAGGCGTGCATCTCTTATTGGGTTAGGTGGTTGGCTCTCTAGGCTCTGGCGTGACCAAAGGTTTGTAGTGATTAGGACTACGGCGGTCAGTAATTTGAGATGAACCACGCACACGCGGCAGCGGCGCCAGTGCCGTCAACCCGGCCGACCGACCGACCCTAAGCCACTTTGGACTCTGCCTTCGTGAAAAATGGCGAAAAAAGCGGGAGCAGCGCGAAAGCCAACTAATGAGGGGAAAGGGTCAGTGGCACCGACGGGCCGGGCGCATCCATCCTGAGGCTCTCTTATGGTGCTGGCTCAAGTAACGCTGCCTGGCACCGGCGGGCGTCGTCGCTTGTCGCCTCCAGCGGGAGACGATATGACTACGGCTGACTCCAGGCCGCGCTGCGACACGCTGCGCCGGCCAGCCACCTGCCGCGCGGTGCGGCACGGCCCGCGTGGAGTCAGCTGGGTCAGAGCGAGAGAGAGAGAGAGACGGAGGGGAGAGAGAGAGGAGGAGATGAGTGGCAAAGAAGGAGGAAGCGAGATGAGTGAGGAGAGAGAGGAGAGAGTGAGAGAGGAGGAGAGAGGAGGAGGAGGAGAGAGAAGAGGAGACGAGAGAGACCGAGACAGAGAGTGACGAGAGAGGAGCGTTGGATGAGAGGAGGAGAGAGTGAGAGGGGAACCGAGAGGAGAGAGTAGAGAGAGAGGAGAGAGAGAGAGAGAGAGAGAGAGAGAGAGAGAGAGAGACGAGGAGAGGGAGGGGGGGGGCGTGATAAGAATTTACTGGGGCGGCCATCTGTAGAGGTGGTCAAACTGGTGTCAGGGCACCGGCCCTGCTTGCCCTTCACGTCAAAGCCAGGGCGGTCCATTGAGTGCGTGTGCTTTTCGTTCCGATATCTCCCTCAGGCATTACTCGACAATTAAACATTGGGGGTCCGCTGCCCGCTCTAGAGTAACCTGGACCTCGGCTGGCAATGGCCAGCCGACAAAAGGGCCGCCGCCAGGGGGTGCGGGGGTCTGGTACGGCCGCGCCGCGTGCTCCACTCGCTCCGTCTCCCTCGCACCTCCACGGAGTGCCCCACGAGCGCGAGAGAGACAGAGCGCCGCTGGTTGATAAGGCGCACGCCAGGCGGGCCCTGCAGGGGTTAATCGCGCCAAATACTCGGACGACTTGGACGCACGGCCGCGACGAGGGCGTGTCCGGGCGCGGCGCGGCGTCCGGAGTGGTCATGATGGGTGTCCGCGTGATAACGCATCCTCACAATGGGAATCAGCGTGGGCGTGGCCGTCAGCGCGCAACGCTCAGAAACGCCCGGCAACGCCCGGCTCGTGGTGAAGGCCGGCAGTCGCGACAAACAGCGGCGCTGACCTTACCCCGGCTAGGGCCGGCCGCCCCAGGTTCGAGGACAGGTGTCCTGGGCGCCCCCGCACGGCAGGCCCCCGCCAACGGGTGCGGTGGCGGCTCTAGGGGCACCAGGCCTGACATTTCTCCCGGTCAGGCCGGGTACCGTCCTGTAGGTAGGCGAAAGGTGTTACATGTCCCCCTCCGCAACACAATGCCAGGGCCGCCCCTGGCGCCGCGATACGTGTACTCCGTGTTTACGCTGCTTCGCACAAACGCACGCAAATAGCGCCCTCGGTGTGCACGCCGGGCAGGAAGACACGGACAAAAACGCGGCCGGGAAAAAAAAGGGGGAGACGGCGGCGAGTTGGACCAAGTTCGACGGACGCGCAACGCGCACGGCAGCGCGGCGCCGATCATACCGCGGCCGTGGCCGCGCGGCGAGATACGCCGCCGCTGCTGCAGCGTGCGGCGATCTACATTGTTTGTCGGAAAATTCCGAACGCGCGGTTGGAGAGAGAGAGAGACTGCCTCGGACGGCACTGCAGGTCCCCTAGGCCTGGCCTGGCGGCGACGACGCAGCGTCAGCGTAGCGCGTTCCTGGTGCCGATGGCGGTCTGGCCGCGGCCGAAAGCCCGAACCCAAATCCAAGCGCGACTGGCCAGGCCGCTGATGCAATGCCCTCATTGGACCCCCCCCCCCTCCCCCCCGAAAAAAAAACAAAGAACCCACAAAAAACAAAAAACAACAACAAAAAACACATACACACACGTTCGTCCTCCGTCGAGCTACTTATAGCCATTGTGAAATATCTGAAAAATGGTTCCGGTCAATTACACGCACGCATCGGCATCGGGCCGCCCCGCCCAGCCTGGGCGCCGGTCGGGCGAAGTGCAGCCAAAATGCCGCGCCAACAATGCCAGACGGTGGAGGGGGAAGGGGAGGGGGCGCGGCGCGGCGTTGCCAAATCGTGCGTAGAAGGAACGGATTGCGCTGTTGGACAGCGCCTGAGCGCGAGGACGGTGCCGCCCGGGCTGCACGGGGGAGGCTGTGTGATCGTTCCACAGGCTGCGAGCCATTCGCTAACTATCTTCCCGGCAGCCAGTCCCCTATATTATTGTTAGGATACATACGCGCTTGGGTTCTGTACTCGAGAGTAAACGACGTTAGCTGATACATTTACCTAGCCAGCTGACATCCTCCTGAGTAAGTCTTTTTCTGTTCGATATGTTTTTAAGGGTAATCCGCTAAAATTCTGCTAAAAATCGTTTAATTTTTTTAAAAAAAAATTTGTAAGGTGTATTCACCCGTACTCATGTGTTACACCAGAACGCTGAGTGATTCGCCCATCCCTCGGGGGAGCGTGCAGCGTGCATAGTCCCCGCCCACGCCCCCCATGACGTCGGCGGTCCAGTTTTAGGCTTAGCGGCCCGGCGGTGGTCCATCGCGAGCGTATCGCGAGCGTAACGCGAGACGGGTCAACACTGGCCATATCTGTACACAGTCAGTCACAAGAGATGGGCTCGGCGACGAGGAAGAGAGGAAGCGGCCTTGGCTGCCCGGTGGCCCCGCTCTTGTTCCGATCGGCCTCGTGGATCCGCGCGGCAACGGCAGTGCGTGGCGTGGCGTGGCGTGGCGTGGCGTGGCGTGGCCAGCAGTCACTAGCCCCGGCGTTGGCCTAGGTCAGGCGGCGGGGGCGTGGCTGGCGGCCGGCTTGCGTAGCGCCGCGTAGCGCGCAGGGTGTCTACAGCGTGTATACAGGACGGCTGGCGGGCAAGCCGCTTCCTTTCCCATCTCGGCGCCTCTACCATACCATACGGTCCAAGGCAGAGGGGCGTGGCGCGTACGGCAAACATACTCGGAAAAAAAAATTGGAAATAAGGAAAACTAGGGAGCACCTTGTGACTGGCGGGCTGGCAGGTTTCCCCCAGCCCGGCCGGCGTCGTGGTTGTTTGCTCCTGCCGGCCACGGAGCGAGAAAACAGAAAACCCGATCGGAATCCTTCCACGGCAGGCCGTGGCCGCAGTGAAAACAATTCCACGAAATCGGCGCGACAATGCACCAGTGCAGATAAAGCGGAGGCAAGTCTTGTTGGGAAACGGCGACTCCAGCAGCCAGCACGCCCACGCGCAGTGGGCCACAAGACTGGCGCAGGCGGCCAAAACACTTGGACGCGATTTGAGCTCCAGAGACGCCACCAATGGACTCCGTTCGGAGGGCAATCCATTGGTGGTGTCACACGTGCCACGTGCCATAACTGCCAGGCGGGCTCAAATGATCTATTAGTCGCCCTGCCTCTGTCGCACTCCCACGGGATGCTGTACGAGTGCGAAAGAGACAGAGCGGCAGACCCTTCCGAATCACTCGGCTGCGAGCGCGGCGCTAACACCTTGACGTTCGCCTTGACGAGGGGCGCGGTGTCCTTCGCGTCGATCGGACGAGGAGACAAAACGAAGTGAACGAGAGAACAGGGGAAATAAAAGAGGAAAAAAGAAGTAAGGGACGATTCGTTATCAGCTCCGATACGACCGTCATGAAGCGACATAAATACACAATCAGAACAATAACTCGCAAGGAAGGGTACTTGTTTGCTTGTTCGAGAAAGGCGTCGGGCCCGCTGGCGGCCGGCCCCGGCCTGCTGGCTGATTCCGAGCAGTGCCGCCGTCTCTCTCTCGCACTCACGAGCCGTTGAGACGCGAGAGAGACAGCTGATGCCCCAAGGGTGGCCAAGGTCGTACTCACCACCTCGAGCATGCGGTCCATGGCGGTGTCCTGGCCGGTCCTGGCACCACCACCGAGCCTGGCCGCGCGGCGCCTGCCTCGCGTGGGGCTGCGGCAGGCTGGGCTGAGGTAACTCAGTCGCTCATCGCCACTTTATCGCGAGACGTTATCGCCAGTTATCGCGCGCACACAGCCCGCTCGTCACACCCGTCACGGCGGCGCGTGTCACACTGTCACGGCCTAGGCACAGCCGGCTGCCGCGGCGTGTCCGTCCTTCCTGGTCCTTAGCAACCGCGCGGTGGACGCGCAGTAGCAGACGACGCGCCGGCAGACGACGCGCCGGCCACGCCCCGCGGCGGGAGCATGGCTCAGCATCTCGAAAGGGCGACCCAGACCCAGAGCGGCAGCGGCAGAGGCAGCCATTGGCCCGGCACGCGACATTGACGCGACAATAGACCGATTCCGAGAGTCCATCTCTCTCGCACCATGAGGGACGCCCCATGAGTGCGAGAGGGACAGAGCGACGAAAACGACTCTCGGAATCCGTCTATGCTGCCGCGTCAGTGAGTCTCGTCATGGAATAAGACTTGAAGGTGCTGCCGAGTGCCATATGGGCCGCGAGGTGCTTCAGACGCGGCGTCCAGACGCTTCACTCTGCTCCCGGCGAAGCACCTTCCTTCATTCAAACAGTGTGTACAGTCGGGATGCACTGGCCCCTCCCTCTCGGGCTCCACGTGCGCAGTGGAGTGGAGGAGCAGATAGAAAGGACGCGTTCCCCGAAATAAGCCACGTGTGCAGCAGCGCCAAATGCCGCATCGCCGCGGCCCTTTGTCTCGAGGACTTCCCTGTGGCAGCCGCCGCTGGGACCGCGAGGGCCCGCCAGCCCTTTGCGTAGGGCAGGCCTTTCCCGAGGTCACGGCCACAGGCTGCACGTGGTAGGCAGACGCGGCGTTCCCCACGTCCTGGAAATCTGGAAAGCGCGTTGACCGGCTAGCGGCCCGGCGGCTAGGCCGCGGTGCACCGCGGTGGCCGGGCCGACGAAAGCGGGGCCCGTGTAAAGAGAAGGAGAGGAGGGGCGGTCCGAGCACACGCCCAGCGGCCCAGCGCGCGGCATCTTCCACGCCCGACCCTGCGGCCATGCTGCGGCCCACCCGGTCACACTGCCAGGGCCAGCGAAGTGCGGCGAACAGAGGCGAAAGGGAACGTGGCCACTGGCCAGGCCGCCACTCACGTCGTCTTTTAGAAGTAAGATATCTTCCAGGAAGCAAACATCTGTGTTGTCATGAAGCAAAACAGATAGCACAGCGCCCACACCAGGCTACCCTCCCCTTTCCCTCCCGACGGCAGATGTCTCTCTTCTCTCTCTCTCTCTCTTTAAAAAGGTCATAGATAATCCCAAAAGCTGCAAATTTCCTCAGGAGACGGCTACGACCCTGGTCTCTCTCCTTCCCGCCCCCCCCTCTCACTCTGCCTCAATCCTTTTCTCCACCACTCTCGTGGAGGCAGCTTACGCACTATATGGCTAATCAAGGAATATGTAGAACTTACTTTGTTTTTGTCATGCATGTTCACCGTCCATGCTGCATGCACATAAAAGCACAAAGAAATTCAGGTTAATATCAACAAACAAGCCGTCTAAGTACGATGGTATTGATTGTTATTTCTATCTTGCTGTTTATTTAAGAGCCTTCTTAGTTCTATGCCTAGTAAAAAGAACAGCGCTAAAAATTTGGAAATCAAGCAACAGAAGTATTGTATTGGAAAATATAAGTTTATATAAAGCAGAAATAAATTTGCGCTACTCCTGCTAATTATCCTGTCAGCTCTACATGAACGACAACTATCCATAACATTTTAGTAAAATGCACTCCCTTGTATTATTCATAATAAAAATTTTCAATTATTTTACCAGTTATTAGAAAATGATACAGTACTGACAGGCAAAAGGAAACAAGGGTGGGAAGGGTTGGACACCCACTCAGCAAGAGGTTATGGTAACTTCCTTATTCGATTGAAACCTAACTTACTTTAAAAAGGAGGAATTTAATCTTTCCTGTTATGTTCAGTTTGTAAAATAGACATGAACCACATTTCTAAGGACATGTTGAGGGAGTCCTGTTATCTATCCTGTAATCTTATCTACGTCGATAACAGGTACACTCGGAAGTAAAAGAAGAGCGACGTGTCACTCACCGTCTTCTTGTCATCGGTCCCGACTTGAAGCATGCCCGCCATCGAGTGGCAATGAAAGGAGCACTAGAGCGACGACCTTCAAAGTCGCAACAGTAACCTACGCGGTCTTTATTTTTCCGGAGCCGACGACACGCGAGACGCAGACGCCAAATACTATTCCGTCTGCTAGCAAGGTAGGCAACGTGCAGAACTACCGCCCCTGCTGAGTGGGACGGAGCGTGCCACTATAGTTTGGCGAGAAGACAGGTCGATCTGATGACTCAGACGGAGGGCATTCAGCCGGGCTATTTTGCACGCTGCCCCGGTCACGGCGCCAATGAATAGCTAATCGACACCAGCTGCTGCAGTTCGTCAACCTGTCCCCCGCCCGGCTCGGCCGCCGCCGGGGGCGCGCCCTTTCAAACCGGGTCGCTGTCCGTCGCTCGTTCGCGGCCCTTTCATTGGAGGACGCGGCTCAGAACACGTGCTTCGACGGACCCGACGAGGTGGGCAGCCGGCAGCGCAAATGTCTTTCACCCAGCGGTACCCTTAGACAAAATAAGGGGTGGACTGGAAAAGGTAATAAAAAGGAGGTCCCCGCCACCATCGCTTCGGCACCTCTGGCAGTCTCCGGGCCTGTCCGCCTCGAACGCCACCAGGGGGCGTAATGAAAAGGACACGCGAGTGCACGGCGGCATAGGCTCACGTCTTGTCTAGACCCGTCCTGTTTCTGGTGGTACCCACGGCCCGGCTCAAGGCCCGGCCCAAGGCCCGGGCGGCTGCCCTGCCGCTTTGGTTTTGGCTGACTTCGGCTGGGGATTCCTTATCACGGGAAGAGACGCTACGCTCGACGCGATTCCGAAGAGTCGCTTCGTCGCTGCGTCTCTCTCGCAACCCCAGGGGACGGTCCATGAGTGCGAGAGAGACGCAGCGTCTGTTCGGAATCCGTCTGCTGGCCGTGGCCGGGCGGCCGGGCCTCGCCTCGCCGGCGGCCGGCGGCAAGACCACCCCGACCGACCGTCCACTACCACCCCTCACTCTCGCGCTGCCCGCTCGCCTCGCCGGTCCGCTGCCCGCAGCCTCTGTTCTGTTGTCCGGCGACGGCGACCGCTTCAGTGTTGGGCCGACTTCCAGTAGATTCGCACCGAGTCCCGAACCGTGAACCCCTCTGTGTGACCTTTCGAACAGTTTGACGAAGTGAGCGGCGAATATTATGTTGAAAATGGAGATGTCAACGAAACTGGATAAGAACTCCAATCTCAAGAAGATAACAAAGCGCAAGAAGGCGTATGGTGAGTAGAGTCAAATACTGTGTGTGAGAGCCACTGCAGATAGGGTAGTTTAAATCACCTAGAAAATGAAGGAGACAGGGTGCCGAAAGTTAGGAATAGGACCGTGACCTCGCCCGTGTCTTGACAACAGATTACTGCAGGACTGAGTGTTGTTTCTGACACATAGATGCCGGGGGAAATCATTATGGGCTCAGTAAAACGACAATCTAGAACTGCTGCTCAAAGCCATGCAAATGTTTGAAAAGTTGCTCTGTCAGATATTGAAATATTAACCACTTGTAGTTTTACTTTACTTGTAACATCATTCATTTAGTCCACTAATATAGGTAATCCCCCTTATTGTTTTCAGCATCGCGAATTGAGGAAGTTGAAGCCATGAGATCAAAGTTTCCAACCAAAGTTCCTGTAAGTGGCATGATTTCTTTTTATTTGATGCATTTCGCTCATGAATTATTCTCTCTTAATCCATTTCTTTGAAATTGCAGACCATTGTTAAGAGATTCCATAAGGAGACAAGTCTTCCACTTCTGGAGAAAGTGAAATTTCTGGTTCCAGAAGAAACCACTATGTCCCAGTTTGTAGCAATTATCAGGTACTTTATGATCATAATGCAAGCAAAGATTCATCCTTTTAATTTGATCAAGGTATAATTTTATATGTGACTGGTCCATTGCAGGAAGCGAATGAATTTGCGTCCCAACCAAGCCATATACCTACTGGTTAACAACAGATCAATGATGAACCTATCTATGACCATAGCTGAAGTTTATAATGAGCATAAAGATGACGACGGAATGCTTCATGTGACTTATGCATCGCAAGAAGTATTTGGTGCTCCTGATGTGAGTGACATGAGGGTTTCAAGAAACAACTACAACAGAGGTAAGACATATTGAGAGAGAGACAAATTTGTCTATATTACTTCTGCCTTCTGTTTGGTAATATCTTTTAACTCTTTCAGGTGACAGGGTTGATCCTTGATCTGATGAGTATTGTTCCATTTCTGATTGGAGCTCGAACTGAAGACTGCTTGAGCTGTTGAAACAAAGTTCTCATGGGCAGATGTGAAAGAAGACCTGACCATCGTTCTTTATCTCCATCTGCATGTATGTATGTGAAGAACTCTCAACTGTTTTAACAGGCTGAACATCATAATGCAGAAGCCTTCTTCTCAGAAATGCCTTTGAGGCTCGAACAAAACAGGACTGAAGCCAAAATGGTTACTTTGGAAAGGTTGCACTTGAAAGTGATAGATAATGAAGGACTTGATTGGGGAAGTGTTTTGCCACCAGTCCCTAGAGCTTGAAATACAAATGATGATATTGTGATGGATACCTCATTCTGTATTTCAATGTAATTTCTCAAAGTCTGACACTAGAGATAATTAACTTAGTATATTTAATTATTCAATTATGTGATCTTAGCTTGTTCTTTGAGCTTACTGCTGCTTTCTCGACATTCGAGGACAAATGTGTATTTTAGTTAAACTGTACCTGCACCAATATTTTTTTTTATCATGTAAGGTCGTTCTGATCTCGATTTAGAAAAGATTGAAATCCTTTTGTTTTAATGCTGCATTTGATGGACACATCATTTTTATAATTATGACTTATTTGACACTGTTTCTTTTAAATTTAGTACAAGGCTGGGTTATTTTTTAAGATGATCTAGCTAGTTAAACAGGAAATGATAGAAAAGAGTTAAATGATGAACTGAATGTGAACATTGTAAGGTATATGCCAATTTTGATTTTTGTGCCTATTTTCCTGGATAAGTTCCATTGAATTAATCAACAAAGCATTAAATTACACAATCAAATATGTTAGAACTATCTGGCCTGAAGGATTGTCAGTGTTAACATTCTCCTGTGATAAAATATTTGTTCCTGTAAATATATATAGTTAAACCTATTGCATGGTCATATTTTATACCCCCATTTTAGCAAGTTAGCTGTTATCACCAACTACATTCTATTATCACAGAAACACAGTATGTTCAACTCTAGAGTGAATTGCATATAAGTATAAAATGATTTAATATATGACATTCAAATTCTCTGCCTCAGGATGCACATGGCCAAAAGCCAGACATTAAATATCAGTCGTTTCTCCCACAGTAGTTATCCTAGGAATTTTATCATGAGTTCATTCCATAGCATTTAAACTATGTATAGCCACCATCAATGTATCGTGTACTTGTTTGGCAAAGTGGACTTGTGCCCGAACAGTAGCTAGATATTGAGGATAAAGAAGGCCATCTTGACCTGGCAAAGGTTCTGTCCTGGTGGGCAAAACATTAAGGGGTAAATACCGTTGACTGCTAGCTCCTTGGGTCAAACACTCAATGGCAGTTTTCTGTTTGGAAAGGAAGAGAAAGGAACTCATTGATAATGCGATTGCAACAAAGTAAGACATGAAACAACTTACCTTACTTGTGCTCAATTTCTTATCTCACACTTCAAATATGTTCAGATTCTTAACATTTAATCAAGACAAAGAGGATACTTACAAGGTGTAGTTCAATTTGGTCACAGGTACTGTAGAAAGCCTCCAGGCTTACATCCAAACGAGGAACCATATCTAAACCTTTCCTGGAATTGGAAACAATACTCAATTAGACTTATGTCACTAGAATCACAAAACTAGATTGCGGAGGATGTGAAGACATACGATGAGCCATTGTCTACTGTTGTGTTATAGTGGAGAAGATGTGCAGCACTTTTCAAAGCAACCTGGAAAAGCACACATATGATAAATGCCACTCGAAAATAAAAACCAACACAAAATTGTCACAATTTAACATACAGCAAGATGCTCTTTAAGAGGTCCGATGAGCGACTTGACTTTGGATATGTTGTCCAGTTTTTCCTGAGTCTGTTGCTGTTGCTGCTGCTGGAGCTGCTGCGCTTGGGACCCTGGAGTGCCCGGCTGCTGCTGTTGACTGCCTGGGTTTTGCTGTCCTGGCTGTTGCTGACTTTGCTGGGACTGCTGTGCCGCTTGCTGCTGAGGGTTCTGTTGTGGCTGATTGGAAGGTGGCTGCTGCTGGTTAGGTTGGGTCTGTTGCTGTTGCTGCTGTTGCTGCTGCTGCTGGGCCTGCGGGCCCTGCTGCATGGCCACTTGCCCTTGAGGAGGCACGTTCATCCTTTTCAAAGGCCAGAACGCAAAAAGCCACACACACACACAACGACAAGAGCACAGAACTTTCAATTCTTCCAGCAAATTCAAGTCAGACCGGTGTCTGTCGTCTGTCTGTCATCAAGCACCGTTATTTGCAGTCAGCATTATTGCCAACGGCTGGAGGCACAAAACTTTTGCAAACCGTGCCGACTAGCTGCCGAGGTCAAGTTCGTTTATTAACTTAATGAATTAATATGAATAAAAACAAGCGTTTTGAAGTGTTAGACTTTCTCCGAAGCTAACACAAAGTCAATTAAAATACAGACCAAATTCATTTTTTTTGGCAAGCCTGGTCGAAGCACATTCACATTCACATTGAGTTTCTGCCCCCTTTTGTTTTGTATTTGTTTCTTGTTTATGGAAGATCGTGACCGTGGAAGAGGTGTGCTTCGGTCTCAACTGCATTATCAAAAATTAAAAGTACTATGTCTGCCTCCTGGAAAAATTGGTGCCGTCTATGTGCCAATTTGAACAGTGGTGTTTCTATACTCAGTGATACTGGGACCGACCATGGTCTAAGTGAAAAGATTAAGAAATACTTGTCCATATCGGTGAGTGCGTAGGCCATCGCTCATTGAAATGATTTTTTTCTAAAATTTAATGTGTTATCAGCTTTACACGACAGTTTTTAATATTCATTTTGGATTTTCAAATTCATGGACCTATTTCTTCTAAGCCAAATGGATTTCCTTCAGTTTTTTTCGTGTATTTGGTTTTGTAGGGTTAGGCGCGTACCCTCTGCCCGCCCGGTGTCTTCTTTTTTCTTCCTTCACTCTTTTTTTATGAATGGTCTGTCTTTTGCTCATTGTCTTGTGTTCCTATCCTGTGCACAGGACTGATAGCATAGCTCAAATTGACGGTTCAAACCTTTTGTCTGAAAGTAAATTTAAAATTCTTTTGAATGTTTGTTTACATAGTTATTCATCTGTCAAACCTCACTCAGACACATAGAATTTTCCGATGGGGGCTGTCAATAGTCCTTGCCATTGTCTAGGTTTTTTCAAAATTTTGTAATGACTCAAGTTTTTGGTACCAACTTTCTATCTTCATTAAATCACTTCCTTAGATGCTTAAGATTCGTTTCCTATTTTCTTAATTTTTCCTTCTATTTTGTGTCATGTTAACGTAATATTCTTGTTATAGGTTCTAGAGGAGGACAAAACATCACATTATCTGTGCACAAAATGCTATGACCACCTAGCGGTCTTTGATAAATTTGTCAATAATTGTCTGCAAGTTCAGACAATGTTTTCTGTTCTTAGTGAGCTAGTGGATGAAAACATTGATGAACAACGGGTTCATGAAATACGAAGAGAATTCATCTCTCCTGAGCTTGACGTAAGTAGAAATGTTCTTTTAGTAGTCGTATAAACAAATTTAATAGTTTTCTAACAAATTTTTCTGTTAGGTATATCGTGAAAAGCCTTTGAATGGAGCTTCAAATCAGTTAATAAAAAGTCCTTCATTGGAAGAAAGGGGTCACGTGGGTGACAAGATCAAGGTTTGTGTTAACTTATGTTGGTGTTTCTGTGCTTGTGCAGTAGCAGTTTTGTTAATGGTTTTGTTTATGATTTGTGCCTTATACATGTACAGGAAACAGGAAGTGTCAAAAAACAAGTTTCCCCACCAAAGCGTAAAACTTGTGAAGAAAGAACAGACAATAATGGTATTGGTTGTCGTAAAAGCAGCCGATTAAGAGCAATGGCAGAGATTAAGCAAGCATTTACAGAAGACGAAATTCTGGGGGACACACTGGATTCAGATTTTAATGAGGATTCCTTTGAAAACCTGTTAGATAGTGATGATTCCTTTCAACCTGATTTGAGAAACTCAATCAATGGTATGCTGTGTGTTTGTCTGCATACTTTTGCTGACACTTACATAGTTCCTGGTGTCTTGTTAATTTTTTTGCTATTCTTCCAACAGCTTTCAAAAATGACAACAAACTTTCCCAGAATTTGTTTAACAACTCCGACACAAAACAAGCCCACCTGTTGGAATCCACCAAGGAAGAGAGAGATAACAGGTTGTGTGAAAGCAAGGATTTAGTTGACACTTCTATGTTAAAAATTCAAGATGATTTAAAATTAAGAGAAAACATTTCAAACAATGAAATAAACTCTTGTGTATTACCAAGTGATATGAATTCGTTGAGCGACACTGACCTAAGTGATTATATTTGTGAGGATGACGATGATGACGAAGACCCTGTAGATAATATTGTCAACGGCAACAATAATGACAGCAAAGGATATAAATTAAATGGATCCTGGAAAAATGAGAACAAATGCAAAAATGGTGACACAGACAAACTGTCAACCCAGCAGCAACATGAGAAGATTTATGAGCTCAGTGAAATGTTTGAAGATGCTGGAAATGATGATGACTGTCCAGAAAGTAGTGACTGGAATAAGATATCCAATGGAAAGGTTGAAGAGAAAAGAAACTCCAAATCAAAGGAGCCGTACAAGTAAGTAAACTAGTGTCATTCTGAAGATATTTTTGTTTTCTTGCAGTAACATTCCTTAATTTAATTTTGTCTACAGGTGTGAGCAGTGTCATAAATTTTTTCTTCGTAAAGCATTACTTAATGCTCACATGACGTCACACGTACCGAAAGATCAGCAGCCTTTTGTTTGCTGTAAATGTGCTAGGCGCTTTCATTGTGAAGCACTCTTGCGGAATCATGAACGAGTTCATCTACCCAATGAAGAGAAACTTGTTTTTCCTTGTGACATTTGCAAGAAAAAGTTGGTTTTATGTTTCATTTTTGGTCATTCTGTACAATCCATGCCCTGTGGCTTACGTTATTTAAACAAAATTTTTCCTACAGGTTTAGCAGTAAATCAGCAGTGACTGCTCACCTCAAGGCTATTCATTATGGAGAGAGGCCTTTCATATGTCATCTCTGTGGCCATAGCTTCTCATCTAAAGGTGTTCTTCAAGAACATCTCACTATTCATAGTGATGAAGAACCATGGCACTGCACTAAATGCACCAAAAAGTAAGTTTCAGTCTTATCAGAAATGTATCAGAAAAAGTTGAACGAAATGAAATTAACATTTTGATATTTCCAGATTCAAAACAAAGTACCGACTTAAAATTCACATGGACACACACAGAGATACTCCCTACAGTTGTCCCCACTGCCCACTTCAGCTGTCCACTCGCCGCACACTTCGCATGCACCTTGTCGTTCATCGAGACACCAAAGCATATCAATGTGCAACATGTGGAAAGGCCTTCCGAAGGGCCAAGGACCTCAAGGTTTTTGACTAGTGAAAATTGCTGTAATTCTTATTATTATGTGCTCCTTGTTTCTCCTCCTCATCATGTGTGGTTTGTTTCAGAATCATAATAATTTACATACTGGGCGGCGGCCATACACCTGTCCATTTTGTTCTCGGACCTTTGCCAATGGTTCAAATTGCCGCTCTCATAAGAGGCGCATGCACCCTGAAGAACTGAGAATGTATGAAGCAGCTTTGGCCGGAAACGGTAGTGTTGACTTGATAACTAATCCAACTCCTCTAGAAACTGAAACAACAGACCCATTAATTACACATCATGACATTGTAAGTTTTTTCAGCCTCTTTTTTGAATTTTTGGTTTGTTTACCTGTTTAGAAAATTTCTCTGTGTATAATTTTCAGGATGAGGAAGGACATCAGTCAATGAAAGAAGATAGCCAAGATTCTCTTCTGACTGAAATGGCTTTGGATCTTCAGCAACCTCAAATGTTAACTGACAAATCGGGTCTGACAACTGTTCATGAAAATCCAGTTGTGACTGCGGCTGATCTCACCTTGGCTCCACTAGTCACCTTATCATCCACCCTCCCAAAATTAGAGCCAGATGATTCTCGTCTTGTGATGAATCTTACAACCCAAATGCATGATGGTAAAACATTTTTATCTATAGTTCCCTCAAACGTAATTGTTCCATTTTTGATTTTAGTATACTAGCATTAATCTTTTGTTTCAGCTCATGACTCAATGGAAGCAATGTCACCTCTCAATTTGAACATAATGTCACCTATGAATCTCAATATGAGCTCACCCCTAAACCTCAATATTAGTTCACCTTTAAACCTCAATATCAGCTCTGTGCTTCACTCCCCAACTGGAAGGAATCAACAGCAACAGTCTGTGCAATCCCAGCATCCCCAAAACCCAAGCCGATACCAACAGGTTCATCATCACCTGCCGCAGCAACAGGCTACGCATCTAACTTTACAACCACCACAGCATCAAACCCATCAACAGTTACAGCATCACCATCAGCAAATAAATCAACAACCTCAGGTGCATCAACAGATGGTATGTTTATTAACTAATGCCTCCTTCCAATCGTCAGTCTGTCCTTTTCTAATGGAAGGATTTGTTTCAGCATCAACAGCAAGTGCCAAGATCAAGTTCTATTCAACTGACCACCCTGCAACCGCCCCTCAATGCACCTAGTGCAGTCCATACACTTTCATCACAAACACAGTTACCTGCTCACCTCAATAACACTGTTCACCATGTGCAACAAATACAAACATTTGTACCTCTTAACCAGCAAGGAGCAATGTATAGTCACCACAATGTTCAGGACTCTGTGTCGTCAGCTGCTATTGTAGCTGCAGCTGCTGTAGCACATTCCATGACTTCATCCACTACTACTTTGCCTCCTTTCTCTAGCAATCCATATGTGCAACAGCCCATGTCGTATGGCCGAGGTGGCCATATGTAATATGTGGCCATGCGTGATATTTGTCCTTGACCAGTGTGATTGTAAGGTGTAACATTACCATCCCTCTACAAGTAAGTCACACAAGTCGTTGTGATGTTACATATTGTTACTCTGTCCCTTCCTTAGATGGTTTTGTTCAAAAGTAGAATAGTCAAGAGGCCCAATTGAAGGCACATGTGTGTAGTGTACCTGAATACTCGAATAGGAATTATTTGTCTTGTTCAAGAGCAATGTTAAAGGTGTTCTCTGCTCTATACAAAGATCTCACACTAATTTTAGGTAACATTTTCTACCACAGCTGATGTGTGCCTTTGCTGTGCCCATACTCATTCAGGATGCTGATTTATTGTAAATAAAAATTTTCCTATCATTTTTTAATGTACCTTCTTGTAATATCAAGTGTACTTTCTATGTTAATGATTGAATCAGTGATGGTGAGACATGATTATCATTTTTAATCCCTTTATGGTTGTGTTACTTTTCCTCTGTATGTTTTCGGAGGTTAAGT
The DNA here is from genome assembly GCA_030522485.1 of Stenchaetothrips biformis. Classification (NCBI taxonomy): domain Eukaryota; kingdom Metazoa; phylum Arthropoda; class Insecta; order Thysanoptera; family Thripidae; genus Stenchaetothrips; species Stenchaetothrips biformis. The sequence continues at coordinate 4,791,645 of CM060090.1, read as the reverse complement.
AAGCAATTTGATCATTTGTGCCAAGTATCGTTTTTGTAAGTTTCCTTTTTTTTTTAATTTTAAAGTTTTATTGGATTTTTTTAAAAAAGAATGTCTTAAGCATTTTTAAACAAAGGCCCCAATCAATTCCTAGCAAAGTTTCTACAACATAGGTAGTGTTTGAAACTGGTATCACTGTTCCTTAAAGAGGTTCTCCATACATTGTAAATATAGTGAATTATGTTCATCATTTGAGTTCCAGAATAGTTTTAGATATGGCTTTTTACTTTTTGAGACAGATGCCTCATTATAAATATTTAATTGATAATGTTTAATAACATTTAAGTGAGGCCATAAGTCCCCTTGTATTCTCATATGAAGCAAGGGAGCGAAACTTTCAATGTGATATCTTATTCCTATTCAGGCCATTATGGAGTTGATGTATGCACATGTTGTATGGATAATTCCATTAAATAAAATGAATAAATCAATCTCATGCCTCGATAAGTGAACTTTCCAGTGCTTTCCAAAATTGATGTTGCAATTTTTGTGAATTTTGAGTCAGGCAGGAGTGTCAAGAGGTTTGAGAGTATCAAACAAACAAAACACCAGATTCATAGCCTTCTCTGCTGAACAATGCATTTAATATTAAGCAAACAAGGCTGTGGAAGCCTTTGACTAGTGTTTCATTCCTGTCTGCAACAATCAAAACTCATCAGCAGAACAAATCCTCAGTAGAACTGTTCATTGTATTAAAAAGTTAGGAAATCACCCAAAAAAAAAAAAAAAAAAAAAAAGGACTAATGGAACTTAAGGCAATGATACCCATGCATCCTCAAGAACATTAAAATAACCCTTGGTTCAAAAATTAATATTTTGAAAGGAATGTTAGCAACAACACAATACAGCAACTTTTACAAGCACAAATAAATGTTGAGAAGGCAGAGTGACATGACCCATCAAGGAGGCAGTCTCTGGCAATAAAGATTCACATTCATATGTACAAAGTAATTTCCTAAATAAAAATAGCGTTTGTTCAGCACTGTTGACAAAAAAAAAAGAAGAAAAAAGTTGCTACAGTATTCTGATTACAAGGCTCAAAATGAAATAAACAACAATGTAAAATCGCAGATAAATCACAACAAAAGTCTTACATATAATTTTAAAATCCAGCCAATAGTTTGATAAAATTCTGTACAAACACCCTGAAATAATCGTTGTTAAGGTAGGACACCTCTGCTGCAAATGAAGAGATCTTAGCCAAAAGGAAAAATAAGGGTATTATTCCCCCTCTATTGTTCTAAATTTCACATTTGCTTATCATACAAACTAAGTACATCGAGATAAAGACAGTCTTCAACTAGCATTTCCAATTAAAATGGATTTCTGCAATAATTTTTACTACGTACTTCTTTGAGTAAATTGGGAAAAAAATGACATTGATATTATCAAAGATGCAAGTCTAGCAATAACAAAAACACCTTGTTCTAGTTTCAAAAAAAATAATTCTCAATTCCACTTTTCCTAATGTGAAGTAAGTTCACCTTAGGAACTCAAATCAACCAAAAAGCAAGCATACAACCAAAGCAGTCATCTCCATATCAACAAGATTTATAAAGGAACACATTTACTACATAATTTGGTCTGGAGATTGCTCTGTGGCACAACCAAAAGCTGACCTAAATAATAAATGAGTGTTAAAATACAGAATCTGTGCAAAGGGCTTCTCCACAAAAGTATTAGGTCTGTTGGTCGTTTCAATGAGTATTGAAGTCAGATTCAGGATTTGGGCAAATGATGGCCCAGATAATGTCACATTAAGAACGTGATTACAGAATCAAACACACTCACTCATTGTCAGGTTGTCATTTTGAATGATGTCTACCTACAGCAATAATTCAAACAATAGAGGAAGAAACAAATTCTTCAAGAGAATAAGATAAGGTGGAGGTGGGAACATGGTGAACAAAACCCAAATTTGTGCCCACAAACAAATGTTTCTTTGGAAAGATAATCTCAATGAATAAAAATGAGAAAGAAAATGTTGGAATTGATACGCCACATGAAGCTACAGTTTGAATTTATTCAGCTATAAAAATAAAGTCTTTGGATGTGTATGTACAAATCTTTTATAACAACCATAAGAATCGGATCTCCTAATTACAACTTATGATTTTTAAGAAATTAAAACAATTGGTGAACAAAACAGCACCAAAGTGGTATTTATATTTAATGATTAATTAAAGTAAAATTTCTAACATGCTTCTGGTCAGCAATGGAGAACTTGTTTGCCACAAATTCCTCATTAAGAGGAAGGCCATTTAGAACAGTCAAACAAATTCTGTGCCATGGTCTCCTTCGCACTACTCTAATCCATTCTATAACTTATGCAGCCAACATCACCATTATATCCCAATGGTTTAATTTAAAAGATCCTTTGGTGAGAGAAAAGAACCATGATGTTATCACACATTTTCACACTTACACACACATGTGCTCAAATACCTATAGTGAGAATGTAAAAACCATACTGTCTATCATTTTTAAACTATGAAGAATAGCAAGTCCTAGACCTACTGTTCCAGCCATGAGGGAATTGATGAATTTGGTGACTTGAGTTTTATGTTGAATTGCTTCAGCGTGGCTTCCAAGGCTTGTTGGTTGCCAGAAAAGTAAGCAGATACTGCATTGTGAAGAAGCAAAAGTTGCTTGTGCATAACTTTGATCTGTGGAAATAAGATACAAAAATACATGTTACAAAAATGCAAATAATTCTAAGTGGGTTCATGTGTGGCAATTCTCATACCCGATTTTCATCCAAAAATTTCAGCTTAATGGTGACATCTGAGCGCAATTTCTCAAAGTTAACTTTGTGACTTTCATAAAGCTGGGTTGCTTCATCCAATCGAACAGCATTGGCTTCACTTCGAGTTTGGGATAAAAGTTCCAAATCTGTGCGGTAGGCATCATACTCTATTCTGTTTAAAAAAAATTACAAATTCAATAACATGAAAAACATTATTTTTGAACAATGACAGGGTACATGTTATAATATTTACCGAGCTGCTTCATATTGCCGCACAGTTAGTAGAGTATCTTCAATGGTTTTATTACACAGAGTATTGACTGAGGACACAAAAAAATTTAAAGCTCCCAACAATGTTTCGCCATTTTTGGTTAAACTTCGTTGAGTCTCAGCATTGTAAACAAACTCTTCTTGAAGTTCAGGTGATTTCTGAGCTAGTTCAGAAAATGCTTCACCAAGGGCGTGCTACAAAATGAACAAGTGGTGAAAACAACTTCAAAGGGGACATTTGCAAGCATAAATGAGAGGCAAAATCATGGGCAAAATGCATACCTGAGTTTGCACTACATGATAAAAATGGCTGGTAAGTGCCCGAGAAAGGCGTAGAACATTTGAATACTTTCTTTGAATGTCTCGCAGCTGCTCAATTTGAGCTTCCAGTTCTGACATGACAACAACAAATACATAAAAGCCATCAAATAAGTACATCAAAATAGTTGCATTCACCCTTAAATTATTTTTTTCCCCCTGACTGTACCTGTATCTACGGTTCGGGATGATTTTCCAAGCTTTTCAAACATTAGCTGTTTAGTGCACTTATATGTTGATATACTCCAGTTCTTGATTGTTTCCATTTTAGAGGCCTGTGATCTCGTCAATGAAGGATCACCATTTTGAGATGGGCTGGTAGGAGTGGAACGACTTGATGGAGCTGAGGGAGTGATGGTCGTAATGAAATAAAGGAAAAAAACAAAGAAAGTCGGACTTCAGATGAACAAATAAGGAGATATACCATTGGTTGTCCCTAGGGCTAGAGACGTTGGGTGAGGACGGGGTGAAGGTGCCGTTGCTGCAGAATGGACTGAACTGCTATTTTCAGACATGTCCGTTGAATCTTTTAGCATTTCCTGTAAGCTTCGAACAGCAACAGGACTGGTTGCAGGGCGATTGTTGACTGCTGAGTGCGCCATGTCGAAAGAAGTAAGGGGAACCTGCAATTTAGAACGGGAAGGACTTAGATGGAAGAAAAATACGGCCTTTTCTTTCTTTGTTTTCTAATACTCAAAAAGTCATGGAAACATACATTCAGTAGAAATCACTAAGCAACCTACATTTTCTGTAATCAATATAAAATTAGTTCAACCGCATTTATCTGTGGGTTTAATTTGTAAGTCAATCCAAAACGCTCAAAATTAAAAACCAGTCAAATGAAAGAAGATGACGAAAAAGTGTTGAATGAAGTGTCGAGATGTCAAACTGACAAGCGGAGGTTAGGGGCGTCAGTGCATGGACTATAAAGCCACCATATTGACATAAAGCACAGTCTCCGAAACACGAAATAGCGACGTGGTTAATTTTAAATGGTGATCATTGATCAAACAACTGAAAAGGTCCGGATTGTTACTTTGAAAGCAAGCTTCCCCGACTCACAAACGCTGGTGTCTGTCGAGAACCTTTCAGGACCAAATATATTTATGTCGCGTCACTACTGTACAAGTCACGCTCACCAAAACAAAACCTCTTAACTTGACCATCTTACCGATAAAAGATTTGGTTCACAAAATGTTTCACATTGTTTCCAATGACGTCATCGGTATGCCTGCTACGCCCGCACGGCAGAAATGCTGGGGGGTGGGCAGTGGGGGAAGGGGTGGGTGGGGGCGGGGTGTGGGGTGGAAAGGTGGAAAGCGTCCGCCGTGCGACGCGCCACGCGGATTCGCGGATCCAAGGATTTGCATTAATTGAGAACTGACTATTAAATTTATTTTTTCAAAAATATCTACAAGTATCACTGACAGTTTGGTAGCGCAATTAAACATGATTCATTTGTACCATATACACTAGAAAATAATAACAATATAAAATATAATGTATAAAAAAAGGTATTGTTTAATAATTTATTGGCTTAAGGAACAATTGCACAAAAAATTGCATTTGTTTATTCTTTTTCATAGAGGCTATGAATCCAAATTTGCTGATAATGACTCAATGAAAGTGTTCCCATTTATTAACTTTGTAGTTCCGATGACAAATTCAACATTTGCTGCAGACACAAGAGAGATTCACAAAATTAATCATAGCCATAGACATAAAGAAGAACATCACTCAAATTAAAGTGAAAAAGAAATTACCGTCAGAATCTTCTTGTTGCGAAAGAAACCGTAGAGCAGAGATTTCTGCAAAAGTGCATCCTCCAATGAAAAACACTAAAACCACCTTGGGACTGTCGTTTGATGACTGTACTGATAATGAGGTTCCTGTAAAGATATTAAGTTAAAGTGAGACCCGTAATTTTTACACATGGGCTAATTCCTGTGATATAATTTCTAAATGAAGGTACCAGAAACTGTTGGCTGGAAGTCATCAAATGCTGGTCCTGGTAACAGGCCCAAGACATCTTGCAATGCTCTTGGTCCATTGGGTCGTACAAGATGTTGAACAAGACGTATGCTAAGAGGGGCATACACACTATGGACATAGTTTATGTCGGTGGGAGTCACCTCGCTGTTGTCAACAACAGTTAGGCGTAAAGCTTTTCTTAGCACCGTGTACTGCCGCTGATTTTGCTGGAAATAAGTCTTTTGTTAGATTCTGCTGTAGATGATTGAAAAAATTGTTTTTCACATGATTCAGACTGACCTGTACACGTAAAAGTCCAGCCTGTTCTAAATTACAAAGTGTTAGGGCATGTTGAAAACCATAAGTCTGAAGAATTTCCCTTTTGTAATACTCCAAAACTTTTTGGCGTAACCCACTGTTTGTTAGAGCTTGCATACAGACAAGCCTCAGGACCTGAATAAACAATCATATGTATTAGACAGCTCTGCCTGACATGAAATGGTTCAAGCAAATATTGGTTTACCTTAGTAAATGGTTCTTTGCGGGCTATGCAGTCTTCTATAAATGGATGAGCTTTGTCAGTGTCGATGACATTCATAAGCTCCTGCTCTGTTTCCAAAGCCTCTAAAAATTGATTAGAATCTGTCCCCTTCTGGACAAGTTCAGCAATTGTTGTATCTGAATAAAAATTTGAGGTAAAGCCAAGGTAAAGAAAATAATGACAACATATGTTGTGCAGCAACCACTTACGGTTAGCAAGGGATTGTTTGTTGGCCATCATGTACGGCAGTCTAGATACAAACAACTTCATTTCCTGAACAGTTTTATCACCATGTCTCTCTCCAAATTGCATTGAGATTTGGTTTGCTTTCTTTCTCAAAGCTAAGCCAACTGCATTAAAATTTTTATCTCTGAAAAATTACGAAGTTAACTTAACTTGGTACCTAAACAGAGAGCATTGGAAAACTGAGTTGAAAATAATGGTATACCAACCGTATTTCAGCAAAAAGCTCTTCTCCAGAGTTTAAAATGATATCTTTGGTATCAGCACTGGTATAAGAAGGTGAAGCCTCATTTGATGAGACGAAATGCTCTGCTGGTAATCTCAAGGTAGCTGTAAGAAAAATGTGGTTTGATTAGAGGACACTAAACACAACGTGCTTCCACATGTTAGATTTGCTTCTCTAGGGACACTTACTATTTCGTATACCAAAAAGCTCATCAATTAGCCCCTCATATGTCAGTTGTGTAGCAAGAGGTGTGAGCAAGTCCACACATCTATCTAGCAAAATCAATTGATCTATTTGTGATGGGCAAATACTGGAATATTTTGAAAAAGATTAAATAATGGAAAGTTTCCACACACACAAGAACTGGAGCAAAGTAGCAGCTGATACATTACTTAGCATCACTCTGCTCCTGAGAAAGTCGTTTCATAAATTCTGAAACTTTTAGCGACGCAGGGCCGATTCCTGTCACTCTAGGAATTATGCCAAACAGTGACTGAAGCATAAGCAAGCCTTGGGCAGTCTGATGTAAAGAAGTGGGGTCATTTTCTAAATGAAATTCCTAAATAATAAAAAGGAAACATTTAGTGGTTTATAAAAGTGGTAAAATATAACAATATGACTCTTTCCAAACAGTGTACTGCCTAATCTAATAAAGACCTTGAAGGTTGAGCCAATCTCCATGGACATAAGATCATTGTCAAAGGGAAAGAGATGCAGTGGCAGCTCTTGAATGTTGTTCCGAAAGGACCCAAGAACGCCTCGATCCTGCAATAAAATATTTAAATGGATGAGTGAATGAATTAATATAGCCACTTGACAATCAAACAACAAAACACCACAAAACATTAGTTTCACCTCCAGTCTCTTCTCGCACAAAAATGTTATTCTAGGAATGAAGAATATGTGAAAATCCGTCAGAGACCCGCGTTTCACTTCGCTGAAAGTTAAATGAAATGGCACTTTTAGAAAATGTAGAAATAGTTGATTTAAATCTTTTGGATGAGACTCACTTGCGAACATTTTCTGCCACGAGATCTATGAGGGAGAGTTGTGGGCGGATTATAAATATGATGTGATTTGCCTGGCTTTGGGGTAGCGTTCCACTGTGGAGATGAAATATGCTCCTCGTGTTGTGCTCTTTGAACATTGCCTTAGGGGCAATGAGGGCCATAACGGACCCCAGTGCCGCATCAAAAACAATATTCTGAAAATACGAAAACAACGATGGGTTAGTAAGAAGTTAAAATCAAAATAAACAACAACCTGACAGGTGTGGTTACAAAATGACTTTGTATGCACATTTAATAAGGCTAATAGTTACCTTCGTGCCATCGATATTATCTAGGAGAGCAAAAATTTGTTTTCGAGCATGTTCTTGAACTCGAGCTATATTCACTTTTCCTCCAGACAAGTGGGAGGATGACATTTCTACAGACAGAAACTCCTCACCCTTTCTCTCTCTATCTCTCTTCTCTCTCTCTTCCCCTTCCCCTCCTCGACATAGAACACAGATTGCAGTCCCTTTACTGCGGATAACGAGACGAACTGCAATCGTAAGGCTGTCACTAACTTGTCTGTCATTTTCTGCTGGCCACCCAAAACAGACGTGGCCCTACTGAATTCCATGCCATTTCATTACAGAATGTTGTTGATTTGTCTTAATTCGTTGTTTTAATTTCAGCGGCTGTTGACATTTAATCCCAGAATATACCACTGAGGTGTGTTAGTGAGAAATTGAAACAAATTCCCTGAATGAACATCTACAACAAATGGTAACGCAAGTGTAACCTCAAAATATTGTAAGGTTTCTATGGTTTCTGTCTCATATTGCCACTGCACAGTGTTAACGTATTGCAAATTAGAACTTTGACTTGATCTCCACGTTTTAGTGACTCCTCATCAGAATGACTTCTTCTATTGTTAGGACTTTAGTTATCGTTATGTAGTGCAGGATGTTATTTTCTCCATTCATACTTTGTTTGTAGCCATGAATCGCTCTACACGCAGACGCCAAGAATCCTCAAGAACAGGTCTCCTGTCAGATGGAGATGTTGAACACCAGCCTAGAAACATGGGTGGAAACGCACCAGAGGCACCAAGTGACATACGTGGGGATCGCCGCAACATTGCTGTTCTATTTCTACTGTATCTCCTGCAAGGCATTCCCATGGGATTAGCAGCTGCAATTCCTATGTTGATGCAGAGCCATGGAGTGAGCTATAAACAGCAGGTCTGACCACAAGTTTGTTTTGAAGTAGCAATTCTACACTTGGAAACATTTTTATTCATCTGAGATTCATCCTTAATCCTATTTTTCCAGGCGGAGTTCAGCTTAGTGAACTGGCCATTCAGTCTGAAATTGTTGTGGGCGCCTATAGTCGATTCTGTTTATTCAAACCGCTTCGGTAGACGAAAATCATGGCTCATTCCTGCCCAGTTACTCATAGGGTTTTTCATGATATTTTTAGGCGCAAATGTGGATTCTTGGCTTGGTGATGTAAGTGACATTACTGGCCATAGTTACATTTTACTGTTAATAATTTCCTCATCCTTTTAACTTTTTTTTATTTCTTTTTCTAGGGGGCTAATGCTGATGCATCCATTAAAGAGTCTGAACCCAGTGTTGGCTTACTCACAGTGATGTTCTTCATTCTAACTTTCCTTGCAGCCACACAGGATATAGCTGTGGATGGATGGGCACTTACTATGCTCAAGAGGCAAGTAGTCATGAGAATGCCCTGTCAATTTATATATTGCAGCTGTTTCTGATTTCTGGAATGTTCCCTTTATTATAGACGAAATGTTTGTTATGCGTCAACGTGCAATAGTGTTGGTCAGTCAGCTGGCTACTTCTTTGGGTATGTGGTTTTCATGGCCCTTCATTCCCCAGACTTATCAAATAAGTACCTTCGCTCAGAGCCTCAACCTACAGGTCTTGTTACAATATCCAGTAAGTCATCTCGTATGTCATTGTCAATTGTTATCCCACTAAATTGTTCTGTTAGCATCTAATTTTTGGTGAACTTTTTCCAGGTTTTCTCAATATTTGGGGATGGATTTTCCTTACAACGACTATTTTAGTTGCTATTTTCAAGAAAGAACAGGATGTTCAAGATCCTGAACATGAGCCAGAACCAAATGTTGGCCTATATCGAGCATATGGCTTGCTTTGGGACATAAGTAAATTACCATCCATTAGGGTGCTTGCATTCATCCTTTTAACAGCTAAGGTACCCCTAGGTGTTTTGTTTAATGTTTTCCCTATTTTGAATCATATTGAGGGATGCTGTGGTACTCAATAAATGAACTACTACTGACTAGTGTGGATTCTTGTTGCTAGATTGGGTTCAGTGCCTGTGACGCTGTGACTGGTTTGAAACTAGTTGATGCTGGTGTTCCGAAGGAACATCTTGCATTTTTAGCTGTTTTGCTTGTTCCATTGCAAATCATGCTTCCTATCGCTATATGCAAGTACACGGCAGGAACACGCCCACTAGATTGTTATTTGCAAGCAGTGCCTTACAGGTATGTCATTTATTTTCTCATTATCTCATCTCATATTACCACTATTTAATAGGCATTTTTTTTGAAATAATGAACTTGTTACAGGTTATTCTTTAACCTGCTTGCTGCTGCTATAGTTTATTTTACTCCAAGTTTTATAACTAATGGAGAAGTACCTATGTATTACTATGTTGGCTTACTTTTATTCTACACATTCCATCAAGTAAGCTTATTTCCTGCACAATAATTCTAATATGGCACGGCATTGGCCTATTTGATCACTAACTGCATTTTCAGATCACTCTCTATATGATGTTTGTTGCTGTCATGGCATTTTTCGTGAGGATAAGTGACCCTGCTGTAGGCGGAACATACATGACACTTCTCAACCACTCTTGCAAATTTGGGAACAACATGGCCATCAACATTATCTCTCTACATAGTCGACTCATTGACTTATCGGAGTTGCTCCTCTCCTCTTTTGCATGGAGAGAATGATTGCTCCTCTCCCAGCGAAATCAAAGTAAGTGTGAATTATAAGTGTTGCAAAAAATATGCATCAAAGTTTGTTTGTTTATCTATGTACATTGCTTTTCAGGCTTGTGAAGCTGCTGGTGGCCTGTGTTCTGTCCAACTAGATGGCTATTATGTGGAAATGGCCTTGTGCACAGTATTGGGTATCATGTGGCTTTGGTGGGCCAAACCAAGAATCAACTCACTCCAATCCAAAGAAATGCGGGAATGGAAGATTCAAAGACGTCGAGTTCGATAGCAATTAGTTTAGCTCTATCCCTTGTATTTATTGCCCCCTCTCTCTCTTTGCAATTCATCACCACAAACAAGACTTGCTAGGGAGGTTAAATTTTATATCAAACTTAGACATATTGTATTCTTGACCTGAGTTTCACTGTGATAAGTTTATTTGTGAAAACCTTCCATGTAAAATTGTCATAATTGCACAATTCAAATCACCAAAACTGCATTTTTGTCATTCTCTTTTAATTCCTGAAACAAAAGATACCAGTCATATTGGTTGAAATTGAAATTCTCTGAATATTTGGTACAGATTTATAATTAGAGAGGAGAACTCATCTCTGATGTGTGACTATTTGTGTGAAACACATGTAGCTATGTGTAGAAAAAAACTTGTGTGGTGTTGCATCTCATTTGTGACTTAAAAAAGACATGTCTCTTTTAGGATGTAATGTTTTTGGTCTTCGGACAATTTTTGTGTGGTAGATTAGATGTGTGGCATTTGATGATTTTTGCATACCATACGAGAAAATAGTATTTTGACTGGACATTTCCACAGTCCTAATGTTAAATATCAGTTTTTGTTGTTTATTTGTTAACATAGGTCAGGGCCGTTTCATATAGGATCCACTAAGACTAACTGAGAAAACTGTTTTTTCTTGCTAGCTACTTACTTGATTCCTATAACATAGGTATTATGTTTATTGTTCTGTGATATCTGCTGCTTGTTTAAAATTTGTAGAAAGATCTGTCGGTAGCTTTGTTGAAATTTGGGAAATAAATACATGATATTTCTTTAAATTGTTTGATTTTTCCTACAAAATCATCCACAAAATTTTAAATGAATCCTAGAGATTTTTTGTTACTCAAGTTTCTAATTTGTTTTTGGTGAGGGAAATAATTACATGCTTGGAAGTAAAAAGGATCTAACAACATTGTCCTATTTTTGTAAAATGTAGATTTATTTGAGTTTTTTGACAAAAAGTAGTTTTCCCAACGACTCACAGAGGAAAGGGATAAAACGAAACTAGACAAACTTCGATAATATGCAGACTTTCGCGATTTTTGTTTCGACCCGACCGGCCGCAAAACGCATTTATGCAGACCGACAAAGCAAACCGACCATTTTTCGGGGGAGAAAGGTGGGGGGGGGGAGGAAGATAAAAAGTTGAAGCAGGGCAGACGCTTAGATGAAGGCGAGTGAGGGGAAGCAAGGCAGAGCAGGTCAAGGAAGTCATGTGGCGAGCGGCAAGCGCCTGTCGAGTCGAGGGTAGGCAGTCACGCACCACACGCATGTGGAGCGGGCTAGCCTATCCTCTACCGCGCAGGCGCCTACGCCAAGCGCTTCGAGAAACAAAAGGAAAGATGGAAAGAGATGAGGAAGAACGAGATATAGACAGTCAAGAGGAACATAAGTAAAGAAGGTAAAACAGAAGGAAATGCAAGACTAAGAAAAACACCATAAAGAGCGTAGAGAAAAAAAAAACAAAACAAGGAGAGATGAAGGACAGGAGGTTTTGACGTGACGGTAGATGTGATGAAGATGAAAGAAGGAGAAGATCACTGAAAAAGATGGATACTCGAAGTTCAGTTCGGTGGCGAGATGAAATGACTCAGCGTGACAGAAAAGGATAGCATATGACAAAGGGGAAACGAGAAGGCGCCAATGCATTTCGACGACTGACCGGGTCAAACCACACCGCAAACTCACTAATACGTGACAGAAGAGGAAGGAGCCCAAAGAAAACAAGACTTACACGTTCACGGCTCGACATTGCAGAAACAATGTAATGCCTTTTCGTCGTGATTCGTGCATTGGTCTTACGTCAAGGGTGGTCATAAGCGTCACCATACCTTTAATTTCATGACGATTGTGTTTTCCTTGGGAGGAAACAGGGAAAGAAAAAATAAAAAGGAAGTGATGAGTTGGAATTCATTTCAAGTTAACTTCGTTTTGTAGACTAGATAGCACAAATAAGTCTGGAACATCCTCGACGTTCCAGATTTGAAGAATAAGCCAAACGAAAAGGAATAAGGAGAGAGAAAGAGGAGCAGTCTTTGAAGGGCTACAAAGTAGTAAAATTATCACAGAAAGCGCAACCCTAAATATTCAAGTCGTACAAAGAGTGCGATGGTGTTTGTACAAGAGATACGTAATCAAATCACAGACAATGAGTGGCTCAGTTAGTTTCAACGTTCGGGAAGGCAGACGGGAAACCCGGGAAACGGGTGGGTAAAATGTTGGAGCACCCCTCACCCCCCAGAGAGATTCCGCGAAGATCGTCAAGGAAATAAAAAAAGTGGAGCTCTAGTATTGCTCGACGTATATGAACTGGGAAAAATAGATAAAGAAGAGAGAAGAAAAGGAGTTTAAGGAAGAACAGAGTGTTGACGTGGAAAGCGAAAGTAAGAGGAAAATCGACAAAGAGATCAGAGAGAAAGAGCATTGAGGAAATCAAAACAAGAAAAGTACTGTTTCAGTAGAACAGAAAATAGAATAGAAGAGAAAGTGTCATAAAAAGAGACAGAAAAAAGGAAAGAAATGAGGGGGAAGTTGAGCGAGATGGAGAGGAAAACGAAAACGGTTGTGTACATCCATTTTCGGGAAAAGAAGATAAAGATAAGAAATGGTTGACGAGGCCGGAAGAAAAACTAACACGGCTGGAGAAAGCTGGAAAAGAGATAGGACAGAAAGGGTCACAGCAGGACAATAAAGGACAGAGATAGTAAATGTCAAAGTAGGACGGTAAAGGGCAAGGAAGGCAGACAGAGTGAAAGTATGACAGCCAAGGACAAGGATGACAGAAAAAAAGTAAAAGAGAGAATGAAGAGGAAAATCATAAACACAAACACAATGAAGATTTATGTTTTAAAAGGCAGAATATTAGAGAAATCAGAAGAAATCAGAGTGAGAGCAAGAGCACGAGTGAAACGCTACGCGCGAGGAAAGAAGTTCCACACAAGAATCGAAAACGAAAAAGTAAAGCTACACAGGACGGCGAAAGGTAGACTTTGAGTTGCATGATGAAGGAGAAACAAGAGGATAAGGAAGAGATTTTACAAATCAGGAAAAGAAAAGTAGAATAGAAGAAAGTTACAATGGAATACTTCATAGGTAGAGATATAGCATATAGAAGGAAGATTTAAGGAAGGTAGCAACGAAAGAACTAAGGAAAGTTGAAGTGAAAGAAAAAGGGAATGAAAAAACTTAAAAAAGTAGAAGTGGAAGAAACAGGGAATGAAAAAGTGAGAAAAACAACACAAGGAAGGTAGAGGTGAACGAAACAAGAAAGGTAGAAGTGAAAGAAACAAGGAAGGTCGAAGTGAAAGAAACAGAAAAGGTAGAAGTGAAAGAAAAAAGTCAGGAAACAAAATATAGCGATATATTAGAAAAAGAGGAAACTTAACAGAACAGAATACTGAGAGGGGTAGCAAGACAGGCACAAGTAAGTAAAGCAATCAGAAAGAGAATGAAATACGCAATGTAATAGGATCACAGAGTATAAAGAGAAGAGAAAGACCAAGTGAATGGAGAAGAAAGAGAGGTGAAATAAATTTTGAAGAATAAAAGGAAGGCACAAACAGGAAGAAAGATAGAAGAAAAACAAAATTTCAGACAAAGGAAAGAGCACCGAAAAGTAATGAAATAAAAATAAAGATACGACGAAAGAAATTAGGAGCAGAATAGTCAGAAAAGAGTGTGTCCTGCGGTCAGTGGACACATATGTAGACCCTGGGGGTGGGGTGCTCCTAAACTGGCCTTCCCGCAGACAGAAATACTTATGTGTACGGCAACTAACAGAAAAAGAGTAAGTAGGATAAAATGTGGTGGGAAAGTTCAGTTTCATTTGTTTTTCTTCAGTGTCAATCGACTCTAAGTAGAACCCCAAGCATCAGCTGCTACTGTCAGGTATGAGGCGTTCGTTTCCAGCAGGCGTTGTCGTTATCGTCGCGGAAAGCCTACTGCTTCTTGGCGATGCGGAACCCGGAGAAGGTGAGCGCCGGCGTGGTGGTGGCGTCGGCGTGCTGGCTGCCGCCCTCGAGGAACACGGCCACCGCCTCGCCGAGCTCCATGTCCAGGATGACGACGTGCTGCGGCCCCGCCACGATCGGCGTCCACGACGAGCCGCCCGCCGGCCTCTTCTTCAGCACCAGCCTGCGCACAGAGCGGCACGTCAAGACAACGACGGGCGAGGGGCAGGGCAAAGGCTGCACGGAAAGGAAAAGCACTGACTTGGCGGCGGCGTCGCCGGCGAAGGCGAACTGGTAGGTGCCAGGCAGTAGCAGACGAACTCGCCGTCCGCGGGCTTCCAGCCGACGCCCTTGTCCAGCATGTGGTGCGCAGGGCGAGGGGCGCGTCTTTGGCCGCGGCGGCGCCGAGCCCCGCGCCGGAGAAGGCCACCGCGCCGGAGCACTGGCTGGCCGTGGGCCAGCTTCTTGGAGCCCAGCGTGGTGGACGCCGTGCCGTCGGCGGCCGGCGCCGGCTTGCGGGCCGCGTCAGGCACGGGCGGCCAGGGCCAGGCCGAGCAGCAGCAGCAGCCTGGGCAGAAACACAGTGCACTTGTTGAGCCCCGCGTCACTTGCTGACTGTTACTGGAAAAAAAAATATATTTTGCCCGCCGCCTCCCCCGAGCCAGTTAAACTTTCTCGCGACGCAAAAACACGATGCGCCGCGCCGCGCCGAGCCGGCCCGCTTGCACTGTCCGCTAATGAGAACGTTTGCCAGACGGGGCGTGGGCGGGGTGGGGCGAGGCGGGGCTCCAGCTCATAGCCTGGCGACTAGAACAATGGAGCACCCCGCTCAGGCCACGGGTTTCCGAGTATAAACCGAACAGCCTTTTGGAGTCGTGACGGATTTTTACCACAGACAATGCTGCCCCCGCCCCCGCTGCACTTATATAGCACACGGCAGGGCGGGTCAAAGTGCAGCCCGCTGCAGCACGCCGACCCTTGGCTGCACCGCACCAGCAGCGCCTGCAGCGGTGCCCGACCGCCGCGGTCTGCTGGTGGAAAGTAACATAAATTGCGCTGTCTTTTACGTCGGTTCGTTTGGCGGCCGCGGGCAGACACGGCGCGGCGCGGTGTCAGTGAGCGGCACTTGCGCCCCTTAATTGGAGCGCTGAGAAAGCCCTTTCCGGCGTAGGCGGGCGTTAGGGCCTTGCCTTGCAGTTGTTTTGAAAGCCTGGTCGGCGCGAGCGCCGTGTTCGATACCCGCCCGTTGCACGCGCGTGCGCGCGGGTTGCCTACCCCGCGCCGCGGCAGGCGCTCCCCGTCTCCAGCAGGCTCATTCCGAGAGTCGTTCTCGTTTCTCTGTCTGTCTGTCCGCAGCGCCAAAGGAAAGGACGGCGTGGCGACACGGTGGACACCGGCGGAAGGACGGCACGGCCAGGCAGGGCGCGCTTCCTGTCTCGCTGTTTTGCTGCTTCGCTGCTCCGCCGCTGGCAGGCAGTCGGTGGCGCAGGCCGCGCCGCGCATCACCAGCTCGTGGGCGGACAGACACGCCGGCCGCACTTTCCGGCGCCTCGCGTGGCGGTGCGGCACAGTGGGACAGAAGACCGGCGCAGGCGGCCCAAACTCTAGACGCGTTTTGAGCTCCAGAGTCGCTAAATGGGACTCGAAGCGAGCGTGTGACCCCCCCCCCCCCCATGGATCCCTCGTTCGGAGAGCAATCCATTGGTGAGGTCACACACGTCCCATTTAGCGACTCCGGGAGCTCAAAACGCGTCCGGGATTTTGGCCCCCTGCGCCGGTCGTCTGGCCCACTGTGCGTGGCGTCGCGGTGTATCGGCCGGCCGAACCGCTGGGCTGGGCCCTCCATGGCTCAGGTCAGGACGCGCCGCGTGGGGCGGCCGTTTTAATTTGGCCATTCGTATTCGCGGCCCCGGGCCGGGCCGAGGCGGCGCACGTCCGGTCCCGAACTGAGTCAATGTCGCGCTTTGGGCGGACTAACGAACGGCGAACGAGCGGACGGACAGACGGACGGAGTGACGGCAATGCGACAGACAGACATACAGACAGACAGACGGACTGGCGACAGCTGGCGCGTCATGCTCCGCGGCCCTTTAGGGCGGTGCGACAAGGGGGCGAGGCGAGGCGCGACCCAGTTCCCGGAGGTCACACACGACCTGACCCGCACCGCCGCCTGGCAGCACTGGCAGCAACGGCAACGGCCGGCAGACCGCCACTTTTGAGGCGTTTCTCCGGCGGCGTCCGCCACACGAATATTCATTCCCCTGCACTGCAATCTGCGCGCGCAATGAGCGGGAAACCAGTTCGTAGAGGAGGTGGCGGGGCGGGGCGTAATGCGGAGTCCTTTCACTCGGGGCGGGGCGGCCCTTTCCGCCGTCACCGCGGGCAGCGAACCGGGCGTTACGACGGCGTCCCTGCCCGCCATGCCGCGCTGCCCCTGGTCACACTGACGCCGACCCACGCGCCGCGTCTAGACGACGTCGCAAAGTGGGCCAGAAGACCGTTGGTGACGGCCCAAACTCTAGACGCGTGTGGAGCTCCAGAGTCGCTCAATGGGATCGAACCGAACTTGTATGGCCCCACCAACGGTTTGCTCCCCGAACGAAGAACGGTCCTCTGGACCACTGTGCGTCGCGCCCGTCGCCCGATCGGGCGCGGATTACATGTCATTAGCGCATTTGCATACGGCGGCGGACAGCGGCCGCGGCGATGACGAAAAGAACACAAGGGGTCCCCGCCTCCCGAATGGCCGGATGCGAGAAGGAGGCCGCTGCCATCGCCTCTAGCGGCGCCGCTAGCCCGCGCCCCGTTGCGCAGTGCAGGTTTCCGAATCGGTCACCTCCCCGGTGCGCGTGGTATTATCGCCTCTGAATCGGGTGCTCTGCTTCGGCGCGGTGACCGCGTTCAACCGGTCCAACCTTTCGCTCGCCATGAGGCCGCGACCGCCGAGAAGTGCTCTGCGGGCGGTAACTCCGTCACACCGCCGCACTCTGACTGCGAGTACGCCGCGCTGGCCGGCCAGCCGGGCCAGATGCATTACCGCGAAGGTGAACCTGATCTTTTGCGCGCGCTTGTCCGGGCTAGTCTAGGCTGGTGTCTAGGCTGGTCTAGGCCTGTCTAGGCTGGTCTCGGCTGGTCTAGGCCTGTATAGGCTGCTCTCGGCTGGTCTAGGCCACCCCTGGCGAGACGTATGGCGGCACGCCCTCGGATCAAATCGCGTTAGCGCCGCGGATCAAATCGCACACGCGCCTCGGATAACATCGGCCTCGGCCTCCGCCGCGGAGCAAGCCGCGGAGCCCCTGCGGCGCGGCGCACGCCGATGCGGTCAAGCTGCCTACCCAGCAGGGCCCCAGGCGGAAGCCGTCAAAATTCCGCTCGGGTGTTGAGCTCCGGGGCCGGTAAGACGGGACTCGAACCGAACGTTTGGCCCCACCGATGGATTGCTCTACACACGAGGAAATCCATTGGTGGGGTCACACGTTCGGTTCGAGTCCCATTTAGCGACTCTGGAGCTCCAAACGCGATTAGAGTTTTGGCCGCCTGCGCCGGTCTTTTGGCCCACTGTGCCAGGCCAGTCAGGCTTATAGCATTTGGGCCGACTGGACAGGTGTGCCGTCGTGAAACAGTGTGTCGGTTAAGTGCGCAAGGTTTCCCCCGGAGGTCGCGGACATGCCGAGGAGCGAGGCAAGCCGCCGCGCTGCTATTCGTGACACGTGCGCAGCGGGGCGCTGCGCTAGGCGCGGTGGGGGCTGCAGCGGGGCGCAGCGGGGCGCAGCGGGTCAATTCAGCGAGCGTTGCGCAACAAGTGCGACGTGAGTCTGACGACGACTCTCTGTGCTCGCGGACTAGCGAAATGCATGCAGTTC